>CAXITT010000603.1:451123-486123 GCA_964033795.1 Lymnaea stagnalis | reverse complement strand
GGGACTTGAAAATAAATTGGATTATATGAGTTTTAAAGTCGTTTAATAGATGGATATTTTAATAATGATTTTTATGTTTAAAAATAAAGACTTTTTTCGCATGATAATTTTGTATATTTTTATCAATTATTTTTAGGGATAAATATTTTATATTTACTTTTAAAAGTATTACATTTTTGACATGATATCATATAAATAAAAAACATATTTTTAATGCGTATATTTAATTTCCATAGTTATGATAAACTTTTTGATTATGGTCATGTAATGACCTACCTGTTTCTGTATAGAATAATGCAAAATTAAATTTATCAAACATTGTCTAGTTAAGGGCTACATTTTTAAAAACGCTTAGCAAAGTTTCGCTCTCAATGCAGCTGCACCCCGGAATTCTCCCCCCTTCCTAACCCTCCCCATATCCTCTAGCAAAGTGAAACCGACTGCACCTTTTTCATCTAAAATAATTAAAAGATTTCATAAATTACACTTAACAGAATTAGACTTTAAATTGTCTTCGATAATTTTGGGAAATATAGATTATATTATCATCCATCTATATTTCCCAAAATTATCGAAGACAATTTTTTATATATATTATCTATATTATCATCCGAGTCCAGGTTTGAAACTAAGCTTGGACCTAAAGCTTTCCAAATTGAGAAATAAACAGAAATGAATTAAATAATAAAAGTCAGGGGATGCTGGAGTCCGAGACATTCCTGGTCACGAAAATGCCAACTTTTAATTCGTTGATAGACTCCTTAAAATGACACCCCCAACACCAACAAACATTATTTTTGCAAAAGAAAAGAAATACCACCAGGCAATCAGCTGGAATGGAATGATATTATTGGCAGACATGCTGTCTGCATGGTGTGTTTAATTGATCGTCCGGAGTGTTCAAACTGCGGCCCGCGGGACACTTCCTGACCACGACGTTGATTTAACTCGATCACCGCAGTTTGGTGAATTATTTAATAAAAATAAAAGCAATAGATCCTGACTGTTGTTACCCCAACTCTGTTAGCAGGCTCAGCTGTGTTAAGATTTTACCGCGATGTTTGTCAAGCAGGGGACTATCAATGTTGATTCAGGCAGACTAGGTTAACCACGGATCATATTTTTACTATAAGATGTCTCCTGGAGAAATGCTCCGAATATAACATCGACATACACCAACTATGTGTGGATTACAAAAAAGCATACGATAGTGTAAACAGAAGCTACTTATATAATGCTCTACAAGAACTTGGAGTCCCTAACAAGCTTACTCGGCTCATTCATATGACAATAGCCAACTCCAAAAGTAGAATCAAGGTACAGCGAGAATACTCTAGAGTGTTCACAGTTAATCTGGCCTCAGACAAGGAGACTCACTATCATGTATCCTGTTTAACATCACGCTAGAAAAAGTTATTAGAAGCATACACTTTAGCACCAGTGGAATCATAACAAACTACTTCCAGAGAGATACTACAGAACAAAGACCATCAAGAACCTAATATAGCAACCATTGCAGTACTTGGTATTTGCAGATGATATAGCAAACTGGGTAGAAACCGTAATGACATAATTAAAGCATTCAGGGAACTAGAAAATGCCTCATTCAAAGCTGGCCTTGATATAAATGAACCGAAGACAAAATATATGATAATGTCAAGAAACTCCCATGCTGATAATAACAACGAAATAAATAGCAACAAATTTGAGAGAGTGGCTACATTCAAATGTCTAGGGGCAACTAGAAATGAGCACAATGAGATAATGTCTGAGGTGAAAGACAGGATAACAGCAGGCACCGTTTCTATTTCTGCCTACAAAAGCTACTGGGAAACAAAAACATCTCATGGGGAACAAAGAAGACAATATACTCCACCATCATAAGACTTGTAGTAACGTACGCTAGTGAGACCTGGACCCTCACCAGAAAAGCAGAGAAACTGCTCAACACACGGCAGAGGAAAATCCTTATCAAAATTTACGGACCAATGATAGAAAATGATATCTGGAGAATACGTACAAACCAAGAACTTTACTATGTGTACAAAGAACCACCCATAGTCACAATGATAAAAAAGGCAGACTACGCCGGGCAGGTCATGTTGAAAGGATGCCGGAATGCAGAGCAGCCAAAGTTATATACAGGCAGGAGCCTAGGGGCAGACGACTCATCGGTCGCCCAAGGATGAGGTGGATTGAGGATGTGGAGACAGATTTACTCCAGTTGGGGGTTCGAGCATGGAGATGAAAAGCCATGGATTGCTCCGAGTGGAAGGATGTGGTGGAACAGGCCAGGGCCCTACATGGGCTGTAGTGCCACTGATGATGATGTTTGTAAAGTAGGGATTGTGATTTGTCTGAAAAACATTACCGCCCTCAATTGTTACTTTCATCATGGAATAGATCTGTTAATGAGACTTATTTACACATTAAATAAAGGCTTAACGTATTTTAATCTTATTTTGTTCACTAAGAAACGTAGCTTGTTTCCGACATGAACACCGATGTGAAGAAATTGGATAGAAACAAATATTTGTGTACCGTTGCCTTGGAAAAGAAAAAGAAATTTGAGTACCGTTCCGGTGGAAAAGAAAAAGACTCAATCACATTAGAGTTTTGTAAATAATTATTTCTGATTTCAGAATGAAAAGTTAAGACCATAATTCTGACACATTCTTGGAGTTTGATAATAGGTGCCCTAATTTAATCCTAAGCGGAATGCTTATTTAAAAGACAAGCCCCAGGTTCATGCTTTTCAAGGATGTGAAAAATGACGATTATGGCATTCAAAGATTTATAATTTTTTAAATTTCAAATCGCAATTGAATTAATTCTTTCAGACATAAACATTTCAATCTAATGTTTTCTTCACACTAACTCCATTTTATTTGGTGATTTGGTTTCTACTGTATGGAGTCAACGCACAAACATTTTCATAACTTCATTGTCTTATTTCCTGTTTGATGTTTAATATTAATTCCACTCACTTTCTTAACTTTGTTTTTGTCTGTGTTTTGCGCCCACTCTTATTATTCCCTCTGTCCTTTGCAAGGTACACATGTACATATATGCATATGTGCAACGGTTTGGGAAACGATGCGGCTATCCTAACCGCTCCTAGCCGCTGTCAGGGCAGCTTTGAAAGTGGCAATTGATTTCGTGTCCACGGCGTCATTGTCCAGTTGGTTCCAAGCAATTATTGTGCTTCGGAAGAATGATCGTGTATATTGAACTGTGCTACGCCGAGCCACAGTGAAGCATGATCATTGTTCCTGGTGTAAATGCTCATGGAGTTGTCAGAGGGGAAGTCAGTATTTAATGATCGTTTGGCTCTGATTAAGCAACCTGGCTTCTGTGGGGTTACAAACCTGTTCGCGGAAATGGCTGACACTAACCCCTTGACAACTTTGTAGATTAATGTTAGACGGAGCTTTAATTGTCTGTTTTTAAGGTAGCGGATGGTAAATCCTTTTTAGGGGGTCAGTGAAGAAGGCTGGAGTTGTTGATTTGTAGTCTTTTGCAATCAAGCGCACCGCGTTGCGTTGTAATAGCTCCTATTTGTCCACGTCTTGGTTTAGCTACGGGTCCCATATGATCGCACCATATTCTAGTAGTGGACGTACCAGAGCATGATAGGCATTTAATGTGCATCATGTTGGGCAGTTGCGCAGATTTATTCGAATAAAACCAAGTGTGGAGGTGGCAATTTTTTAAATTTTGTATACATGGGGTGATCATAGATTTTTCAAGGACAGATTTCAAGGTATTGATTATTTGATGCTTGTTGGAGTATGGTCTTGTTTAGAGAGTACATATAGGTTGATGGGTTGTTTTTTTCTTGAGAGGCTCATTGTGTAGCATTTCGTTTCGTTAAATTTCATGCCCCATTTGTCCTCTCACTTCATCAGACACTTCAAATCTACTTGGAGATTATTGTGGTCACATTAGCCATTTATCTTTCTGTAGACAAGTAAGTCATCTTCAAACAGCCTCACTTGAGATTTAACATTATCAGGGAGGTCGTTTATATGACAAAGAATTTGTTATATATATATATATATATATATATATATATATATATATTATGTACTAAGGAATACAATTTCTGAAATTTCTACATTTCTATTTTGTACAATCATCATTATATTTATAGCTGAACATATATTGTTTTATTTACACTAATTGTATCAATTTAATCTAAATTTCATGAAGAACTATCAAATACCCACCCCACCCCAGCGTCCACGTTTTTGCCCGAAGTGCTTGTAGAGATTTTATCACCAACTCTGTACACAAAAGTCTTGCCGATCCTCTAAATTATGTCTTTGTGAATGTTTTACAGAAACTTTAGTATAAAATATAAAGGTGCCCTTTTGTAATCTTCTGTAATATTGCATAATGATGATGATAATGTGCAAGCAGTGAAATAATTGTATGTTGTAGGAAACACTTGCTCTGTCTCTGCTAGTTAGTGGGATACAATCTTAGTCTGTGTGAGGGCACACCAAAATTTTATCTCAATCCAGCTTACTGCTAATTATGGCTAAATCTCCATGTTGTTTACTGCTAATTATGGCTAGATCTCCATCTAGCTTACTGCTAATTATGATTAGATCTCTATCTAGCTTACTGCCAACTATGACTAAATCTCCTTCTAGGTTATTGCAAATTATGGCACTAACTTTATATCCAGCTTACTGCTAAGTATTGCTAAATCTCCATCCAGGTTACAGCTAGTTATGGCTAAATTTCCATCTAGCTTACTTCTAATTATGGCTCAATCTACATCTAGCCTACTACTAGTTATGGTTATATCTCCAGCTAGCTTACTGTTAATTTTGGCTGAATCTCCACCTAGCTTACAGCAATTTATGGCTAATAAGGTTGAGTTAACACCAAGACGCTTGTAACAGCTTTTCTCATTATTTTTTCATACACGGTCAGCTGTTACGGCTTTCGTGACAGTACACTTTGTTCATTGTACACTGCTGGAACCCTATGTGTTACCACTCTCTTTGTGCATGCCTTTTAGGGTTGGGTTTCCTGAAATCTGTATATATCATTGTGCATGCCATTTAGGTATAGGTTTCCTTAAATTGGCATCTATCATTGTGCATGCACATGATTGTTGGGTTTCATTAATTCATAGTATTATACATTATTTTATTAGAAATCTAAAGCCTTTAACCAAAATCATATACTGATATTTCACAAAAAGTATATTACCTAAATACATAGTAGCTGTTTGAAGTCCCGGTCAAAGTCCACGTGCACAGGTTATAGTCGGGATACAGGCTCGGATAGTTGGGACTGACAATCTGTCCCGAATGATTGGTGGCTGCAGCATTGCAGTCTGTAAGTTTATCAAAAGGAAATTGTTAGCTTTAACTGCATTAAAAAGTCTTCTTTTTTAAAAAAAATAGAATAGTATACACTGTCAAAACCTCAAGTTGTACAGTCATCAACTTCATTCCTTCATTAGCTTCTCTGTTTAAAAAAAAAAATTATTTAAATTCTACAAGAAATTGTAAATTTCAACATTACACACTTTTAGAAGAATATTTTGAATTTCTGTCATGTGTCATTTTTAAAAATAGTTGTTATTTGATTGTGGCCTAGCGTAATTCATAGATATTGTGCAATAATCTCTTTATGCTCGTTATTTCCGATATCAATCCAAATTTAGGTCTACTCAGCTATCTGGTTCTATTATCAGTTATTATTGCATTGTCTTGTTTTCTGATGAAAACATTGAGACAAAACATCTTAATGGTTGTTTCGTTTTTTTATTTGGATTTTCACAGATCATTAACTTACTATTTAATTCATACGGTTCTAACGACTTATCCGCAATACAGACAAGCTATCTCATCATCTTTCTAAACGTAACAGGCCATTGGTAAGTAAAGTTGATCTTTTTGTGGTTATTAAGGTATCTGAATAATTTCTTACAGCATACATTTCTCTCTCATTATGTATCTTTATATAAGGCTGAATGGGGGTTTGTTTGTTTATTTGATGATAATAGACTCAAAAGCTACTGAACCTAGAGAGCTGAAAATGTCTCTTTTATTCTAGGACCAGAAAAGTGTTAGTCAATTTTGTTTCCCTACCTAGTGTTGGCCCACAGTGGCCACAAGTAGCTGCCAGATTTTTCCTGGACTTGGGGTTAGCAGCCAAAAAGAATGAACACGTTTTTTCACGAATTAACATTAAAATTAGCCCTACTATATAAATCAGGAAAGACATTTGTTAAAAATAATATTATACGAATACGAATAAAGTAGCTATTTAGTTAGATTTAACCGAATTTAAATATGAAATTAGACAATCCTTTGTATTAACAGATTGCTAAACTTGTGGATCCATTCTTCACTCTTTACTTGAGACAGAACTAAAAGTGTGACTACGAATTCAAGTATAGTTAAAGTCAAAATGTGTACTTTGATATTCCCTTATCAAATTCTATCTTATGAGTCTGGCTCCCGACAGGGTCTCTCAGTAGAATTATAAAGTTTAACATTGAGGTCCCTGAAACGATGTTTAACAAATATATAAACTTGAGAATATATCTAAATAATTAAGATATTTCATGCCTTCGAAACAAAGATGATAATTTTTTAGGGTGTTCACTCCGTCTGAAAGAAATGGTATAGTATGGGCCATAAGCCTATTTCTTATGAGCCTTGAACAAAATTATTAATCATAAAAATGCAATACCACAAGAATTCATTAAAAAAGTATAATTACAAATTTTCTAAAGTTTAAATGTCCCACTTTATGGACCATTCATTTAAACGGATGGACAATTTGTAAAGGCTACCTTTGAATATGCATCGAAATGATTTTATAGGCTTCCACGCCTTAACCAGTAATAACATGTATGACACATTTTGGACCAGGCTGTTATGTTTGATATGAGTCTATGTAATCCGGGTAAAGCCAGGTATATCAGCTTGTAATGCTGTATTCAATCTATTTAGGCTAATCCTTAACTTTAAAACCCATGCATTGAATACTAAATATCTGATTTGAGGGCGCGGGTTTACCTACATTATAAATTATGTGACTTTGGGAGGGAATGCCCGGGTATGACCGACTCTCGTTCTGCTCTCGAACTCATGGGGGAGAGATCGGTGGGCTCAAAAAAGATCACAGCCATTCTGGAGACAGTAGGCTCTATCCATGCACATGGCTCTAAGGTAGTCTTAGTTTATCACTTCGCGCTCAGAGGCGTCGCTTCCTGACAGGGCAGATTTCTTAGCCCAAGAACGCGCAGCCCTACCTTAACCAGACAAACCCATGACTCAGCTCGGAGTCACTGCCTGGTTGAAAGACCATTTCAAGGGAAAATGGCACAGAAGGTGGAACATGGCCACTACTGGACGACAGCTTTACCAGAAAAAGCAACGGCCGAGCAAAAGCGACCCATGGTGGAAGCTTAGTCGTGGAGAACAAAGCCTTATCACACAGATGAGAACTGGGCACTGCGCGACGCGCAGTTATCTCCACCGACTGGACAACAGAAGGGCACCTTTGTGCCGACAATGCGGACTCGAAGAGGAGACAGTAGCCCACTTGGTGGTCACGTGTCCGAGTAGTGGGATGGGGGCCGATGGTAGGAATCCGGAGGTTTGCCTAAATGAACTACTTTACGGTAGCGCCCAGCAGATGAGGCGCGCCGCGGAAATCGTGTCCAGGGTCCTAAGAGATTGAATCTCGACCCTTTAGAGTATTAAACTTTATTAGCCATCCAAAAGAGGCGTCACACATCCAACGGAAATGGGGGGGGGGGGGTGGGGGGGGGTTGGAGGTGGGTAATAAAGGCGAATGTCTAACGTTGCATGATACTGTGTGGAAGAAAGGGGAGGCTACTACTCTTTCAAAATAGCTTGGCGGATTTCTGGATGGGTGCAACGTGTTAAAAAATAACTTCATCCGGTGTATTGTCTTACATTCCATGGTTAGCTGACTGTTATGGTTATGGAACAATGGGTGCTGTCTTTCACAGGGTGGGGATGAGGTGAATAAGCGGCGATAAGGGAAACATGGAAAGTATTCTCAGATAAAAAATAAAAACAGTGTCAGTGAATATCAATTTTCAGCCATGAGTCTCGTTTCTAAAAAAATTATCAATCAATAAATGCTATCAGTGACGAAGGAATGGGGTTTCGGGGGGGTGGGGGGGGGGGGGGTATGCAGCCCGTGCGGAAAGATATGTTATATGATAAGTTGTCATTTTCGGCAGTCTTCTGAGTTTTCTTATTTTTATTAAAATGAAGCTTAAAACTCCTGTCCAACCTTGGTGGCCCTAACACTAGCTGAGCAACTAAACCCAGTAGCTGACCTAACCTGGTTGCACTAACACTAGGTGATGAACTAAACAAATTAGCTGGGTTAACCTGGTGGCACAAACACCAGCTGAGCAACTAAACACAATAGCTGGCCCAACCATGTGGCACCAACACTAGCTAAAAACTAAACAAAAAAGCTGTTCAATCCTGGTGGCACAAACAATAGTTGAGCCACTAAATACAATAGCTTGCCCACCCTGGTGGCCCTGACACTAGCTGAGCCATTACACCAATAGCTTGACCACCCTGGTGGCACTAACACTAGCTGAGCAACTAAATCAAATAAATGACCCACCCTGGTGGCACTAACATTAGCTGAGCCACTAAATCAAATAGCTGGCCCACCCTGGTGCACCTAACACTAGCTGAGCCCCTAAATCAAATAACTGACCCACCCTGGTGGCACTAACACTAGCTGAGCCCCTAAATCAAATAACTGACCCACCCTGGGGGGACTAACACTAGCTGAGCCACTAAATCAAATAGCTGGCCCACCCTTGTGGCACTAACACTAGCTGAGCCACTAAATCAACTCGCTGGCCCACCCTGGTGGCACTAACACTAGCTGAGCCACTAAATCAAATAGCTGGCCCACCCTGTTGGCACTAACACTAGCTGAGCCCCTAAATCAAATAGCTGGCCCACCCTTGTGGCACTAACACTAGCTGAGCCACTAAATCAAATCGCTTGCCCACCCTGGTGGCACTAACACTAGCTGAGCCACTAAATCAAATCGCTGGACCACCCTGTTGGCACTAACACTCCACTAAATCAAATAGCTGGCCCACCCTGTTGGCACTAACACTAGCTGAGCCCCTAAATCAAATAGCTGGCCCACCCTGGTGGCACTAACACTAGCTGAGCCACTAAATCAACTCGCTGGCCCACCCTGGTGGCACTAACACTAGCTGAGCCACTAAATCAAATCGCTGGCCCACCCTGTTGGCACTAACACTAGCTGAGCCACTAAATCAAATAGCTTGCCCACCCTGTTGGCACTAACACTAGCTGAGCCACTAAATCAAATAGCTTGCCCACCCTGGTGGCACTAACACTAGCTGAGCCACTAAATCAAATAGCTTGCCCACCCTGTTGGCACTAACACTAGATGAGCCACTAAGCACAATACAATCTCACAACCAACAAGTGGCACGCGCTTTTAATCATGTTTTAGAGCGTGTAAATAAGAGAGAAGAGGTTATACGCTTGCTGTAACATCTCAGCAAAAAAAAAAAAAATTAAATTAAAGAAAACATGAGTCTTACCTAGTACACATGAAGCCGTATAGTTGTTGTAGTGAGTGTTAACTGGACAGACACACACGATATCGCTACTGTTGGTAATGCATTCAGAGGACTGATTACAGGAATCATCATAGGGCATTAGTGAAGGCTGCTCTGAACAAATTGTTTCATTTGCCGACTTGACAAACTGTAGGAAGTATTTGGCTATAGGGTTACAATAATTATTGACTTGTTCTAGCAAAGATGGGAATTTGTTACACACATGACCATTCTGACTTTCTGATTTCAATTTCAGGGGGATATCATTCAAGCTGATTGCGATTTATAAGTATTTTAATTTATTGTACTTGATTATATATCAAGACACTTTCATATGTGACAATTTCTGTCTATTTTACTCTTATTTACTTGTAAATTATTTGGTTACTATTGCTTTCTTTGTTACTTTTAATGCGTCCAAAGAAAGTGACAATGTTTTTTGTGCTAATCTCAACACGCCGAAACATATAATTGCCCATTTCTGAATTTATCTACAAAATACATTGGTTTTCTTATATATGTGTGATAGGCCTAAACAGCATACATTTTTAAGAGTGTGTTTTTCGATTAGGAGGTTCACTATTTCCTCTAACTTTTTGTGTCATACATTTCTTCACTCTCTACTGGGTCGTTGTGTAGAAAAAAAAACCCTCTAAAATAAATGCTAACTACTGTAAAGTTTGAGTTTAAGCTGCATCCAGCAAAATCTATGGACCAATATTAAAATTTTTTAAAATGATTTTGTTTTTCTTTTTACGAAATAATTATTCGTAAGAATTCTTACGTGTCATTCAGTTATGCCAAGGCATTTTTTTCTTCAAAATATGGTTTGAAATTTGACGAACTACTGATACCTTTATGTCATTGACTTCAAAAGACGACTTGAGAACAAATCATCCATAACACCATTTAGGATAGCATATCTTTGAAACTGAAAACTGGAGCAAAGCGAATTACGTATGTATATGTGATTTCTGACAACAACAAATAACCTATAATTCGAATAAAAATACTCGGCCTGCTTCTTAGTTGTTCTAGATCAGTGTTTGCCAACCTTCTTAATGCCTCGACCAATTAATGCAGGTTCTCATATTGTAGTTACCCCTACCCATCACCATCACATTATATTCGTTGCTACTTCATAGAAATGTGTTTTCAGATGGTTTTCGGCTTCCCCTATAAATGGAACCCTCGGCCCTCCCTCCCCCCCCCCCCCCACAAGCCACGGGTTCGCGAACTACAGGCTGAGAACCGTTGTTCTAGAGGTCACAGTGGAACATCCACTCATAATGAATTAACGAATTGATAGGTGCCAAACTAACAGAAATCGCTAAATATGTTTGCAAATGTGAGCTTTCGATACCTATATTTACTCACCCCAGGCTTGTTACACAGAAACATAAGAATAATAAAGCACAGAGAATTGAAAACCACATTGTAGGAGAACATGGTGTTTTAAATGAATCTTTCCGTACTGCGTGCGGCTTGCTTCTGAAGAGTGACTTATGCGCCAGAGTTTCATTTATGAAAGAAGGATGCGAAATAAACTTCCTGGTGCAGACAAACGAAATAAATTTTACTATTTAAAACATTTTATTTTTCATTCCAGTAATTCTTAGGAACGTATTAATGGCTGAATCTTTACCGTATATCATAGTTATTGCGTTTATAAGAACTGCAAGGTTGCGTCTACAACAACTGAACAGACATATTAACTATAGCGTAGCATCTATTATTATTTCTTCTGACCATGTATAATGGTTGTTATGCACAATATATTAAATGTTAGATTAGAACTACAGTAAGTTCATTTTTTTTAAAAATAAACCTATTATAATTATGCTTAAACTTAAATAATAACTAATCTTTACAATCTCTAAGAACTGCTATCTAGAGTCTATTATGTCATCAATTAATAATCAATAATATCTGCTTCTATTAGTTATAAAACTGACTTGTACTATTTATAATGACTGCTCTGCGTGAAGGAAGTAAGTATGCTACCAATTAAACATGTTATTCTATTCACTAGAGTTTCCAAAATCTGAATTTACATTTTCGTAAATTTTGCAAAGTTACTTATGATTCTATTTAAAATCCATGAACATATTAACTAAGTAGTTTATTTTTTAAATGAAATAACAATATATATATTTATATATATATATTTAAATTGTAAACAATTTAATTTTTTTTTGGCACTCATATTTAGTGCACATTTTTTTTTAATGAAGTTCTAAAGTCAACCTTTTCATTTCTTTGAAGAATCTAGACGAGCCAGTAAGTACAATGATTTCTCGAGAGTCTGAATGTAACTTCTCAAAGTATTCTCAGTATTTCAAAGATTTCTTCCTGAGTAGACAGCAGCAATACATGTATATGTCGAAATAATTTCGCCCCGTTTTTTTTTGCTCGTGTGCTGAAAATTTTATAAAACAAGTTTTGCTGTTTTTGGTATTTTTAATGTTCCGAAGATTATTTAAATAATTCATTTAAGACAAAATATGAAATTAAAATGTGGGCTCTAAAAAATAAATTAAATAGTTTTTTTTTAAATACTTTGTAAAAAAACACGCTTCTCCAAATGTACTAAAAGTATATAATAAATTCCCCCCAAAACTGCAGAGTTGTTACAGCCATACATATTCTTTTGGTAGGGATTGGAGGGTAGGGGTACTTTTCAGCTTTAGGAAATGTGATGGAACAACAGGAAGTACAAATACGTTCAATGTCAGTGGGGTCATTTCTGTGGTAATATGTGTTTCCAGGTAACTATGCATAAAAGAAAGGATGTATAAAAGTTGGTGCCACTTTCCGTTTCTGAGATATACACAGAAGGTCACTCAAAGGTCATTTGAGCTAACTTATGAGCTATTGATCATGAAGTGATATTTTGTCACCGGTGGTTGATAAGTGAAACAAGTTTCAGCTCAATTGGACATCGGGAAATAGGTCAAAATTCTGACCCGTGATTTCAGCACTAACACTATGACAAAACAAGCTGATAAAAAATTAAATAAAAAAATAATTCAAGGACACACCAACTAGACAAGCTCTATTCGTCATGCATGGGTAACAAGTAGCACAAGGTAGGAGAAGAACGGAGGACCGACAAATGGTTTTCCCAAGGCTTTTATATCCTTTTGTATAACCTTTTACATTCACCCCTTCTCCATTGTATCCATATATGGTTATCTGGGTTACTGTTCAGTCACGATTTTCAAGACAAAACCACAGCGATTTAAGGATGTATTTCTTAAAATACATCAGGCAAAGAAAATCTGTGCAGAAGGTTACTGATGCATGCTTTGTGTCGAAAGAACGTGTGTTTAGAAGGGTTACTGAGGCCCGCAAAGGGCAAAAGAATTTACATTAAATGTAGTAGAAATGTTAAGAAGTTTTATTCTTATTTACGTTGTTCGCTAACGTTACTGGTACTGAAACTGAAGATTTCTAATACATATAATGAGCACAGAATGAATACTAATAAAATACACTAACGATAGTATTGTGTTGATATGTTTTTATCAGGAGTCACCTTGGGAACCATGAATATCGGATATCGTTTGTTTGTTGTAATTTTAAAAAAAAAAACTATTTTAACTCTCACATCCAGATAAATAATTTAAAGTTTGTGTCTTTACTTATTCAAATATCAATACATTGATTATAAAGATAAATTATTCAAGTAATATCAGATTTATATTGATTGCATTTACACACAAAAAATCTAATATTGTTTTTTTTAAGATATCCGTTTAGTGATTAAGATAAGTTTTCTCTGCAGCTGAACACATATTTATTATGTTTATTATTACTGGTCTTATATAGCGCGGTACTCAAGCCTAAAGCTGGGCTCACCGCGTTGTACATAAAAAATTTAGCAAAAGAGACATAATCGTGCCATGAAAATCAAATACATGTATGCAATAAAGAACAGCTGTATAACAACAAAACAAAAACAAATGTATATCCACCCAACCCGACCAAGAATTCTCACATGTCAAGCCATGGATGTCAGCCAACAGCATCGTTTATATGTCAGAGGAGGGAATCAGTCTGTGTAGTAGAGTTTAGAAAGATGTGTTTTGAGTGCAGTTTTGAAAGCCTGTTTGGTGCAATTATGCGTATACATACAAAATCACCAGAAAAGGGACAACAGTCCTCTTTAATGAAATTTAAATTTGGTGAAAGGTTTATATGAATTCGTAATTTATTTCCAAAAGAGGAATCTATTTTATTTATGTTATGGTGTTTATGTTTTTAAAATTATAAACTTTTGATACATATTTATCAACCATATAATACAAGCTTACCCTACCCCTTTTCATGCCCCTGAACTGAAAAAAAAAAATCTTCAAAGATTTGTAAACACATATACTTACATTTATTCACCAAAAAGGTATTTCTAATTTTTAATACCGTTTATGTTAACTGAAATTGATATATTTGTATCGTCATTGATAATGTAACCAAACTGTCTCTCTCGCTTTTCTACTATATTATCGGTAAAACGCAAGACACAAGATTATTTTATCTAAAGAAGAATCTTTAAAATAATTTTCACTTCTGTATAAGTGTTGAGTGTTGTTTATAGTAATTTTTTTTTTTTTTAAAGATAGTGTCATCCATATCAAAGTGTACACAATATATTTCCTCCCCTGATGTGTGTTTACCCAAGATGTTTCAATATTTATCACATTCACTCCTTCATTTATACTTACATCTACACAAAAATTTGTCTAGGCTAAATTCCGTTATTTGAAAGAAAATGGTTATTTTAAACTTTTAATCCATCAAAGTTCAAACCGGTAACGTATTGGGAGTTCAGATATAAAGATATGTATACGAATGTATTGACAAATAACTCGTTTTTCTATTATATAATAGCAGGATTTCAATTAATTTTTGCTATTCTTTTTATTAGAAGGCACGCATCTATTAAAAAGATATTATATATAAGAATGAGCTAGGTTCACATAACGCCAAAAGGGAGAACTTTTTAAGTACATTTGGATTCCTAAAAACAATCATAGTTCTTTTGTATTATTTTACGGAAATCGAATAAATTGAAATGTGCAAAAAAATATTTAAATCCGCTTTTTTTTTAGTAAGACTTTAAATATTATTATTATAAATTACAAATACATTTAAAGTGTCAACTAAGGAACTATTTAAAGCATTTTATGTTTTTGAAAGTTTTGAAAAAATTTTAAAAAATTAAAAATTCAAGCTTAAAGACTTACACCGTAATCACATTTATCGGGAAAACCCAGACATCAGTAGTTTTTAGTGCGTCTTTTAGTGCGTTGTTATTATTTTGAAATAAAATTCAAATTAATTTGTTCTCAATAATCACGCCAATGACGTCATAGCGTGACTTAGCCTATTTTGCCGAAAATCTTAGGTTTCTTTAATGTAAAAACCGTGCTTGACAAAACTGATAATGTATTTTCCCTATTAAAAGTAAACTTAATAAATTAAATTGATTGCTTTTTGATTTGTTAATAAAACACACACACATTTTAGCGTTGAATATTTTAACATTAAAAAATTGTTGCCTTTTTTATTCAAAAAATATATTATTTTATTAATATTATAACGTAATAAATTATAACCTTTAAATATAATTCTAAAAAGAAAATGCAGTTTAAGCAAATCAGTGCAGCTCACTTCCATAGCCAAATAGCATTCACTAATGCACTTATAACTCATACAAATAAGATCGAATCATATGAAATGCAAAATATGTTAGTATGGGTATGGAAAAGACTACAATCCGGTGAAAGATTTTCTAAATTTATTACAATCCTTTATTTTGAGACCTATCTTGTGCTGCCTTGAGTGTATTTGAAAAATAATTTACCCTCTTTGGTACATTCATGTAGGAGGTAGGTAATAGGATGTGTACATTTTAACGTGGATGAAAATATATTTAAATCCTATGGTATTACATTTATGAAAAAGAGATGTTCCATTCTCATTTTACAAATATGCATAAGTTCAATTTCCCCCAAGACAAAACAAGATACGTCTCAAATTAAAGGAATGAATTTGATAAATAATTAACCTTCTTCGGTAAATACATGTCGGAGGTAGGAAATAAGATTTCTACATGTTTAAGTGGATGACAATATAGTTAGCTCCTATAGGATTTTATTTATGAAAAAAAAGATGTTACATTCTCTTTTTTACAAAATGGGTACGTTCATTTTGCCCAAGGCAATACTAGAATAAGTAACACGATGTTTTCGGTATGATAATGGTAGGTCTTTGTGATAATTTCTAAGTGCTATTGTAAAAAATCATCACAATCCATAACTTTAAAAATATAATGATTTTTACGTTTCTATCATCATTAAATTTTGAGAGGTGTTTATCTGCTATATATATTATACGCCCACTCAACTCCTTTTCACGCTCCTAAAGTAAGCCGAACGTATCAAAATATATTTGATTCTTTAGCGTTATATTACTGTAGCTCATTCTTATATTAATAACTGAATAAAAAATTTTTAAAATAAATATAAGAAAAAACAACATTCATGTTTTAAATGTTTTTTATTTGAACTTTAAGTGTTGGGTCAGCACCCCACCTCCCCTCCCAAGATGCTGTTTGATATTTATTGCAGCCCTCGGGCTACAAAGTTTGGAGACCCCTGATTTAAGGATTAGTTGTGAATATAAACAATTGCTGGATTTAATCTGAGTTGCTGTAGCGAGATTTATTAGTTTCAAACTGTGAGTAACTCTGAGGCCAACTCCAAAAAATGTTATTGTCGTATATGCTTTCATCATCTTGTACATCCAGGTAGTCATCATCGTTTGTTGGTGCTATGTACTCAGAGGTGTCATCTCGCCATAAATCTGCTGGCGAATCCGTCATAGAAATGTAATCTCCTTGATCTGTAATGCACAAAGAAAATTGGGAGTATTTATAAAACAGCATCAACTTAATTTAGGATAAGATTGGATTGCGCCATTAAAGAAAAAACAGATTTTAGGAAAATAATTTACAGTTATAAATTTATATTCTTTTAAATTTTTGAAGCAATAAATAAGAAAAAAATCAGGTGATTAACCAGAGTGACCTGGGTAATAAGCAAGTGTGTTGGTCATTGGGACATCGTTGAACAGTCAAAGAGATCAAACTATTGGTGAGCACATTAAAAAAGGTCGAACTAATGCTCAAAACCAATAAAGATATCAAACTATTGGAGAACACAATAAAAGAGACAAAACTTATGGTGAAGACAGTTAAAGAGATTTTTAAAATCGTGAATACCGACATAGACACCAAACTAATGGTGAAAACGTATTTATTATTGCCTAAATTACATTTTTGTTCTATCCTGTATTGTATGATACTGAAAAACTCTCATGGTTTGGGGGAGCTCAGTAACTGACAGACCCCATGCTGAAGCCAAAACACAGCGTTCTATTTGTGACCAGTTAAGTCAGGATGTTGATCCTGTCATTAATGTATCAGAATTCATCTTTACGTCATGATCAACTATTTATTGAAAACTATGTTCTCATAGAAAGCGTTTCCTGTTTATTTTAAAATTATACCATTTAATCATCCGCTAAAAATATTTTTCTCATTGTATACTTCTGACTTCTGACATCACTTCACCATGTCTGTGTTATATGTAATAAAAGGTGTACATTAAAACAATAGAATGGAGATCAAGATAAAGGGGTAGGATCGCCTAAGAACGTTCTTGCAACAAATATGTATCTGACGTGTGACATGTTTGTAACACGACTTATTTCTTACTTAACCGTGGTCAGATTCTTACTAACAATTGAAGCTAAGAAATCACCACGACATAATTTCATCAATTTCATCTCATCAATTTAATGACAGTGAAGAGTCACAATTCAAAACATAAATCTATGAGATAAAATAATTGGTATGACATTATATAACTTCATTCTCTTCCTAACATGAACAGATCAAAGATAGCCGCTCTGATTCAATGTGATTATATCTTTAAAAAATCCTCAATACACTGCAAGGGGAACTTCTCTATTCAAATCTATCTCTCTACTTCCTTTCTGTCTCTCTGCTCAGGACATCAAAATCATAATCTTAATAATTAAAATAACAAAACGATATAATTCTTTTAACAAAGAGTTATTACAAAAGCCCTGCACCTATATAAATCATGTAACAATATCAATATAACTGTTTAAATTATTTTACCAAAGTC
Source organism: Lymnaea stagnalis (assembly GCA_964033795.1). Lineage (NCBI taxonomy): Eukaryota > Metazoa > Mollusca > Gastropoda > Lymnaeidae > Lymnaea > Lymnaea stagnalis. The sequence continues at coordinate 468,270 of CAXITT010000603.1, read as the reverse complement.
ATTACTGTATTAGCATGGGCGCCCGCAGGATTGATTGGATAAAAAAATTTGAGACAAAAATAGACAAAAAATGTATTAAAGTAAAGAGAAAATAAAGAGAAAGTAACTAAGCTGATGTCCTATCCGTTCGTTCACCATACAAATACGCTACAGTAAATTAAAACGACATAAAACATTACTATAATTTTTTTGCCCCCCCCCCCATGGAAAGTTAATCGATTTTGTTTGCCCCCCCCCCCTAGAAAGTTTTCTGCGGGCGCCCATGTGTACTACTATTGTATAATTGCTATAATAAAGAAAATTGAAAAAAATCACTAGATAAATTAATGCCATTATATACATTATAATTTATAATATAGCATATTCAAATTTAAATTTACATTATAATTTCCAGTTCAAAAAATTGTTATTGCTTCACAAGGATAGCAGTTTGCCATAAATATCTCTTAAATAAAGTCCATGTCGGAATATCTCTGAATTATGGCATCCTGGATACACTTTGCGTTCATGCTTCAAATGCAGGAAAACTCTACAATATCTGATTGTTATGTGTGGATGTAATTTATATATCTTTCTTAGATCATACAATTTTCTGTGTTTGGCAGGAATACGCCTATGCTTAATCATATTCATGTCTCAATAATACACAATTATGTATGTGTGGATGCAAGGCGTATTGATATCCAAAGATTCACGGCTTTTTCCATAAATATCCCTTATAAAATTACTCAATATTTATATTAAAACTTATGTTATTTACTCTGTAGTGACGTTTCTCATAAAAGTTGAAAAATAAAATGCTAAATATATCATAATATAAATCATTTCATCAATACATTATGTCATCAAAATCATGCTGATACTGCATATATCACAAACATGTAATAAAATTTGGTGAGTACCTTCAAAATTAATCATTATCTCTTTCCTATTTTTACATACAATGTGTCAATCTTTTCAGAAAATAAATTGTAAATCAGTTGCATAATGACTTCAAAAAAATTTTTTAAGTGCTGAAAGTGTGAATTATCTTAATATATTCAATGTTATAAGGCCAAAATGAAAACTGAATAAAAATATCACATTTTCTAATTTGATTTAAGTTGTGTCTTAGTCATTTTGACAGAATTCAATTTGTCTGATCAAAAATCTGCTACAATGTTATATTTCCATTTATTTGACCTGATATTATATTGATAGTCTGCCAAAATTATTGAACATCTTTAGTTTTACTGTTAGCTTTTTTAAAATTTATTTAAAGCAATCAATGGTTTGGTGTGTACAAAAAGTAAATGTTTAACCTGAAAGATATTGTGCAATTGTGTTAGTGACCAGACTATTGCTAGACATTATTTCTCAATGGTGGAATAGTTTATTTCTGACTTATTTAAAGCTCTGTTCAGATGTAATATTGTTTTAAGTGTATTGTTTACTTCTTGCATCAAGCATCCTTCTCTGCCTCTATTAGATGCTCCAGTTATAAAAATACAAGTTTTGTCAAAATAATGTGGTATTAAGATTTTGTTCCTTTGAAATACTTCTTTAACCAGATTTAAGATATTTTCACATTCTTGTGACAAGAACTTTTCCTTTGAACTGGACATGTTGCTCAATTGTCTTAGCAGTCTCTGGCTTTTCATTTTTATTTTACTTAGTTTTCATGTTTTTAATAGTTGTAAAACGCTTAGAACTTTAAGGTAAGCGCTATATAAAAATGCCTAAATAAATAAATAAATAAATAAATAATGTTAGGTCAGAAAAGGTTGTGATAAAATTGATTTAAAAGTTGCATACTCCTAAATTAATTTTTAGTTTTTTTTTTGATTTTTGAAACTCTTATATGTTAAATATATTATCTTAATTTTTTTTCAGTTGGTTTACTAAGACCATGTCCAATTTTATAATAAACCTAGAAAAAAAAACAAAAAAACTGCTTTTAAAATTCTCTTATTAGGATTCATTTATGTACCAATTTTTGGTAACCTCTTAGCAAAGAATTTTTAGATCTCACTTTGTTCTTTGTTATTTTGAATATGTTCATATTCATCTTGTATTTTATCAAGTCTTCCAGGGTAAGTTGTCTTCTTTGCTCTAATATTTCTTTTTTTTATTTTATTGCCCATTTAAAAAAATGTTTTTGTGAAGTGTTTGAAATTCCAGGAGCATTTCTAATTATCAATGACTTGTAATGGAAATTTGATATAAATTTCGGTAAATTTATCGTCGGAAATTAGGTCGAACGGATATTTGGTTGAAGCATTTTTCAGCTCACACCTTAAAATTTTGTCAAATTTGTTTTTGAACGCACTATACGATATAGTAAAACAAAATAATGTTTTCAAAGAGAAATTTGAAGCAAAATTTTAAAGTAAAAACTGAACAATGTCGACCAAATTTACGTACGATGAAATTACCGTCGACCAATTTACCGTCCACGAAATTTATTGCGATCAAATTTCCGATAACGATCAATGGACATGTTGGGTTTTCCATTACAGTTGATTTGACTGAACCAGTTACCCACGGGCAATCAATTTTAAAAATGCTGTTTACACTCTTATTTCCATCTTATTTGCTAATGTCAATTTGGTTGTTTCACTAAGGTAGTCTGATTCAATTACAAAGTTTTTGTCTACAACAATGGCTGTACATCGAGTGACAAATATTCTGTCAACAACAATGTTTCTGTATACAAGAATGCTTGTGTACCCAGTGACAAAGTTTCTGTCTACAACAATAGGTGTGCACCCATTGACATATTTTATGTCTATACCAATGGGTGTGCACCCATTGACAAAGATTATGTATACGGCAATGGTTGTGCATCGTTTGAACAAGTTTCTGTCTACAACAGTGGGTGTGCACCCAGTATCTCTCAAACGTTTTACTGGATTGTTATTTATATATGCTGGAAAAATGCTAGCTTTGCATCTGTAAGACATACTGCTCTCAATTTTTGTCTAGGTGTACCATTATTTTGTCTTCGGTAGTTATTTTGTTGTTTTGATTGATAGATGTTGTCATTTCTTTGTGTTTGTCTCCTTCTTAATGAATTGTTGTAATGTTATCTATGATTATTAACAATGTATGTAACCAAGCAAACATGACTGAGGTTCTTAAGGCGTAATCTAAAGATTAGCAACTCCTGTGTGAAAGAAAGAGCATATGAAGCTTTTGTCCGTCAGGTTTTAGATTATGCATCTTCAGTCTGGGACCCATTTACCCAGAAGAGCATTGACAGGTTGGAGGCGGTCCAGCGACCGGCAGCACGATTTGTCTTGAACCGCTACAGGAATAACTCTAGCGTTCACATCATGCTGGAAACACTAGGCTGGTCACCATTGGAGGAGCGACGACGACAATCCAGACTCTCCATGATGTACAAGATAAATAATGGGCTGGTCCACTGTTCCAGTATTAAACAGAAACTCGTCCCTCTCCCCCATAGACAGCGACGAGGCAATGACAGGCAATTCAGACTCCTACCAGCAAGAAGCCAGTATAAGAGCTGCTCATTCCTGCCCAAGATAATCAGGGACTGGAACAAGCTTTCAAAGGGAACAGTTGAGGCGACAACACTAGACTCATTTGTGTCTATTGTCTCAAGCCTTCAAACACCCAGTGCATGATTCCCTCACAAAGTAGCGCTTGCAATCAATGACATGTCCTTATCATCACCAGGCACAGAAACATTGCAAATACCATCTACATGTATAGCATCCAAAATGATCAAAGAATTGATCGTGGGCCCTTGATATATAGAAGAAGAAGATTATTTCTGATAGGGCAACTATTTGGTGAATTTCTACCTTGCCTAAAATGTCTTATTTCTGTTTGCAAAACGTCTGCATTATGATTTTCTACACCCACTAATGCCACAGTTAAAACATGAATTGTGTGATGATTAGTTTTTGTTTTGTCTATAATGACTGTTTTGCCAATTTATAAGAAGACTTTTAAAACTGTATTCGGTGTATTAATTATTCTTTCTGTTTATGTCCATGTTAGCCTGCGCTATACATCCCTAGATGGTGTGTGTTATACACCCCTATTTGGTGTGTATTAAACTAACATTATTTATCTGTGCTAAACAAACCTACTTTTCATGTTATAAAATATTTTTGGTCTGTATTATAACTTTTATCCTGGCTGTTTTATACACACAATTAGTTATTAGTTTTTTTATTTACACCAATTTTGGTTGTTTCATAATAATTTCTTTGTTATAAACACACAGCCATTTCTGTGATAAAGTAACCTAGATTTTTATGTGTAATAATACTTTGATTTTCTATCTTAAATACACTTCAATTGTCCATTTTACTCACCAACTTCGTTTTTGTTGACTTTAGAGTAGATATCAGCCACGTCGGGGTCCATAAACTCACTCTTATCTGTCTTAGCTGGACTTGCTGCAAGAGTAGGTGGATGGCTAATAACTATTTCATGGTGACCATTGTCCGTAATATTCATAGGTTTCCTTTCAAAGAAAAAGTAAATAGAAAAAAAAGTAAATATTATTAACATGAATAATTAAGATGCGCTTGTCATAAATAACATTTTTTATATTTTCGTATTAATGGCTGGTACGCTGACCTCAATGGATGTACACAATAAAACTAACAGAAGCTAGTACGAATCGGTGTTTTTTATGGAATGAGTTACTTGAATGCATATCTTATGTTATATATATCAAATTTATAGCGGTTGAATCTATAAGTCATGCATTTGATCAGAGAATATAACCAGCCTTGATAGGATATAGAGACTAGCAATAAACATCAACACTGTTATAAGAGACTGACCTGTTTCTCCTTCTCTTTCTGATGCCCAGTGTCACGATTACAGCACCAACGATAAGGACGACACCAGAAGCAGCAGTGACTCCTGCCACCAAGGGAACGTTTAATGATTCCCGCTCAGCTGTAACTTTGAGTTTTGAAGAGGTAAAAGGTATAATCACGAGGGACTTACATATGGAAATTTGTGCTAATATTAGTTTATATTGGAAAAATAAAACATGCATTCAATAAAAGCAACATGACATCTCAATTGAAATTTTAACATTTGAATTTACTGCGGTAATCTTTCGCTTTTAAAAGAAAGAATAATTTTTTACGCGCGTCTTAAACAACCACCAAACAGCAGGAACAACTGAGAATGTGAGATAACACTGTTCTTATTGTGTCCATTAGGTGTCTTATTTGACCAACCAAAACATTCTACGATTAAATTATTTCAGAAATTATCAAAGGGATGAACACAAAGGAATTAAATTAAAGTCCAAGAAACAAACTGCACAGACCCCTTCATTAAAGCCCCTTTTGTATCCTTCAATTAAATGGCTGCGTTAAACCAAATTGTAGGACATGGTAATTGGAGGCTTGACTTGAAATACAGGACAATAAGATATCAATGGTTTGGTTATGAGCCTTTTACAGGAAACAGTACAAATGATTATCTACTATTTGAAAACTTGATGCAAATAATCTTATGTTGACATGGCTCAGTTTTGAAGCTTCATGCGACCCCATCACTGTCCACTCCATGTTTATTGTATGCAGTTATAATGTAGCCGTATTGTGTATCAGGCGTTAAATCGGTGATAGTCAGCTCAGTTTTGAACACCACGTGAGACTTGCCACCAACAGTTATGTTGTATCGTGCAACTCTCCTGTCAGAAGGTTCAAATCTCAGCACGTAAGGAATGTTTTGTAAGTTGCTGGAACTTTCCTTAAGTTTATCTTGTGGAGCTGGCACCAGGGAAGTGCATTAGAAAGTGGGTTATTATAAATTTCGGTTAGTATTGTGTAGTTGTGAGGACCAGCCATGTCTTCCACAGAGTTTTTTTTTAAATTTTTTGTGTTGTAGTATTGGAAGACAGTTGTCTGGGAACGGGCACTACCATAACCAGAAAATTAAAGTGAAATGTCCCGTGAAAGATTTTAAGATCGGATTTAATTGATCACTGCTACTCTACCTTTCAACAAATTTAAAAAAATAATATACTTCTAACCCACTTATGTGTAGCCAGCTTTTTTCATCTTGGCTGTCAGCAAGCATAAACTTATTTTTTATTTGCCCTCTTGACGCTTGTGAGTTGAAGTTTTTTTTTTTTCTCCTTTTTTTTTTTTTTTTTTTTTTTTTTTTTATTTTATTTATGTTTTTTTTTTTTTTTTTTTTTTTTTGTTGTTTTTGTTTGGTTTTTTTTTTTTTTTTCTTTTTTTTTTTTTTTTTTTTTTTTTTTTTGAAAGGCAAGGATGTTATGTTTACAATATTTTTATTTTCAACAATAAACATAAACATAAATATACATAAATACAAGCTCTTGATACTGTTGATTGCCGCTTGCGTCCGGAACACACTTTACAATATCACACACTCTGCCTACAGTATCTCTGAGCATGTGCGCCGTTTGCCCTTGTTGACTATCAGGACGGCTAGTACGCTAGTCCACCTTAACACCTCCCCGAACAATTACAAGTCCAGGATTCAACATGCTCGACGTTGTCTTTGGCATCTTCTGGGTAAGACATAGTCTGAAGGTCTTGAATGTCGAGGATTAATCTTCTACTAAGTAACGTGGGGTTGCTGGATGTATTGAAGGTTTATGATCCAGGGCTGCCGGAGCTGTTGGATAAAGACATCCTGTCATTATATCCAAACCTGGTTCTGAATCTTCTTAAGCTCCGTATCTGGGACGAAGTTGGTCTAAATGTCTCTTCCAAATGGGACCATTTGGATAAATCTTAACCTTGAAAATACATGGACACATAACGTGTATGATTGTACCGGGAACCAATCGTGGTTTAGAATCTGTTTTTGTATCGTATATTCAGACGTAACATGGATCTCCCCGGTTAAATGATCGACTAGGACTTCTATTTGCCCCATTGCAGACAGCTATTTCTTTAAGATGTTGTCCCTGTGCTTGATGAACAGGAGAGGGAACTAGACTATCAATAAGTGTTCTTATTTGACGATTGTTCTGCAGTTGGCTATGTGATAATCCATTGGCCAATTGTGTCCTAAGATACTGACGTAGAAATTCTTTTAAAGATTCCTTTAGAGCTAAAACGGGTTTCTTTATTGCACTCTTGAAACTTTGAATATGTCGTTCTGCAGCTTCATTTGAAGCAAGATAATAGTGAGCGCATGCAAAATGTACAATGCCCTTCTCTTTACACCAATGTTTAAATTCTCCCGAGATAAAGCTAGTAGCATTAACACTGCCCTCCAGAAGATCAATGGTGGCTTTTTTGTCTGCTGTCTGACATTGCTTATTTCTTTTTGTCTGAATTTTATTGATAGCAGTTTCATGATGGACTGTTTCTTTGGCACATTTCGCTGTCCCCTCTGTTTCAACAGCTATTTCTACTGCCTTGTTAAATAACAGCTCAGTGTCCTTCATCCGAAACAAAATTTTCAATACATTCGTTCTTTACAGAACACATGAATTGTAATCGTAAAGCTTCATCTAAGGGATTTTTTATATTACTAAACTCAAAAGTGGCTGCATTCTGTCTAATCCTAGCTACCAATTCTTAGATTGTCTCCCCTGGTTTTTTGCTTGACTCAGACCAAAATTTGAATATTTCCCTTAACACAAATTTGGTAGGATCAAACTGATCCATCATTACACCATACACATTTTGCATAGTTATATCATTTAAGTTTTGAGTTGGTTCTCTTTATTGTACGAGGGTTGAAAACAGTTTATAGTGTTCTCGCGTTTGGCTAGTTAAGAAAATGTTTCTCTGCTTTACTTTTGGCACATTATTTGCTAACAGGAATGTGACATATATAGCGTAGTAGTCCGTGAATGTTTCCCCATTACTATTGAAACTTCTGAATTTCCTATTACTAGCCGTATGTCCCGTTGATAGTTTTAAAAGTAGCTCATTCAGCTGAATTAGCCCTTGGATGATGTCCATTTTGGTCAGATTTGACTCCGCCAGTGTGTGTTTACCTCTTCCGCCATGGGAAGTCACTGGTGTATATCAGCCTTACACTAGTCAATGCTCGGTTGTATTGAGTTGTACTAAAATTGGATTGAGTTAATACTGAACAATTCTGTGTTATTTTGTTGATACTGGCCACCATTTGTTATGTTTTCAATGTTTTTATTTTCAAAAATAAACATAAACACAAATATACATAAATACAAGTTCTTGATACTGTCGATTTCCGCTTGCATCCGGAAAACACAGTAAAATATCATACTCTCTGCCTACAGTCCCTCTGCACATGTGCGCTGTTTGCCCTTGTTGGCTATCGGGACGGTATATTCCGCTAGTCCACCATAACAGGAATATTTCTTTTCAAAAAAAAATTTTATTAACATAATCTACTATGCTCACTTTTAGTTTATGATGCGAATATTGCTTCACGAAAAACTGGAAACTTTATCACACACATTGTTCAGTTCCAACAAAATCCAATTATAAAAATATTCAATCCAAATCCAGTGTTCGGACACCCCAAGTCCAGTGATAGGACCCCGGAGTCCATCATGGGGAAACCTCAAGTCCAGTCTCTGCACACTCCAAGTCTAGTATTGTTACACTCCAAATCCAGTGTTGGGACACCCGCGCCATGTCTTGGGTCACCCCAAGCCAAATCTTGCGACACTCCAAGTCTAGTGTTGGGATTCTTCAAAGTGGCGCTTAGTTTGAGATAGCCCTTGAAGAAACCCATACTGCTAACACAATATAAATGTGGTCAAATATTTGGTTCACTTCAAGTTATATTTGAAATGAAGTAATAAGCATTCATAAGAAAAGGTTTACAGACAATTTATTTGAAAATTGGATCGATACCTAAAAGAATGCCGTGGTATTTAATTGGAGAATTAACATCTATAATTTTTGCACTGTTTATACTATTGCTTGAATATTTATATATATAAAGAATGTTAAATATTTTTGTAAATGAACCAAAAGGCATATTATTTCAAAGTTGTGCCCTTCAAGAGATAGATGATAACACAAATCTTAAACAAAAACGTTATGTGGAAAACCAAACGTTTCTGACCGAAATTGTAACTTTTTAAGGGAAAAAAATGAAAAAAAATATTATTGTATGATTTTCATCTTATATTACAATATGGCTCATCAAATCATTTAGTCTGAGTAGCTCAGTCAAGTTGTAACTATTAATGTCTTAAAATGTGTAGAACAAGTATTCAAATGATTAGAACATTTTTTGCAGTCGTATGTGAATTATGAAAATGATTTAAAATTTACCTCAGATATTTCCTTCTTTTCCTTTAGTATGGAAATGTTGTTTTCTTTGTGTTTTTAAAAAGTTAGCAAATATAAATTAGGTTAAATTATTATATTACGTTGTAATTTCTAAAGTGCAAAATCGGTGTTTGAAAATAAAATATGCACGTATAGTTTGAATATTCAAATAAAATCAATTTAAAATATTAAAAGCAAAGACATTAGGAGTACGTTAGTACCGCTCGACTATTCCATTATATGTAACCCATTTTGAATCGTAATAACCTTTAGTGATATTTTTTGATCGTGATATATTTTATCGTTTGGAAATGAATAACGAAATCAAGAAACTCATTACACAGAGGACATGAAATCTACTAAACGAAAATAGACGGCTGATACCAAAAAACTGTTATATAATTAAAAAATATAATTAAAAAATAATAGTTACTATTTGTTATCACATGGTGGCTTTGATATTTAGTGACATAACCATTTCATAAACAAGCACCCAATGACTTAGTGTTGCTGAATTCAGTTAAAGCTATCGGTCTGCAAGTGTTGTAAAGTTATGTAAAGAAAATTATTTTTAAATAAAATTATCAATTATGGGTTGTAAACATACGTGTTTCGAAAGTAAAATGTGTAGTAAAGACGCTGTCGTTGTAGTAGTCATTTCCCTCTAGTATAGACAGCACTGTAAAGTTGTATCCTGTTCCTGGCGTTAGTCCCTGTACTTGAACACCACTTGAACTTGCTACCTTTTCTCCTCTATCGCTAATGTTCTTTGTGGCTACCCAAGTTATCGTATACGCTACTAGTTGAGTAAGTGCATGTGAGGTCCAATTAAATGTCACATCTTGAATTAGAATTTGTGGAGGGTCGTTTAGGACAACAGCCAGTTGGGAATCTGAAGAAAAAAAAGCGTGAACGATTTATTCGAACAATTAATTCCAAATTGTAAATCTATACAAAAACAACACACTCCTTCTTTTTATTTATCAAATAATCTCTTTCACTTTATATGTTGATGGGAATATGTTTGCATGTATTAATTGCAAAGATTTACATACATAGTATTTCCAGTAAAAAATTATTTATTAACAGACGCATTTAAAAATCAAATGTTTTTTTTTTTTATTTTGAAGAAAAATGTACCTTGTATTCTAATAAATGAAAATTTTGTAAACTTGACTTGATTAAGGACAGCATCATTAAGGTCATTCAGGGTATGAATAGTTCTTGATACAACCTTTCGTATTAACTGAATGTCATTGCTTCGAAACTGTTGGTCTCTTTTCTTCAGGCCGTTTCGTTTATCACAACTTAGATTGTTATACTTGTTTTTGGCAATGAGGCCTAACTTCACTGCCACATGGCCATGCTTGTTTCACATTCAAGACCAACAAATAAGGTTAGATGATAGTAGATGTAACAATTATTTATTATCGCAGGAACTGTCAGTTCATTAAACATTTTCTTTTCAGGCAACTCTAACACTTTCGCTGTCACGCTAACTCTCCACTTACTAGGTATTTACAATGTCCTAAATACACCTCAAAGGGGGACAATTTTTAGGTAAGGAATGTCTAGGTTTTCTCGAACAAATAATTTAAGTTTTAAAAGGGGGAATCAGGCATGGGCGTCGGCAGAAAACTTTCTTAGTGAAGGGGGGGCAAAAAAATTGATGAACTTTCCGGGGGGGGGGGGGCAAACATTTTTTAGTAGTGTTTTAATGTAGTTTAAATGTACTGTAGCGTATTTGTACGGTGAACGAACGGGCAGGACAACATCTTAGTTACGTTATCTTTATTTTCTCTTTACTTTAATAAATTTTGTATTTATGTATAACTTTTTTTTATCAAATCAATTCATGTGGGGGGGGGGTAGTGCCCCCCTTGCTCCCCTGCGGGTGCCCATGGATACTGGTATTGATAAATATGAGGAGGGTGAAACCATAAAACGTTTAGTTGCCGAAGTGTTACAATAACAATAAGTGTAACAATAACAATAATTGTTGCAATAACAATAAGTGTAACAATAACAATATGTGTTAAAAAACAATAAGTGTAACAATAACAATAAGTGTTACAATAACAATAAGTGTTAAAATAACAATAAGTGTTAAAATAACAATAAGTGTTAAATAACAATAAGTGTTACAATAACAATAAGTGTTAAAATAACAATAAGTGTTAAAATAACAATAAGTGTTACAATAACAATAAGTGTTAAAATAACAATAAGTGTTAAAATAACAATAACTGTTACAATAACAGTAAGTTTTACAATAACAATAAGTGTTACAATAACAATAAGTGTTGCAATAACAATAAGTGTTGCAATAACGGTCGGGAAATATTTGTCTTATGTATTCTTGAACTTATATAGTCATGTTATTTGTAGTCTTGTCTAATGTAGTCATCTCGAAAACATTTGTAAAGTTGTCATTGCAATGACCGAATTTTTATTTTGTTTTAAACTTAGATTGCTCTAAATTAGCTCTATAAAATCCAAATGTAAAATTCTGTATTTCTGTTTAGTCCTTTTAACAAAAATGTTACATCCTTTGATGCATTATAATACCATTTAGAACAAGTTCAATGTATTATAATGCAATATATACAATAAGTTCACGGTGTCATAATAAAAACAGAACACGTTGAAAAAGTCATTCATCATATAACAGATGCATGTAATTAAAAAGGTATAGTCTAGTTAGAAGATTAAGCTCAGAATGGCAAAAATGTCTTTAAAATTTAAAAAAAAAAAAACTAACCTGCTAAACAATAGGTCCCATCGCTGAACATTCCTGATGTGCACAGACATCTGAAGACACCCTGCTTGTCCTGACGACACTCAAAATGTAGTTCCCTACTGCACGTTCTTTCAGCTTGAGGGTCACAAATGCTTGTATCACCAAAATCTATTCACCAATAGTAGATATTTAAACATAAATTTTAAACAATAAACGTTTGTCTATAATATTATTTAATTACATGGTCTTGAAAATAGTTTGGAGACCATCCAATTCATTTAATCGTTCAAAACATAGATATTTAAAATGAATCACCTTAACAATTATGATCCAAACGAAACTAGACATATAGCTATCACAGCTAATAATTAAGAAGGATGACATGTTCTTCGTTAAATAGATGTTTTTTCATGTTTTCTCTTTGATCCTACCCACGAATATTTTTGTGTTAACATTATTTCTGTTAAATTGATATAACATTTAGGTGAGAGAAACAATAATTTATTAAATGTGTTGTTCTTGTGTTGCAGTTATAATTATCTGGACACGCATATATATATATAAAACAAAAGGGGGTTACTTTATGATAAGCCAGAATAAAACACACCTGTTCAGGCTTGTGTTATGTTAGTGCATGGGACAGTCACGACATCACAGCCCCAGACTACTATCTTTTAATTCGTGCAGTTGACACATTTCTAACTTTTCTTTTTTTAGTTTAAAAATGAAATAACATGTATATGGTTCTAAAATGTGGCATTAATTTTTAAATACTCTTTGTGATTTCTTTTCAGAAGCGATGTAGTATCTCAAGGGATATATTATTTAGTATTTCAACATAATATAAAAATGATATAGTATCTCCATAGATATATTATTAAACTATTTACATGTTCAAGTGATCTTCTTCTTCTTCTTTGTCTTAATGGCTAAAAATTAATGTATTGATCAATCTGACTACTATTTATGTAGATAATATAAACGATGTTTCTTTGCCTTGTATTTAATAGGGCATTTCACTGGTTGAATGGTGTTACTGAATAACAGAACAATACGTCGTCTATTGTTCAAAAGAGAAGAATAGCCATCTTATTTGCTCTAGTGACTTATTCTTTATTTCAAATTTTGTAACAAAATGTAAAACTATAAATTTTACAATTAGATACAGCAATCATAATATAAATTAGCTTACACAATAAAATAATAACCTTATTACCACACCCTCTAAGCATAGTATGACTACCGTAAGTCTGGTATATTCATACCAATGTAACACTGTATTTCAAAATCTTTAAATATTTTATATACATTTATTTATATTAGAATTAAACCATTGTGATTTTGGCTTTTCTGTTGTTGTTTTTTTTTTTTATTTGTTCCTCGTATCACTGAAATGTGAACTCTCACACATTTGGCAGTGAGCGTCCCACTTTGTGAAATCTGATGCTTTAAACTTTATTATTATTTTTTTTTTAAATCCGTATCTAAACATTACTAGAACTGCTGTAGGTGGCGATGACACCTTTATAAGAAAGCCTAGAAGTAGGATTTTCGATGGTGAAACTATAGTATTAGATGATTGTAGATAGCAAAATGTACAGAGGAATGTAGAAGACATGTTTTTCCATCATAGATTCTTAAGTTGTCAAAGTTGCAGTTTAGTTAATCATGTTTAGTCATGACATTATAAATGGAGATTTTTTTTTTCTTTTCGGCCCAGGGTGTGCGACAGTTAATGTTTTTTTTTTCTTTTTTTATTGAAAGAATTATACTCATTAAAAATTACATAATCTTTTGGAAGGAATAGGACTCGTCGGATATTTGAAATACGTATAGAAGTTTTACTGGATTCAAGATTAAACAGAATGCTTTTTAATAACTTTAACTTAAATTGTAAATATATAATGAGTTATTTATATGTCTGTATAATGTTTTCAATTTTATGTTTGCATGTAATACAATTTCTAAGTAAATATATGTAAAAAAATTAAGGAAAGTTATAAAAATGTGTTGAAAATCTTCAAAAATAAGTTCATGTTTGATATACAGGAAAGTAACAAGGGTTGTTTTAAGATAACATTTAACAATAGATAATAAATGTTACCATTAATTTCATAGCTTGCCAAGAAACCTGGTGTATCAATAGAAGAAGCAGATCTGAAAACAACGTATAGGGAAAACCCTGTAGACGTGAACACTCTTTGATCCTCCATGTTTGAGCACATCTGATAAAGAATCCTGGCATCAGAATTATTTCCATCATAAACTTGAACATAATCATAACACCAAGATGCTGCAGGCTCGAGTGTTAAGTTCCTGATACTGTAAAAAATCACATAAAGACAGTGTAATTCTTTATAGGGAGATTCAGAAGTTTTATTATTGTTTTAATTCAATTACACTTAAAAATCATACCTAATAATTTATAGACGAGCTTTCAAATAATCTTAATAATTGCAAATTTAGTTAACGTTCGGATAAAAATAAATTTAAGATAAGTCGTGTCTGAATGTTATAGAGAAGATAAGATAATAAGATATTCTCGTATTGATTCAAACAAATGTACGTGTTTTTTTATTACATTGTAGATATACATTTTCAGAACATACACAAAAAAGATATTTTGATAAAGTCACATTTTCACATTTTCCAACTAAAATAACCATTTAAACACAATACAACTACACCAAATAGTTTCTCTAAAGTAAAAAAAAAACAACGTTTCTCAGTAAACGCCCTGACAATATGGACTAAATCAGTAATCATTCGATTGTGTAACCTACGGGAGCACGCTGCTTCAATATCCGAAAGATGACATTATTTTGTGAGTTAAGCGTTTCCAAAAAAATCTCGTGTAATTCCAGTCAAATTTTGCATTAAAGAACAACAACAACATTATGTGGAACGTTCCATCCATCGAATTCAATTGTGTAACATATTTTTGACATTTGGCAAGACCTTGTCAATCGCGTTAACTGCTCTGAAATATGAAGCTGATTAACTCAAGTGAACAGACTCTGAAAATAATTTCAAGTCACGATTCTATTTTTTATAAGCAAAGAGACCTACGAAGGTGATGCATTTTTAATGAAAGAAAGTTTTAATTAGGGAAATCAAAATACATTAACAAAATAGTTTGTCCGTAAACATTAATTCAGTATAATACTAATTAAAATAAAATATTTAAAGCAATTATTAAAGTATAACTAAAATTTTTAAATAACATTATAAAAGAACAAACATTTGAATATAAATATTTTTTAAAAAATTATCTCTTCAAGTGGAGATCCCACTAATCAAATATTCCGAACAACATCAATAGCCTATCTCAAGCAACAACAATCACCTATCTTTAGTAAAGCGAATAGCCAATCAAGTGTAACACAAATCACTTTTCTTAAGTAAAACCAATCTCATATGCCGAGAAAAACCAATCAACCTTTCCGATTAACACCAATCCCTGATCTCTAGTATCACCAATTACTTATTTCTAGTAAAACAAATCACCTATCTCCAGTAACACCAAACACCTATCCCGAGAAACACTAATAGATTATTCCGAGTAACACCTTCAAACTATCCCGCGTAACACCCATCACCTATCCCAATTAACAGCAATCAAGTATCCCTAGGAAAGACTATTACTTATCCCGAGTTACAATTATCACATGTCTCTAGTAACACCAATCACTATCCCGAGTAACATTAATCACCTGTATGAATGACACCAAACACCTATCTCGAGTAACATAACTTGTCTACCTGGGTGTAAAAATCTATTTTAATTTTGGTTCGTTGACTACAGTTTAAACGTTAAATAAAGAAATAAAAACAAAGTAATTTGATATGAATGTGTATTAATTTCCAAGAAATTGAAGGTAAATACTTCAAATAAAACTTTGAATCTAGTTATCTTTAGCGGATTTATGCTGCTTGATATTCACTTAGATAAACCAAACATAATCTCATTTTTTTAAAAATTAACCTTGATCTATTTTGTATGCAATTTATAGAAATTAATTTTTTTTAAAGTTTAAAATATCAATAATTGATAAAAAAAATAACCTGTTTAATCCTCACACACTATTTTTCATCAGAATTCTTTCCCGCTCCTGAACACAAGGAGGGTATAGGAACATTTAAAATGCACAAAGGTGTAAAATCATTAAAATAAGTCACAATTGGCATTTGAAGTTAAGCTGTTCATTGAGATTGGAATAATTTAAATGTTTTACAAAAATAATTGATTAGGTTTTAAGAGTGTTAAATGCACTAGTTGATATGCCTTTGTTACGCTTTAAAACCTCCATCACATCTTATTACTGTAATCCTTCCGTCAAAATGTGACGACTGTGATGACCTCACAGAGCGGAGGCGTAAGGCTTGGGATTTCTTCATTACGACTAAAAGCTGCTCCCCTTGTCAGCAAATCACCTCTCTCCACGCACCTTGATAGCCCAAGTGAACCCCATACACTGATGATACAGCTTTGCACCAGTTGCGTCACTGGAGATGTCGGAATTGTTCACTTTATTAATTTAGCCACCTTTGGGATTTCTTCTCCGGGTTTGACTCATAGTTTCCTTCTCTTAGATGAGTAACCTTCCAATTTTAACCGGTCCCATCCCTCCGGGGTGCTAGTGTTGTTTTTGCTTGACTATTAACTGGTCTTATAACTTATAGACAAATTCAAGCTATTCATGTCTTGCGTAATTTGATAACTTTTTGTTAAAAATATTTTTATTTCTAACTCTTCAAGGTGCATTAGTAATGGTTACACAAGAAGTCAAATAGAAATAAAAAAAATAAATTAAAAAAAAATAATTTTCGTTCATTTCTTAAATACATGAAATGAAATTAAGAAATCTTAAATACGAGTTTTAAAATTTCAAAAAAAAGTACCTTAACGAAATAAAACTACAGGGTCTTCCACGAATGGTCCAGGAGAAAAAAGAATTCGCCGGGGACTTCAGTGGATAACCTGGGCTGGCTATATATCCATTTGGTGGTTCCGTTATTGTTGTGTTGTAACCTATAAGATGTTAGATTTTTAATGTAAATAATCAGACATTTTCTATACACAATTTTTAACGTTCCGATAAAGTAACTATTTAAATCAGGGGAAATCATTTATATGTATATATAATATATATATATATATATAT
>CAXITT010000603.1:420396-451087 GCA_964033795.1 Lymnaea stagnalis | reverse complement strand
TATATATATATATATATATTTATATATTTATATTGAATTATATTTACATATTACTTTTCCGTAATGTTTACTAAAATGACAAAGGTACAGTAATTGACAATGTATTTATTGGCAAAAAAAGCTTTCATCATACCAAATATTCGATAAGATCCATTGAACCCCTTGCCTACAACACTACCATCCGTCATGAAAACAATATTCATTGAATTTGTTGTAGAAGCAACAACGTTTATAGTGGTTGGCTTGTGTTACAAAATTTAGCCAGCAGAATATCACTTGTTCCGTCATAAATCTGGAGGGAGTCGAAACTACAGTCGTGATTGTTTTCAATGTCCATGTCAGAGATGCTAAAGAGAAGCAATGGTTAAAATGGTTTATGTCATAAAAAAAAAATTATATATATAAATATATAGGCATCATTAGATAACTGAAAGATATTATGAGACTAAATTCTGTGTCATGTTGTAGCGTAGGTTCTTATCACCGATACCCGACAATATTTAGTATATGAAGCTCACTATGCCGGAAAATTAACTATGATGCACTTTGTGCTACATGACAGAATATGTGAAAAATAAATATTTTCACTGAACGTTAATTAAGGAATAACACTTTAAGTGATCCGAATGTTTAAGCTAAATCTAGTCCCATCATACTAGTCTAAACATGTGGAATAGCCCAGACAAAAATCATACATTTGATATAATGGACGATATTTAACATATTTGAAATAGCTATGGTGAAGAAAACTATTTGGTGCTCTTTTATGATAGGGTGGGTATTTAATGCTGTATGAAAATAGAGTACAATATTAAATATATTCGATAATATGAGTTTTGAAGTAGCTTAGAAAAGGCTCATTTAAAGAAAAGTTAAGATTCTTTTTCGCATGGTATTTGTGTATATTTTTATTAATTATTATTAGTGATAAATCTATTATATTTACTTTAAACTTATTACATTTTGGACATGATAACAAATAAATTACAATACATTTTAATGGGTATATTTAATTTCCATATCTATGGTATGCTTCTTGATCATGGTCTTTTAATTATCTACCTTTTTCTGTATAGAACGATGCAAAATTAAATCTATCAAACATATTCTTGATAATGGCTATCTCTTTAAAAACGCGAACCAAAGTTTCGCTCTCGATTCAGCTGCACTCACGAATTCTCCCTCCTTCCTTTACCTCGCCATATCCCCTAGCAAAGTGAAACTGAAGGCGTCTTTTTCATCTTAAATAAATATAATATTTTATAAATTACTCTAACAAAAATTAGACTTTAAAAAAAATTGTCTTCCAAATTGTCTTTTGGTAAAAAATAGATGGACGACCTATAATCAAGGTTAAAACACTAAGCTTGGACTTAAAGCTTTCCATATTAAGCCCTAAACAGAAATGAATTAAATAATAAAAGTCGGGGGATGCTAAAAGTCAGAGGCATTCCTGGTCACGATAATGCCAACATTTAATTCGTTGATAGACTCCCTAAAATGACACCCCCGCTCAAGCCAAGATTAATATTGTAAGGAAATCTGCCTTATCTCAACTCATTTCTCAATCTACTTTCTGCGGATGGTGACCTCTTTCACTCTGTCTTTCTTATTGCAACACATTTGACTGTTAGACTTCATTTTAATAGCTCTGCTCAACAATCAAGACTTTGGAATTCTGCTCTGACTGTCCCGGGTTAGTGTCTTCTCATGTCTATCCTGACCACTAGACTGCCCGGCCCTCCCTCAGTCCAACTAACTCTTTCCGGCTTCGCTTACTTGGCGTACTCCGCTTTGCTCGGCTTGTCTCTGCCTTACTCTCCTTAGCTCATGGTTACTCCCTCAAAATCTAACCATCCCCTCTTATAGGTCCACGCCCCGACCGACTTGTCCTAAGAGACTACCCGTGCTACTCCATTTCTAATGCCAATTATCTTCGCGCCATCGTCACGCTCGTGCTTGGTGGTCAGTCTTGGTACCGTTTGTTTCTCCTCTCACACTGCCTGATTACCTCCACTGCCACATAAAGTCTTGATTTATACTAATCTCCTGTCCAACGTGTGCTTTTCTGGGTCTGTGGTGTCTGCTACAATCTTAAGCGCGTGTGATTCACCAGTTTTCAGCCGTGGGTTTAACCCCTCATCCCTGCCCGATGCATGCCACGTCTTAATTTTTCTGCGGTTAGCGTCTGCTGCAATCTTATGCGCGTGCTTGTTGGTCAGTCTACGACTGTGGGTTTACCCCGCAACGTTGACATCCCCTGTATTCCATGTCTTAATTGATCTGCTACGCGTGTCCCTTAGCCAAACACCTGGGCTCAACTCTCTACAATATGGTAAAAGAAAAGAAACACTACAGTTGAAGTTGCACGCTGTTATTGTCTGATACCCTGTGTGCGTGGTGTGCTTAATAGATCATTCGGAAGTGTGCAAACTGCGGCCAGTGGGCCCTTTCATACTGTGACGTTGATTTAACTCTTTCATCGCAGGTTGGTGAATTATTTAATAAAAATAAAAGCAATACATCTCGTCTCATGTTACCACAGCTCTGTCAGTTGGCTCATCTGTGTTAAGTTTTTGGAGTGATTTTGCCAAGTAGAGTTTGGGATTCGTCTGAAAAACTTTACCACCCTTAATTGGTACTTTCATCATCGAATGGCTCTGTAAATGAGACTAATTTACACATTTAACGGATTATAATCTTATATTTGCATGAAGAAATCTCAGGCAGGAACACTGATGTAAAGACATTTGATAGAAGCAAATATTTGAGTATCCGTTGCCCTGGAAAAGAAATAGTCTCAATCACATTCAAGTTGTGTAAATAATCATTTCTGATTTCAGAATGAAATTTTAAGAGCATGTTTCTGACACATGCATGCAATTGGAAAATATGAGTCATAATTTCAGCATAAGCTGAATGTTAATTTTAAAGGAAAGGCCCCAGGTTCGTGCTTTTAACGAATGTGAAAAATGACACTTTTGTCATTCAAATTTTATAATTTTTTATTTGAAATAGCAATTGAATGAGTGCGATATGCCTATGTCTGAAAAGAGTTAATGTTTTCTGCACACTACATATAGGTTGATTTCGTTTTTACAATTTGGAGTCAACGCACCACAATATTACTTATCGGCAATGTCATTTTTCCTGTTTTTATTTAAATTTTACTTCCACTCAGTACCTTTCGTTCGTCTTAACTTTGTTTTTGTCTGAGGTTTGCGCCCACTGTTATTATTTTGATCTGTTTTTAGGTAGGATACATGTATATATATATATACATTCTGATTCTGATAGACTACGTTTCTGCAACCAAGTACTGGCATATGTGCAACAGTTTGGGGAACGATGCGGCTATCCTAACCGCTCCTAGCCGGTGCCAGGGAGCCTTGAAAATTTCGATTGATTTCGAGTTTTCGGCGGCATTGTTCAGTTGGTTCCAATCAATTATTGTGCGTGGGAAAAATGATTGTTTATATTGAACTGTGTTACATGGAGGCACTTTGAAGCATTTATCATTGTTCAGAATGTAACTGCTCATTAAGTTGTCAGAGGTGAAGTCAGTGTTAATCGAACGTTTGGCTCTGATTAAGCGACCTGGCTTCTGCATGGCTAGCTACGTTTAGCTGGAATGGCCGGCACTAGCCCCTCATAACTTTATAGAGACATTTTAGACGGAGCTTTTCTTGTCTGTTTTTGAGGGAGGGGATGTCAAATCTTTTTAAGAGGTCAGTGACGAAGCCAAGATTGGTAAATTTGTAGTCACTTGCTATGAAGCGCACTGCGTTGCGTCGTATTCGCTCTCTTTTGTTAACGTTCTGCTTTAGGTATGGGTCACAATTTATCGCACCATATTCTGGTAGCCTTAAGGCTCAAGAAAATGTGGAACGACAAAAATATAGCCCACAGCACCAAAATCAGACTGATGCGCAACTGGTTCTCTCCATTTTTCTGTGTGCCTGCGAATCCTTGACATTAACAGCCGAATTTGAAAGGAAAATAAAGGCGATAAAGATAAGATGTTTCAGAAGCATTCTTGGCATCTACTATAGGGACCATATCTCCAATGATCAAGTAAAAGAAAGGTTTCGTCAGGCAATTGGGCAGTACGCTGACCTAATGGTGGCTGTAAAAAGCGCAAACTACAATGGTATGGCCACGTGACAAGGAAACAAGGGCTCGCCTAAGAAATCATGCTGGGTACCACAAGAGGAGGGAGAACTAGAGGAAGACAAAGAAAAAAAAGACAAGATCAAAGAGTGGACAGGACTGAAACTGGCGATGTTGTGAGACGTGCAGAAGACAGAGACGAATGGAGGATGATAGTTCAAATGTCATCTGTAGCGCCCCAACAGTCAAAAGACTAAGGGACATAGTGATGATAATTATGGTACGGACGAGTGCGAGATAGTCTTTTCGTTTGCGAGATGTTGGGCGGTGGCGCAGATTTCTTCCAATGAAAACAAGGGTGGAGTTGCCTTTTTTTAAACGTTTTTTAAATAGGGATGATCATTTTAGATTATTCGAGATGACAAATCCAAGGTATGGATTATTTGATACTTGCTGGAGAATGATCTTGTTTAGAGATAACATATAGATTGAAGTTTTTTTCTTCTTGATATGCTCATTGTGTAGCCTTTTTTTTCTATGAATTTCATGCCCCATTTGTCCGCCCATTCAATAAGGAATTTAAAATATGCTTGGAGGTGGTTGTGGTCATCGTTGCCATTTATCTCTCTGTAGCCAAGACAGTCATCTTTAAACAGACTCACTTGAGATTTAGCTGTATCAGGGAGGTCATTCATAAGACAGATAATATATATATATTATGTAAACTTAATTTATACTTCTTTAAATGTTGTTTTTATTGTTTTATGTACTGAAGAATACATTTTACGAAACTTCTATATTTGTATTTTGTAAAATCATCATTATAGCTGAAGACACATTGTTTTATTTACACAAATTGTATCTAATCAATCTAAAATTCAAGACGAACTATTTAAAACTCAACCACCTACCCCCCCCCCCCTTCCAACTACCTATTTTTTTCCCCCCAAGAAATTTAAGAGATTTTCTTACCCACCCTAGTCACCAATTGCTTATTGTTTTATTTACACAAATTGTATCTAATCAATCTAAAATTCAAGACGAACTATTTAAAACTCAACCCCCTCCCCCCCCCCCCCTTCCAACTACCTATTTTTTTCCCCCCAAGAAATTTAAGAGATTTTCTTACCCACCCTAGTCACCAATTGCTCGTAGATCACCTGAATTATGTCGTTGTGAGTGTTTTACGGAAACTTGAGTATAATATAGGAAGGTTGTAATCTTCTGTAATATTTCATATTGATGACAATAATGTGCCAGCAGTGACATATTTATAAGTTGTAGGAAACACTTCCTCCGTCTCTGCCAGATTGTGGTATAAAATCTTAGTCTGTGTGAGCGCAAACCATAATCTCCATCCAGCTTACTGCTAAGCATGGCTAAATATCCATCTAGCTTACTGCTAATTATGTCCAAATTTAAATCTAAATTACAGCTAATTGTGGCTAAATCTCCACCCAGCTTACTGCTAATTATTGCTAAATCTATATCTCGGTTACTGCTTATTTTATTTAAATCTCCATCTAGATTACTGCTAATAATGACTAAAGCCACATTTAGCTTACTGTCAATTATTGCGAAATCTCCATCCAGCTTATTGCAAATTAGACCTAAATCTCCATCTAGCTTACTGCTAATTATAGCTCAGCTCTATTTACCTTACTGCAAATTATGGAAATCTCAATCCAGCTTACTGCAAATTATGGCTAAATCTCCATCCAGCTTACTGCTAATTATAGCTCAATCTCCATCTAACTTAATGCTAATTGTCGCTGAATCTCCGTCCAGCTTACTGCCAATTATGTCTAAATCCCCGTTTAGCTTATTGCTGATAATTATTAGATCTCCATCTAGGTTACTGCCAATTATGTGTAAATCTCCATCTAGCATATCGCTAATTATGATTAGATCTCCATCTATCTTACTGCCTATTATGGCTAAATCTCCAATTAGCAAACTGTCTATTAAGGCTGAATCTCCATCTATCTTACTTCAAAATATGGCTTAATCTCAATGTAGTTTACTTCGAATAATAGTTAAATCTCCATTTAGCTTACTGCTAATTATGGCTCAATCTTCAGCTAGCTACTGCTAATTATTGCTAAATCTTGTTCAAGCTTACTGCTAATTATCGCTAAATCTCCATATAGCTTACTGCTAATGACGGCTAATGAGTGAGAGTTAACACCACGGCGCTGGTAAAGAACGTTCTCATAATTTTTTCATACACAGTCAACTGTAACGGCTCACGTCAATGTACAGTTGTTTCATTGTACACTACTGGTACCTTCTGCTCTGGTACTCTTTTTGTGCATGTCTTTTACGGTTGGGTTTGCTTAAGCCTATACATTTAATTAGAAATCTAAAGCCATAAACCAAAATTACAATGCTGATATTTCACAAAAAATATATTACCTAAATACATAGTAGCTGTTTGAAGTCCCAGTCAAAGTCCAAGTGCACAGGTTATAGTTGGGATACAGGCCCGGATAGTTAGGACTGAGAATCTGTCCCGTTGGACTGGTAGCTGTAGCATTGCAGTCTGTAAGTTTACCAAAAGCAAATTGTTAGTGTTAACAGCCTAAAAAGACTTTGTAAAAAAATATATATATATAATAGTATATAATGCCAAAGCCTCAAGTAGGATAATCATAAATTTCATACCTTTATTAGATTCTCTGTGAATAAAAAAAAAATCCTAAAAGAAATAGTAAATTTCAAAATTACACATTTATAAAAGAATGTTTTCAATTTCTGTGATACGTCATTTTGAAGCACAGTTGTGAAATGATTTTAACTTAGCGTCATTCATTGAAATTATACAACAATATTTTTTGATCGGCATTCCCGTGTGTATTAAATTACATCAATCCAAATGTAGCTACTGACATCATTCTAAATGTAGATACTTATGTATATCTACATGTAGTTACATACTTATATCTAAATGTAGTTACTGACATCGATTAAATTGTAGTTATTGACAGTAAGCTAAATAATAACGATGTTACTGACATTAATCTAAATAAGACCGATGATACTGATTCCAATCCAATTTTACGTCTACTCAGCTATCTGATTCTATTCTCAGTTCTGGTTTCATTGCCTTGTTTTGTGATGAAAACCTTGAGCCAAAACGTACTACTGGTTGTCTTGTTCTTTTTATTAGGGCTCACATACCATACCCTTACTATTTAACTCACACGATTCTAACAACTTGTCACAATACAATCAAGACAGCGTATTATCTTTCTAAACGTACCAGGCCATTTGAAAGTTAAGTTGACCTTTTTATGGTTATTAAGCTATCTCAATAATTTCTTACAGCCTACCCTTCTCTTTATTTCTGATTATGCATCTTTATCTAAGTCTGCATGTGGTTTTGTTTGTTTATTTTATGATAATAAACTCAACAGCTACTGAACCTACAGAGCAGAAAATTCTTCTTTTATTCTAAAATCATAAAAGTGTAGGTCAGTTTTATTTCCCTACCTAGGATTGGACACAATGGCCGAAAATTCATGCCCGGTAATTCCTTGATCCGGGGTTAGCAGCCCAAAAAAAAAAAGGTTTTGACGAATGAACATCAAAATGTGCCCTAGTATGTAAATCAGGAAACACTATTATTGAATACAATTAAATGAATAAATTTGCTATTTAGTTCGACTTAAACAAATGCAAAAATGAAATTCGACATTCCTTTTTATTTAAAGACTGCTAAACGTGTGGATACATTCTTCACTCTTTACTCAAGACAAAACTAAAAGTCTGTGTTTTGTATGACATTTTTTTTTCCCGTGAGTGAACTTTGCTTGAACCCTAGCACACACGCTCCGTTCATAGATGGGCGTGGCCTAATCGTTTGATATATCTTGTTGACTATCGCCTTTCCAATTAAACATGGTTAGACAATCTCCTATTATTTTGTAGAATGTTTGCGTATATTCTAGAAATGTAAACAAATGCCGGGTAGCTTCTGGAATGCAGGGCTTACGCGTCGGTAGACCTACCTACATAAAGGATTGACATATACTGAGAGACGGAGATTCAGATAGATATTATTAACTTTACGAGGCGTGTATTATTCTTGGTGTATTATGAGTGCTCATATGTGTTTGTTTCGCATTTTATCATTATTCATTAGCACACTGTGTTAACTGTGTACCGGTACAAGGTCTAGCATACTGTAAGTTGAAGATTGTCATTATATTTTCTTTTCTTTTGTAATTACCTTAAGACTTAATAAATCTTATTAATTGTAATTGGAACTGTTTGGGGTGTCATATCTTTAATATTGTTTTTTCTATGGTATCTTCTGTTTTACGCACTGTTTACAACGAGGCAATAAATAAACTAAAATAGAAGATTAATTTCTCATATTAGAAGCCAATGCGTAACAATTGGGTTTCTCCGCAGGGATATAGCGGACTCCATATTATAATTTCTCTCAAGCCCCAATTTTAACATTTGGGGTAGTTTGTCCGCGATAACTGAATCAATATTATTATTTTTCTTAAGTTCCTAATTTTAACAATTGTGGGCTCTTCCGAGGATATTTGAATCCATATTTATTATTTCTTTAAAATCTCCAATTTAACGAATTGTGGGATTGTCCTTAGATATTAAATTTCATAACTTTTAATACACCAATAATACACTGAGTGTTTGTCTGTGGATATTCACCCACTGTTTACCTTAAAATACTCAGACTAAATTGAGTTCACGATATCATTTTTACGATACAAATAACTGAGCTAGTTGCATTGTTTTCAGTAATATTGTTATAAGATTAAGCTCTTAGAAAACTTATACTTAGATTATTATATTTGCATGTGTCAAAATGTTTATATTGAAAACCCATCAGTAGAAGAATTAGACTAATGTTATAGGAAAAAATTATTTTCCATTGCTATAGATTTAGGAATAAGTGTAGCTCTTTGGGCAGTTAAAATTACCATACGAGATATGATCATTGTTCACTTAGTGGATGAAGACGCGTTATCTGAGGATGACCTGGCTTCACTCACACAACCGCATGACCCTAGTATGTAGCTCCATCTTAAGTTCAAACAGCTGTAGCTAGATAAAGAACGAGAGCTCAAACAGCTGGAGCTAGATAGAGCACGAAGGCTTAAACAGCTGGAGCTAGAAGCACAGAAAGAACTACAAATAAAATTAAAAGCAAATTTGGGAGCAATAGAAAATAGACTCACGGATCCAGATGGTCAGGGTTGCGATGCAATAAAATTTGCAAAAGTAATCTCAACGTTTACAGACAAGGAGGTTGACCAATATTTTGCGCAGTTTGAAATAACTGCACAAAATTTTAACATTCCGGAAAATATGTGGTCCACCTCAATTTAACCAGCTTTGACCGGAAGGGCAGCCGAAGTCTTTGTGTCCTTGAACGCAGAGCAGCGTGGGTACTATAACATTGTAAACTCTTTAATACTTAAGGCTCATGAATGTGTCCCCAAAGCCGACTGTAAAACGTTTAGGGAGCTGTGAAAACGTGATGGCCAGACTCATGTAGAGTTCCTCCGGGAAAAGGAACGACTACTGGACACGTGGATGCACGCAACCAACACCAACACAGACTTCAAAAAGTTCAAGAAGTTCATTCTGATTTAGGAGTTCAAGAATTTTGTTCGTACAGAAGTACGAATACACATTGCAGACTGTCAACTCCTAAGTATTCTTGGGTTGATTATTTTCGTCAAGTTCTTTTCACACGTTGATTGCGTCGTACTATTCCTACTACTATCACTGAACAAAACAACTCCTTTTCATAATAATTTTAACTTTAATAACTAAGTGAATATTATACACATAACATGTGAATATAGCGCAGTTCACTATCAGCCATTAATAATATACATCCTACCACTCCAAAGTTCGACTCAAGAGTGCCGCACGACCAAAACATACGTCACACTACTGTAAAGACAATACGTCACGAATCAGCATAAAAAATACGTCATAGAGACAATGGCGGGAAAAGCTTTCACTAATTATAAGTCTCAAGCGCGGAAAAAGCGTTCAACAACTAGTGAACATAATATTCCGTCGCAACAAATACTAATGAACTCCCATACTCGACACATGCTGTGGCAAAGGTGACGCACATACGGCAGCAGTGTTAGCTGACGATTTCACCATCTCACATCAACTTTCAAAGAACCCACTTGACCCCAAAAAAGACAGGCACAATGAGACAACAGAGTCAACTTACAGTAAATCTCCACAAAAATCATACAAGCCTGGTACAAAAGAAACAAGTGCAAAAGACACATGTGCCTATTGTAAAAAAGAAGTTTACACGAGGGATGAATGCTGGAAACTCAAGAAGAAAACTGAGAATACCACACATCTTGGTACCCCATACAAATTCTCCGCTTGTACGTCTCGTCATACATCTGAAAAAAAAAATTCAAATTCAAGAGTTTTTGCTCTCCAGATGTCCATACCAACGTCAAAGAGGTTTGTCACGACTCATCAAAGTGTTCCATTATGAACAATAACGCTAGTTTTACTGACTCCAGCCAAGTTCCTCCTTCGACTGCGAGTTTTATGAACTTGTCGCCAAGATCCTTTTGCTCCAAAAAGAGGTCTAGCTCCAGAGGGCGTTTTACTGAGGACTTGAGTGCGTTTTGACGACTCTACGCAGAGTTTTACTTCCTCTACCCTAGCCGAATGTTCTCAAGACTCCAACAAGAATTTATCTACCAAGGTCCAAAATTCTACATCAGAAACTACGGATGTCATACAAGACTTCATGCCTTTCCTATCGGAAGGATTTGTATCACTGCCAGGTGATTTTTTTAAGTCTACGACCAATCAAAATCTTACGAGATATAGGTGCTTCACAGTCCTTGCTACTTGAGGGTAAACTTCCCTTGTCTGAATCTACTGCAACTGGGAGCAACATCATGTTACCTGGGATGAATCGATGTACCTTTACATTTCATCAATCTGAAATCAGACCTAGTCTCCGGACCTGTGGTTTTGGGTGTCCGACCAACATTACCATTGGACGGCATCTCGTCACTGCTAGTCTATGACTTAGCTGGTGGGAAGGTAATAGCCAAACCCATCGTTACTCATGAAACTTAATTAACTGAATATCAGGAAGAAGATCAAGAATTGTATCCATCATGTGCTTTGACAAAGGCCATAACTTCCAAGATCTCCAAAGAAGAGATTTTAAAAAAAAGCAATAAAAGCATTCCTGAAATTGACCTGGGAAAATCATTTTTTGCCAGTCTAAATGAAGAGGCTAGTAATTACAAAACTCCAACTCGAATGCAACTTATTGAAGAGCAGAAGAGTGATATAGAAATAGTCAAATTTCGAGAGAATGCTTTGACGCAATAAGAAGCTGAACAATTCCGTGTATGTTATTTCCTTCAAGATGACATACTTTTGACAAAATGGCGACCTACAGACGCAAATGCTGACGTGAAATTAGGCTAGTTCATCAAATTGTAGTTCCTACACCATTCCAGAACAAAGTCCTGAAATTAGCCCATGATTCACCACTTTCAGGCCATTTGGGAGTAAACAAAACATATCACAAAATCACGTCACACCTCGTTTGGCCCAAAATCAAGAAAGATTAGGTTGACTTCTGCAGGTCATGTCATACTAGGCAGGTTATAGGGAAACCAAATCAGAAGATTCCAGCAGCTCCACTTCAACCCATTCCAGCATTCGAAGAACCTTTCAGTGGCGTGATTATAGACAGCGTTGGACCTCTGCCAAAGACAAAATCAGGTCAAAAATACTTGCTGACAATCATGTGTGCATCAACAAGGTTCCAGAAAATATTCGTCTTCGCAATATAAAGACTTCGAACATCGTCAAAGCCTTGACGAATTTTTTTAAATTGTTTGGTCTTCCGAAGTCTGTACAATCTGATCAAGGAACCAACTTAAAGGCTGGAATATTCAAACAAGTGATGAACCAGTTGGGCATAAAACACTGCTTATCGAGTGCATATCATCCTGAGTCGCAGGGAGCACTAGAGCGATTCCATCAGACTTTGAAGAACACGATGTGAAAGACTGGGATGAAGGCATCACCATGTTACTGTTCGCACAAAGAGAAGCAGTTCAAGAATTATTGGATTCAGCCCCTTTGAACTGGTGTTTAGCCACACGGTTCGTGGTCCCCTTAAACTTTTAAAAGACACGTGGATGTCATAGACACCCACGAACGGTCTTCTTGACTGTGTAAAAAAACTAAACTTTTTAATGCCGTTAATTTGGCTAAATTTCATTTAAAAGATTCACAATCTAAAATGAAGGTTTGGTATGACAAAAGTCAAAATTCAGACAGTTTGCTTCAGGTGACAAAGTGCTTGTGCTTTTGCCGATACCAGGGCAAGCACTACAAGCTAGATATTTTGGGCCTTATGTTGTTGAGTCCAAAATTAATGAATTAAATTACTTTGTGTTAACAACAGATCGTAAAAGAAAGAAACAGTTATGTCACATTAATATGTTGAAAGAATATGTTGATAGAAAATATGATGATCATTGTCCAGCTTCATAACCTAATGTTAACACAATCTCAACTGTAACTTCATTACCTAAAGAAAATGTTACTTAAACTTTTGATAGTGTCCCAGAAAAAGCTGGTAATCACAAACTTAAAAATTAAAAAATTCTGACTAACTTAGATAAGAAACTAGGACATTTGTCATTGTCAGAGAAGGATGTTGTTAAGTCTGTTATTGCAGATTTTGTTTTACTCTTCCCTGATGTGCCTAATAAAACGGACATTGCTGTACATGATCTTGACATTGGCAATGCAGTTCCGGTCAAGCAACACCCCTATATTGTCAATCCGGAAAAACTTCAAATAATCCGGTCTGAAATAAAATACATGCTTGAAAATCATATCATTGAACCAAGCTCTAGTAACTGGAGTTCACCATGTATTTTAGTCTCACAGCAGGACAAAAGTTACAGGTTTTACACTGACTTCATGAAAGTGAATTCAGTTACAAAGTCTGATTCCTTTCTGATTCCAAGGATAGACAATTTGATAGATCGAATAGGTGATGCCAAATATGTGACAAAGATAGACCTACTATCAGGTTATTGGCTGGTTCCTCTATCTGACAGGGCAAAGGAAATCTCTGCTTTTTGTACTCCAGATGGGTTATACACATATAAAGTCATACAGTTTAGAATGAAAATGTCCCAGCGACATTTCAACCTCTAGTAAATAACATTATTGCTGATAAGGAAAATTGCAGCGCCCATATTTATGATGCAATTATTTACAGTCAAGATTTGTCAAATCATGGGAAACAGTTAAGATCTCTTTAAAAAAGAAAAAAAATTGCAGTCAAATTTAACTTTAAATTTGAATAAATGTGAATTTTGTCATGCAACTTTGGAATATTTAAGTCACATAGTGGGTCAAGGTCATGAAAAGCCTGTTCAAGCTAAGATACATGCTATTGTATCACTTCCACTACCCGCTATTAGAAAACAGTTTATGAGATTTTTGAGAAAAGCAGGTTACTATGGCACATTTTGCAAACATTTCTCAGTTATTGCTTCTCCTTTAAGTAATATGTTAAAGAAAAATGCTCAATTTCGTTGGTCAGATGCTTGTTAGGAAGCATTCTTAAACATACAAAAATATACTTGCTAATGCTCCTGTTCTCATTGCACCAGACTTTAACAAACAGTTTAAATTAGCTGTAGATGCCAGTGATGTTGGCATTGGTGCAGCTCTGTTTCAAGAAGATGACCCCAGTGTAGATGACCATGTTTCTAATTTCTCAAAGAAATTTAACTACCATCAGACAAACTATTCCACAGTAGAAGAAAAATGTTTAGGTTTAATTCTTGCTCTCCAAAAATTTGATTTTTATGTAAGTTGTTGTTTACATCAAGTACTTGTTTTTACAGATCACAATCCCTTAACATTTTTGAATAAGATGGTCTCCAAAAATCAAAGATTTTTAAACGGAGTCTATTTTTACAAGAATATAATTTGGACATAAAACATATTAAAGGCAAAGACAATGTCATTGCAGATACTTTGTCCAGAAATTAATTTTTCAATGTACATATAACTTATGTTATTGTTTATAAGCTGTTTAGAAGATTTTTGGTCTCTAAGTCTCTAAGTCTAATTACAAAGTTACACTCTGAGGCCACTAAAGTGATGCTTATAAATATAAGCATTTGTACTAGCGTTTGTACCTTATAAGATATCTTAAGCCTTCAAAACAAAAATGATAATTTTTGAAGTAGTTCCCTCGGTCTGAAAGAAATGGTAAGGTATATGGGCCATACGTTTATTTCTTGTCTTATTAGATTTGAACAAAAATATTAATAGTAAAAATGCAATACCACCCGAATTCATTAAAATTATATAGTTAAAATTTGTTTAAAGTTTAAATACCCCACTTTAAGGAACATTTTTTTTAAACGTATGCACACTTTGAATGTTACCTTAGAATATGTACCCAAATGATTTTTATAGGCTCCCACACTTTAATAAGTAATAACATTTTTGACACATTTTAGACCATGCTATTATGTTGAAAGCAATTATATAAGCTTTCAATGTTATATTACTCTCTCAATCTATATAGGCTAATCCTTATCTTTAAAACTCATGCATTGAATACTAAATATCTGATTTAAGGACGTGGGTTAACCTGCATTATAAACGATTTCACTTTGATAGGGAATGCCCTGATATGAATTAAACCTTTGTAGGCATTCATAAAAGGCATGACGCATCCAGTTGAAAGGTAAGGTGACGGATCTTTGGATGAGTTCAACGTGTTAAAAATACATTCATCCGGTGTATTGTCTTACAGTCAATGGTTCGCTGACTGTTATGGCAATGGAACAATGTGTGCTGGCTGTCGCAAAATGGGCAGACAGTGATTAAGTTGAGTTATGTAAATGAAATGTATTATCACATTAAAAAAAAAGTGTTAGTGAAAATCAATTTTCGGCCACGACTCTTGTTTCTAAATAAATGATAAATCAATAAATGCTATCAGTGGCGGAGGAATTGGGGTTCGGGGATGGAGGGGCTATGCACCTCACGCAGAAAATATTGTTAAATGATAAGTTGTAATTTTCCGCAATCTGCTGAGTTTTCATATTTTTCGTGGAATGAACCTTGAAAGCCCTGGCCCACCGTGATGGAACTAGCCCTAGCTGAGCCACTAAACCCAATAGCTGGCCAAACCTGGTGGCAGTAATGTAGATGATCCACTAAAAAAAAAGCTTGGCAAACCTAGTGACATCAGCACAAGCTGAGCTACTAAACACAATAGCTGGCCCACCCCGGTAGCACTAACATTAGCTGTGCCATTAAACATTTGGCCCACTCTGGTGGCACTAACACTAGATGAGCCACTAAACACAACAAAATTTCTTAAACAACACATGACAAATGCTTATAATCAAGCACGCGGGGACAGTTTAGAGCGTGACATTAAGCTAGTTGGTGAAGTTACGAAAAAAAATATAAGTGATTAAAAGTTTTAAAAAACATTATGCTTACCTAATACACATGAAACCGTAGAGCTGTAGAAGTGTGTGTTAACTGGACAGAAACACATGATGTCCCTACTGTTGGTAATGCATTGAGAGGATTGACTACAGGAACCATCATAGGGCATTAGTGAAGACTGCTCTGAACAAACTGGTACATTTTCTGACTTGACAAACTGTAGGAAGTATTTGGCTATAGGGTTACAATAATTATTGATTTTTTCTAGCAAAAATTTGACAAAAGTAATCATTCTGACTTTCTGTTTTCAAATTAAGGGGGATATCACTCCAGCTAATTGCGATTTATAAGTATTATAATTTATTAAACTTGATTATATACCCTGACACTTTCATATGTGACAATATCTGTCTATTTTACTCTTATTACCTTGTAAATTATTTAGTTACTATTGCTGTCTGTTTTACTTTTAATGCGTCGAAATGAAAGTGACAATGTTTTCTAAGCTAATCTAAATACGCCGAAACATGTAATTGCTCGTGTCTGAACTTATTTACATAATGCATTGGTTTTCTTAGATATATGATAGGCCTAAAAGCCATTTAATTTAAAACTGTGTTTTCGATTAGGATGTTCACTATTTCCTCTGTAACTTTTTGTGTCATACATTTCTTCACTCTCTAATGGTCCTTATGTATATATTGTTTATCAAAAAAACTCTAAAATAAAGGCTAACCACTGTAATGTTTGAGTTTAAGCGGCATCTAGGGACCAAATGCTTCTTTAGTTTCTCCTGCTAATTAGATAAACATTAAGTTGCACAAGATTTAGCACACAAAATCAGCCAACTAATCCAAATCGCTGTTGCGTGTGACAGACTATTTTTTTCAAAATGATTTTATTTTATTTTTTACAAAATAATTTCAAAAATCATTCATTGATGCCAAGACATGTTTTCTTCAATATATGGACTGAAATTTGAGGAACTTCTGATTGCTTTAAATCTTTGGCTCCATAAGACGAAATGTGAATATTTACCCCTAAAACATTTAGGATAGCCAATCTTTGAAATTTCAAACTGGAGCAAAGCGAAATACGTTTGTATATGTGATTTCTGACAACAACAAATACGCCATGGTTCGAATAAAAATACTCGCCCTGCTTCTTAGTTGTTCTAGATCAGTGTTTCTCAACCTTCCTAATGCCGCGACTATTTAATACAGGTTCTCATATTGTGGTGACAACAAGCTTAATATTTTTTTCGTTGCTACTTCATAAAAACGTTTTTGCCGATGGTTTTCCGCTTCCCCCTGTGAATGGAAACTTCGCCCCCTCCCCAACCAAGGTTTATCGAACTACAGGCTGAGAACCACTTTTCTAGTGACCACAAAGGAGAATACAATGATAGGGAGTTAATCATAATGAATTAATGAACTGCTTAGTTCCAAACTAACAGGAAACGCTAAATATGTTTACAAATGTGAGCTTTCGATACCTATATTTACTCACCCCATTGTTGGTACACAGAAACATAAGAATAATAAAGCACAGGTAATTTAAAACCACATTTCGAGAGTGCATGGTGTTTTAATCATTCCGAATGGCATGCGGCTTGCTTCTGAATAATGACATATGCGGCAGAGTTTCATTTATGAAAGAAGGATGCGAAATAAACTTCCTGGTACGGACAAATGAAATGTGTTACAATTTTTAAACCATTTTATTTTTCATTCCAGTAATCTTTAGGAACGTTCCTAATGGCTGAATATTTACTGAATATCATAATTATTGCGTAGCGTTTATAAAAATGGCAAATTTGCGTCTATAACAACTGATCAGACATAATAACTATAGTGTAGCATATATAATTATATCTTTTGACCAATTATAATGGTTGTTATGCACAATATATTAAATGTTAGATTAAGACTAAAATTAGTTCATTTTTTTAAAATCTATTATAATTATGCTCAAACTTCAATAATAACTACTCATACATTCTCTAGGAACTGCTGTATACCATCTATTATAGTAGCTATTAATAATCAATAAAATCTGCTTCTATTAGTTATAAAACTCAATTATACTATCTATAATGACTGGAGGAAGTAAGTATGCTACCAATTAAACATGTTATCCTATAATCCACTAGAGTTTCCAAAACCTGAATTTACATTTTCGTAAATTTTACAAAGGTACTTATGATTCTATTTAAAATACATGATCATATTAACTCATCATCCTCATCATCCTTATGTCCCTTAGTATTTGAACCGTTGGGGCGCCACAGATGACATGTGAACCATTCTCCTCCATTCGTCTCTGTCTTCGACACTACTCACTGCATCGCCCAGTGTTAGTCCTGTCAACCCTTTGATGTTATCCTCCCATCTTTTTCTTTGTCTTCCTCTTCTTCTCCATCCTCTTGTGGTGCCCTGCAATCGTTCTTTGGCAAACAATTGTTTCCTTGTTACGTGGCCGTATCATTGTAGTTTGCGTTTTTTCCCAGTCACCAGTAGGTTATCGTATTCCCCCATTGCCTGACGAACCCTTTCTTTCACTGTATCATTGGAGATATGGTCCCTATAGCACATGCCAAAAATGCTTCTGAAGCTTCTCATTTCAATGGCCTTTATTTTCCTTTCAAGATGAGCTGTTAATGTCCAGGACTCACAGGCATACAGGAAAATGGAGAGGACTAATGAGCGCATTAGCCTGATTTTTGTGCTTGGGGCTATATTTTCGTCTTGCCATATTTTCTTGAGCTTCTTTAGTGCTGTTGTAGTCTGAGCAATCCTGGACATCATTTCGGGCTTGGAACCTTCTTATGAGACTATTGCTTCTAGGTATTTGAAGTTGCCTACAGTCTCTTATCTTTCCTCCCCGACCTTAATTTCAGTGGTGATGCCTGCGGTTTTATTTGACATCAGTTTTGTCTTTTCAGGAGAGATTAGCATGCCGTAGGACGACGAGGTCTTATCGAGACGCTTTACCATATTAAAATATTAACTACAGTATTTTAATTTTTTAAATGAAATAACAATATCCATATTTTATTTAAAAATTGTAAACAATTTAATATATATTTTTTTTTTGGAACTGGTATTTGGTGTACGTTTTTAAATTTTTCTCTAATGAAGTTCTAAAATCAACCTTTTCATTTCTTTGAAGAATCTGGATTTGCCAACAAGTGCAAAGATATCTTAAGAGTCTGAATGTTACTTCTCAAAGTTGGCTTTGCTCGTGTGATACAAATTTTATAACAAAATGTTTTTCTATTTTTTTGTATTGTTAATTTTATGAAGGTAATTTAAATAATTAGTCATTTTAAGGAACAAAAAATTGAAAGAAAAATTAGTGCGATCAATTGAATAAAATATTTTTAAAAAATACATTGTAAAAAATGCGCTTTTCCAAAGATGTACTAAAAGTATATAATAAATGTCCCCCCCCCCCCAAAAAAAAAACAACTACAGAGTTTATTTCGGTAAGTGTTGGAGGGTAGGTGTACTTTTCAGCTTTAGGAGATGTGATGGAAAATAAGGATGTAGAAACACGTTTTAAAATATTTTTAGAAAATACATTGAAAAAAATGCTCTTTTTCAAAGATGTACTAAAAGTAATTAATAAATTGCCCCCCCCCCCCAAAAAAAAAACAACTACAGAGTTTATTTCGGTAAGTGTTGGAGGGTAGGTGTACTTTTCAGCTTTAGGAGATGTGATGGAAAATAAGGATGTAGAAACACGTTTAATGTCAATGGTTTCATTTCTGTGGTAATAGGGGTTTCCAGTTAGCTATGCTTAAAATAAAAGATGGATAAAACTTGATGCCACTTTCCCGTTTCTGAGATATCCAGAGAAGATCACTCAAAAGTCATTTGAGCCTGCTGGTGAACTATTGATCATGAAGTTTCAGCTCAATTGGACATCGGGAAATTGGTCAGTATTCTGAGCCGTGATTTCAGCACTAACACTACGACAAAGCAAGCTAATAAAAAGGGTAATAACAAAAAAAATTCAAGGACACACCAAATTTACAAGCCATAATCGTCATGCATGGGTTAACAAGTAGCACAAGGTAGGAGAAGAATGGAGGACTGGTAAATGGTTTTCCCAAGTCTTTTATATCCTTCTACATAACCCTTGAAATCCACCCTTTCCCCAGAGTATCCATATATGCTTATCTGGGTTTCAGTTCAGTCACGATTTTCAAGATAAAACAAGAGCGATTTAAGGATGTAATGCTTAAAATGCATTACGAAAAGTAAAGCTTTGCAGAAGGGTAGTAATGCACGCTTTGAGCCAAAAGAACGTTTGTGTAGAAGGGTAGTAATGCACGCTTTGAGCCAAAAGAACGTTTGTGTAGAAGGGTAGTAATGCACGCTTTGAGCCAAAAGAACGTTTGTGTAGAAGGGTAGTAATGCACGCTTTGAGCCAAAAGAACGTTTGTGTAGAAGGGTAGTAATGCACGCTTTGAGCCAAAAGAACGTTTGTGTAGAAGGGTAGTAATGCACGCTTTGAGCCAAAAGAACGTTTGTGTAGAAGGATAGTAATGCACGCTTTGAGCCAAAAGAACGTTTGTGTAGAAGGATAGTAATGCACGCTTTGAGCCAAAAGAACGTTTGTGTAGAAGGATAGTAATGCACGCTTTGAGCCAAAAGAACGTTTGTGTAGAAGGATAGTAATGCACGCTTTGAGCCAAAAGAACGTTTGTGTAGAAGGGTAGTAATGCACGCTTTGAGCCAAAAGAACGTTTGTGTAGAAGGGTAGTAATGCAATCTATGGCGCAAAAGGACGTGCGTTTAGAGGGGTGATTTTGTTCTTATTGACGTTGTCCTTATAATACTCGGTTTTTGAGAAGCGAGAAGCATTCAAAACACCAACAACAGCAACTATTGCAACAAATTTTCTCAAAGAGTCTCGAAAATAAATAAATCGTAACCCAAACAAATAAAAAAAATCAAATTATAAATGAAAACATACTGGGAATGATATCATTAATAGTAAACATATTTCAGACTCGATCATTTTAAGGCCATTTAAAAGACGGATTAAAACAAAACGTGTTAGTTTGCCTCTAAATGATCAGAGGAATAAACGTGGAAGATTTAAACATCATAGAGCTGGCTGTTCTTGAGAAACAATGGGGATTAATTGAATTCATTGATTTATTAATTTTTTGGGGTCAAAAAGCATTGAAAAAGTTACTTCAAATTTGAAATTTTTAAATTAAAAAATATTCTAGAAAAAGAATATTTAAAAAATAAGAACAATATATTTTTTGGGGGGTCTGAAACAAACGAAAGTTTGTTTGTTTTGTTTATTAAATACCTGAAAAACTTGACATCGCAGTTCCGAGTTATGGCTCGATGTTATGTCTTACTTCCTAGACCCACATCAACATTCTAATATAACATTCAAATAAGAATGAAAAGGTAAAAGCAGAAGCCAGGTACACAAATCCAAGACGCAAATGACAGAGCTTCTCTTATTTATTTCTATAAACGACTTGATCAGCTTTCTTTCATCTACAATTAGAGAGCTTCATGCCAAAAATTAAATGTTTACCTAGCTCAATTTTATAGCTGCATGTGACCTTTTCACTCCTACGTCCAGCATTATTGTATGCAGTTGATGGGTTATGTTCTTTTTTTCTTTTTTTTTTCGCCTATCAGTAGAAAAATATTTAATGGCCAGCTCCAGGTTGAAGAACTCTTAGAGACCAGACTTAAAAGCGACAGTTACTATGTTTCCTGCTGCCCTACTTCAGACGCTTCAAATCACAGCATGAAAGGAATGTTGAGTAAGTTGCTGGATATTTCGTTGAGTTGACTTGATTTCGGTAGCACTCCAATTGAATTTGCCTTATTATATTATTGAATGTGAAGCCAGTTGCGCCCTCAAATTTCCCCCTCCCTCCTCCTACATCCTAAATTCAATGTGATAGTTCAACATATTTTTGTATGGACAAAAATTACTAGATTCCATTGACTAAACAAATTAGGCTAAATTTCGGTGTATATATGAAACTTGGCCCTGGAGCCAAAAGCATAACTCAAGAGGTTATAACAGCAAGAAATTAAATAAATATAGTGCATGAGTCGCAGAGGTCAGAGCCGTTTGTACGGCTGCTATAATGGCAGCATTGTACTTTTTGATAGAGGCGCTGCCCTTCCCAGCCGCTATCATCCAAAAATGCCCCCCCCCCCAACCACGCCCTGACGACCCACTAGAATCAGATTGCGTTAAGGAAACTGTGAACGGGTAATGAACTGAAGCGGAACGCTATTATTCTCTCTGATATCCTGTGTGGGGCGTGCATTGTGATCTTCAGCTTCGACATACTACGGCCCGTAATCCAAATTCCGGCCAGTAACATCTGTTTTGTGATTTATAAGTCACATGACGAGACTCAACGTCTTGGATTAAAATGCATTCAGCAATTAAAAAAGAAAAAGTCGGCGGAATTTTTTAGTGGGTACATCAAATCATTTGCTCAGTAATTGTTTTAACCGGACAAACTAAAAATACCCCCAAACAGGTGGTTTTGGGTGCTGGGTGGCCAAACAGT
This sequence comes from Lymnaea stagnalis, assembly GCA_964033795.1. Classification (NCBI taxonomy): domain Eukaryota; kingdom Metazoa; phylum Mollusca; class Gastropoda; family Lymnaeidae; genus Lymnaea; species Lymnaea stagnalis. The sequence continues at coordinate 428,910 of CAXITT010000603.1, read as the reverse complement.
CTGAACTAATTCAACCCAAAATAGCTAATGGTATCGAGTTGAATCCCTACCAAAGCCAATATTCCCAAAACCCCGGATGGATAGCACCCCTTGGCAATGTGAGCACCTCAGAGCAATGAGAGCACCTCATCTAAGACGGCTAACTATAAATTTAAATCTGGAGACAGATTGATCAATAAATTGGTCACGGGCCAAAAAAACAAAATGCACCATGTGGAAAAGATACGCGGGTTGTCTCCAACAGCCATAATCATCAACGAATTATTTAATGAAAATGAATCTGAAATATTCTAACTCAGTGGTCAGTAAACTCATTTGTCAAAAGAGCCAAAAATCTTTCAAAACAACGGCCAAAAACCATGTTTTTCGGAGTCAAATCGATTTGTGACCGGTTGGCTGAGCGGCACTAAGGCAATTAAAGAGCCGCATGCGGCTTGTGAGCCGCGGTTTACAGACCATTGTCCTGAACTAAACAAACCTATCTTCAGTGAGGTGGCGTTAACTTCAGTGAGGTGGCGCTAACTTCAGTGAGGTGGCGCTAACTTCAGTCAGGTGGCGCTAATTTCAGTGAAGGTGCGCTAACTTCAGTGAGGTGGCGCTAACTTCAGTGATGTGGCGCTAACTTCAGTGAGGTGGCGCTAATTTCAGTCAGGTGGCGCTAACTTCAGTGAGGTGGCGCTAACTTCAGTGAGGTTGCACTAACTTCAGCAAGGTTGCGCTACCTTCAGCGAGGTGGTGCTATCTTCAGCGAGGTGGCGCTAACTTCAGTGAGGTGGCGCTAACTTCAGTGAGGAGGCTCTAACTTCAGCGAGGTTGCGCTACCTTCAGCGAGGTGGCGCTATCTTCAGCGAGGTGGCGCCAACTTTCTTCAGTGAGGTGGCGCTATCTTCAGCGAGGTTGCGCTAGCTTCAGTGAGGTGGCGCTAACTTCAGCGAGGTGGCGCTAACTTCAGTGAGGTGGCGCTAACTTCAGTGAGGTTGCACTAACTTCAGCGAGGTTGCGCTACCTTCAGCGAGGTGGCGCTATCTTCAGCGAGGTGGCGCCAACTTCAGTGAAGTGGCTCAGTGTTGCGCAGTATTTGCAGCTTTTTAAAAAAACAGGAATTGAGAACTAAGTTTTTTTCTGAAAACATTACCGCCTTATGCTGTTACTTTTAATATCGAATAGTTCTCTAAATGAACCTTTCTTCACATGAGACATGTGGCTCAAAAGAAAATTGTTATTCACTTACTTTACCACATTTCTGTCGGGTGGCTCAATTGTGCTAAGCTTTTGAGGTGATTTTTTTGAAATAGAGTGCTGATATTGTGATTTGTCTCAAAAAAAACACTACCACCATCAGTTCCTTCAAAAATTAAATATCTCTGTAAATTAACCTTTCAACACATTTGACTAAATGCTAGAAGTTGTTTGAATCGTATTTTTGCATGACGAAACCAAGATTGTCTGCGACATAACCACAAATGTGAAGATAGTTAATGAGAAAAAAAAAAATTAAAATTTATGTTGAAAACTAATTGTTTAAATCAATTTTCCAACATCTAAAAATAAACAGATCTAATACAATGTCAATTGGTGGAAGTAACTTATTCTGACTTGAGACGTTGCATGCAATGATGATTGTGGGAGTACTTACTTTGAGCCTAAACTAAATTTCCTAGTATCAGAAAGTAGCCTTTTAGTGTTTTTCATTGGTGTTAAAAAATATGATTGTTGAATTCCAATGTTCTCTATCATATAACATTTTTTAAAAATCTCAATTAAGTTAATGTAATTTAACTATGTCTGAAGAGCGTCAGCTTTTTAAACAATACGTTGTCTTCCATATTACATTTTGACAAGAAAATAAAAAAAAGGTTCAAACAAGTTCGTCATTTCTGATATATTCTATTCATAGATTAGGACCTTCCTACATTTAAGGCAACATTATGCAACAACTAAGATCTACACTGCTGATAAAATCTCACCATATCTATATACAATTAAATGTAAACTTGGCAACACCCTCTCCTTAGAGGGATGAGATTTTCTTCCAGGCCCTTGCCAAAATATTATATTGTGTTAATGTTTCTCTGGACTTTGAGTTTAATAGGCCTAGTTGGATTATGTAGTTCAAGGTGGAAACTAAACTGGGCCAAATAACATATGGGGCAATCACAGAAATTAATTAAAAATAAGGGTTGACAGGGATGCCTAGGACAGAACTGATCCTAAGAGCATAATTGCGAAAATGTAGGTACTAAACGATGCACAGTTTTCCCCCCTCAAACGCCTAAATGGCGTCCCCTCCGCTACCCAAAACTCCCGGAAACAATCTAATTGTCAGAGGGAAACTGTGCCCAGCTAATCAGAAACTCAAGTTGAAGGCAGGTGCATGTTGCTTGCTGAAGCTTAACGCTATGAATGTGTCCGTTATCCAGTGCACTTGTGGTCTCGGATGGTTATATGTTATTTCATTGTGAATGCGTCTCGGAATGTTTACGGTAAATTAAGTTTCTGTGTCATTTATAACATTGTGAAAGATTTCTATTGGAAAACACATCCTGACAGCATTAGCATATATGTGTATGTTGTAGAAAACATTCAATCTGTATATGCTAAATTGTCTGCATAAAATGTTGGTTCATGTATGGGTAGAATTTTTTCTCTCTATCACTCAGGTTAACTGCAAATAAGTATTTGTTCACAAATCGATGCTGGTAATGAGCCTTCTCATTATTTCTCCTCCTTTTTTTTAATGCTCATTCTATTGACGTCTCTTTCCCAATGTATAGTTCGTACTTCGCTCACTACTGGTACTCTCTAATGTACTGATTTGCCTCTCTGCAATCGCCTCTTCCCAGCTACCCTCTCACCAAGTCCATAGTATATTTACATTAAACTGGTCAAATCCAAACTCGTCAAGTCTATCTTCACCTGTATATGAAATTACTTCATTAAGAAACCATTATCAAGGTTATAGTATTAATTCATGCGACCGGTTCATTCTAATGCTACACCAGGTCTGCATGGAGTTCCACGTTTACTAACCACCCACAACTTTACTTTTAAACTTTCACTACACGATTTTCTTATCGTCTGATTACCTTAAATTCTAGATTTCTTGTGGATAACTTAAGCCACAAATAACACAAGTGTCAAACCCCTCATGTATTTTGTCCAGATTCTACGACTCTCGTTCGTCTTATTAACAGGGGTTAGCGTTATTTTAATTAGCATCCGATCTTTAAAAAATAAGTTGTGTGGATTCTCAGGCATAAACTGGACATTAAATATGCCTGAAAGCTCGTCGGACAGCGGCTAATACTTGAATGCATTGATTGATATCTTTGCGATGTGACTCACATTACTGCTTACATAACAGGTCTCAATATAAATGTTCATCATTATCATATATTCAAATATTTTAGCCATGAAAAAGTCTATATCCGTGCGCCTACAACTGTGTTAATAATTTACTCGTGTTTCTTGCGTCCGTGTTTGGTACTGAGAGTATTTGTGCTATGTGTTTTGTTTTTGTGACGTATGTGGGTATGGGAAAAGACTTAGTCAAATGTTATGGTATGGCAGCAGTTATGGAAAAGTGGTAATGGAGTTTTAGTTACGAAATTGCAGAGGGAGAACGGGATAAAAGAAGACGACAAGAATCAGACGCATTAAAGAATAGCTCGTCATATTCTGATGCTGAAGAGAGATATAAATCATAATACTGCTGACAAATATTAGTTATAAAAATGAGTTTGTGTAACGGTTTTCAAATCATTGTAAGGGACATTGAGCACAACTTTATCACTGTAGAAATCATTTCAGAATGCAATCGTGGGGACACTGTTTTCAATCAGCGAATTGAGTGTAGTGTGATAAATATAATTAGCCTAGAGGTTGTTTTTTTTTCTTATATTATCCGAACTTTGAATTAACGAACTTCTCGTTTTAAGATTACAAAATAAAAATGTTTCGGTCAAGGAATCGAATACTTGTTTGTTTGAGAAGGAGGAATGATGATACAAGCGGTTACCCTCATAATGAACTGCCGGTATATCATGACTATAATACACCCTCTTTTTGAAAACACACTTTTATAAACAGATAGCATATCTTTCAATAAACTTACTCTACATGGCCATTTAATGTAACCACAATGACACATGTTATCAAGACTCAGTCGAATCATTTGTATTAGTGGTAACCCTCCCAAATCTGCGTTTATCTGGACCCAAGCTGGGGATGAACTGACCTCTTATCATGGTCTTCCAAACGAAAAACGCTAAACATCTTGGAATTTTAAAGCTGCCCATTCACGTGATCTATCTTCAATGTCCATGATCTATCCTCATTGTGTGATATCTATCATATTTGTCCAAGATCTATCCTTACTTTCCGAGATCTATTCCCATTTTCTGAGATCTATCATCGTTGTCTGAGATCTACCCCTATTGTCTGAGATCTATCATAAATGTCTGAGATCTATCCTCATTGTCCGAAATATATCCTCATTGTCCGAAATATATCCTCATTGTCTGAGATCTACCCTTATTGTCTGAGATCTATCCTCATTGCCTGAGATCTATCCTCATTGTCCAAATCTAAGCTGATTGTCCGTAATCTATCCTCGTTGCCTTAGATATATTCTTATTTTCCAAGATATATCCTCATTGTCTGAGATCTATCCTCATTGTCCCAGATGTACCTTTATTGTCCAAGATATACGCTCATAGTGCGAAAGAGACTTTAATGATAAAAATCAGGTTAACTTGAATTTAGGGCTTAATCAGGAAACTATTGAAAATTTTTTTTTTTTTTCAAATTGGAAGTAAAGGTATCTGAGTAGAAATCAATGAAAAATAGAAGTCTTGCATGTATTTTAAATAATAATAATTTATTATTATCAAAATAAATATTTCTTATCGGGGTTGGATTGCAATGTTTGTGATTCTAATCCTAGTTTTGTTATGAATTGTACACACTTTTATTATTTATTATGTACAATCAATTATTGTATTTATAATTACGCATCTTATGTAAAAAAGAAAAAAAAATACTAATGAAGGTATTAGCCAAGATAGTTAAATTTGTAAAATCTTAAAATTAGATAGGAGCCAGAATGATCAATTCATTGATCGTGGGCCCTTAAAATAAAGAAGAAGAAGAAGAAGAAGAAGAAGAAGAAATTAGAATTCAAGTTTGACATAACATCGTTTTAATAAAAAAAAATGTTGGCGTCTCATTTGTTATTCATTTAAAAGCAACTAAGAGTCATTAGACATTTTTTTTAAAATAAATTTTTAGAGAGATAAATGGTTGTTTCTACAATTGCATGAGAATAGAATATTAAATAATTAATTGCAATTATATTTAAAAAAATAAAAAACAGTGTGCATTCATTTAAGGCAGCGGTCTCCAAACTCCGGCCCGCGGGCTGGATAGGGCCGTGAAGCCCACTCATCCGGCCAGTGAATACCTTTTTGTCTTCGAAAAAAATTACAGAAAAATGTACTTGTATCCTTCCAAGATCAGCCACAACTTATGTGGTAGTTATATTTTTACAGAATTAAAATAGAGATGCGCAGAAGTTAATTGTGTTTTTCAACCGATCACTACATCTCAAAGAATGCAACCTGCGCCATCATCATCAGCGCAAACATCAGGAGAAATATGCACAGCTAGAGGGTAAAGTCTGTGCTGAAAAATGTTCTAAATTAAACATTCAACTCAAATCTCAGGGGACATTGTTCAATAAATCCTCATATGAAAACAAACCCTAACTATGGGACGTTATAAAGTTTGCTATGCCCTTGCTAAAAGTGGCAAATCGTTTACAGATGGTGAAGTAGTGAAGGAATATTTGTTAATAGTGGTTGAAGAAGTTTTCCCACCCCCCAAAAAAAAACAAAAAAAAACAATCTCAAATTGTAGCTTTGGGTGCTAATAACATTGCCCACCATGTTGCAGACATGGATGAAAACATTGTGATTCAAAGAAAGAAAAATGCAGGCAATTTACGTCTTTTTTCAATTGTAATAGATGAATCGCTGGACAGATGTTCAACCTCTCAACTGCTTCTGTTCATTAGAGGTGTAGATGAAGGCATTAACATATCACAAGAGCTGGCTTCCCTACATAGATATATGCACTGTTCCTAGGGAGGATATATTCAATGACATATATTCAAAAACATTTGCTGATTATAACTTGGACTGGACTAACCTAAGTTGCCTGACTGTAAATGGATGAAAGAACATGAGTGTCACAAAGACAGGCTTGTTTGGACAAGTGAACAAGATGGGTAAAGAGAAAAACATTGTACAACCAATGTGTATGCACTGTCTTATTCATCAGCAAGATATTTCTGCTAGACTTTTATATTTCCTGAACCTTAAACTATAAGGAGTAGAAAATCTGATCTATACACTCAACTAAAGGCCTTCAGAACCAAACTCGTCTTGATTTTGGAACACGTACAGACCAACACCTGGACAAAGTTTCGGCAGTGCAAGGTATTCATGGCTGAAGCAACAGCGGAGTTTCCCACGACATTGGAATACGAGATATTAAAGACCTCCAGCTGCAACTTCAGCATCGGTTTTCAGAACTGGATTCAAAGCAGAAGCAGTGAGATTTTTTCAAAACCCATTTGAAGAAGATGTGGCCAATTGCCCAGATGAATTGCAGCTGGAGGTCATTGAGTTGCAAAAATGATATCCTTAAGGACACGTTTATAGAAAGAATAGTTGTTGTTTTTTTTTACCTATTTTCCCCATGGAGGAATTTTCTACGTTTGCATCAAGTTACCTTTCAATCTTTGGAAAAACATGCTCGCATGAACAAACATTTTTTAGAATGAAATACGGTAAGATCAATTTGAGAAGAAGATGTTGCGGTGATAATCTCAGGTCACTGTTGATGTTAGGAACATCAAATCTAAAGCAAGAAATGACTGCTATTTTTGCTCCGAGAAAAAAATTCCATCATTCTCACTACTACAGGTGTTCATGTGTGGTGTATTAATACGTTATTAAATTACTTTACATGAACCCGGCATACATTGCAATGCCACTCAAGTATAAAAAGTTTTTGTGTTTTAATTATATTTTTGAAATACTTTTTAAATCTATATATGTATATAATTCGCCAGCGAAACAGGGGCATGAAGCAACAAGACGCAGGCTATATGTAGATAGGCCAAAGCAAGCTAGACGCAAGCAAACCCTTCCCTCCCTTCCCATGCGTGCCCATCTTTGGTCTCGAGACATGCGCACTGCGGCACACTCGCTTGCCAACCGTGCGCAAGCGCACACCTTATAAGCTCTGAGCAGGCTCCACTTTTCCTATCTTCTTCGAAACACGTTCACCCGCGTTGTTCTTATTTCTTCTCGCTGCTGGTTGTGCGGCGCATGCTACGCCGCGGGTCGGCTATATTTATATAGTCCATAGACATAAAAGGAAAGCAGTTCAGTGACGTATCATTAAAAAGGGTGGGGGTGTAGCAAAATTGGCATTCTAAATGGTGGATAACTTGAGTTCACGTTTTTGTCAAGTAACTTTAGACCCTGCTGCGTATGCAACGCCGCGGGACGCCCAGTAGAAAATATTTATTTTGTTTTTTTTCCGTCTGGTGCGTCCAATAATAAATTAGAAGGTTTTTCGACGCGTAAACAGGCCATATACATCTGGCCACGTGAGGAGCAGGGATTTTCAAAATTTAGTCCACACACTTGTAGCGATTGATCAACTCATGCAGCAGCCCTGCTTGAAATTATATTTATATATTTGACATAATTATTTTTTTTTAAATAGTGCCCCTGGCCCACAACGTAAAATTGTAAAATGGTTGAATTAATTTAGAAACCAAAAGATTATGTCACATAAACTGAAATGTAGCGTGTATTTTATTCAATTACATCCAGCCATGCAATACCTTTGTTTTAAATTATATGTGTATAGCTCCTTTAAGAAAACAATTATGTGCAGGCTTGCCCAAAACAAATTACCAAAACTTTATCCCAATCGGATAAATTTTATGGTAGATTATACGGAAATTATTTTTAGCTCATAACAGTATAACCCAAAAAAAATGGATTTAGCGCATTGGGCAAAACAAACAGAATATTGTAAAATGCGTGTAATAATTCAGAAATATTACGGGGTTAGCACAACAACTCACAAAAGTTGTATAGCAATGGGATGAATGGTATAAGAGCTCAAAAAAGACATACATATATACATTATTTTAATATATGTATAAACATATTTTACGGAATAAAATATACCGTTTGCACAACTATTCAAAAAAGTTGTCCTGACTTACACCCATACATCCATGCAACTATCCATTCATTCATACATCCATCCTACCATCCGTGCGCCGTTCATGTATCTATTTTCTCTCTATCTATCTATCTATCTATCTATCTATCTATCTATCTATCTATCTATCTATCTATCTATCTATCTATCTATCTATCTATCTATCTATCTATCTATCTATCTATCTATCTATCTATCTATCTATCT
>CAXITT010000603.1:391181-418764 GCA_964033795.1 Lymnaea stagnalis | reverse complement strand
TATCTATCTATCTATCTATCTATCTATCTATCTATCTATCTATCTATCTATCTATCTATCTATCTATCTATCTATCGATCTATCGATCTATCGATCTATCGATCTATCGATCTATCTATCTATCTATCGATTATCGATATATCTATCTATCTATCTATCTATCTATCGATTATCGATCTATCTATCTATCGATCTATCGATCTGTCTATCGATCGATCGATCTATCTATCTATCTATCTATCGATCTATCGATCTATCGATCTATCGATCTATCGATCCATCTATCGATCGATCGATCTATCTATCTATCTATCTATCTATCGATTATCGATCTATCTATCTATCGATCTATCGATCTATCGATCTATCGATCTATATATCGATCGATCGATTGATCTATCTATCTATCTATCTATCTATCTATCTATCTATCTATCTATCTATCTATCTATCTATCTATCTATCTATCTATCTATTTATCTATCTATCTATCTAATCTATCTATCTATCTATCTATCTATCTATCTATCGATCTATCGATCTATCGATCTATCGATCTATCTATCGATCGATCGATCTATCTATATATCTATCTATCTATCTATCTATCTATCTATCTATCTATCTATCTATCTATCGATCTATCGATCTATCGATCTATCGATCGATCGATCTATCGATCTATCGATTTATCGATCTATCTATCTATCTATCGATTATCGATCTATCTATCTATCTATCTATCTATCTATCTATCTATCGATTATCTATCTATCTATCTATCTATCTATCGATCTATCGATCTATCTATCTATCTATCTATCTATCTATCGATCTATCGATCTATCGATCTATCGATCTATCGATCTATCGATCTATCTATCTATCTATCTATCTATCTATCTATCTATCTATCTATCTATCTATCTATCTATCTATCTATCTATCTATCTATCTATCGATCTATCGATCTATCGATCTATCTATCTATCTATCTATCTATCTATCTATCTATCTATCTATCTATCTATCTATCTATCTATCCATCCATACATCTATCTATCCTTCTATCTATCTGTCTGCCAGTCGGTCTGGCTGTCTGTATATCATCTAAGAACGTCTTAACCCCATCTATTTTGAAAACTAAATTTTGGCTTGTGTAAATGAATCGGTTTTGCTATTTATGGGTATAATTGTGTGAATGTACTTGCGTTTTGCTAATGCCACCGATTTTCTTAATTGGTGAAATGAGAATATATCATCCACTGTTCACAACTGTTACATCATTAGATTGAAACAAATTGTCACACATGTAAAATTGGACATAGCCTTTTACCGGGCCCCCTTATATATATATACATAAGAAGGTTAATTATTTGTCAAATTCATTCTGAGGCGTATCGTGTGCTCCCTTGTGAAAATTAAACTGTCGTATTACTTCTTTTCAGGATTTTTCAGAAGGGTAGTAATGCAATTTTTGAGTCAAAAGAACGTGTGTATAGAAGGGTAGTAATGCACCCATTGAGTAAAAAAAACTTGTGTTCCGAAGGGTAGTAATGCACACTTTGAGGCAAAAGAACTTGTGTGTTCAGAAGGGTATTAATGCATGCCTTTAGGCAAAAGAACTTGTGTTAAGAAGGTAAGTAATGCAAGTTTTGAGGCAAAAGAACGTGTGTTTAAAAAGGTAGTAATGCACACTTTGAGGCAAAAAAACGTGTGTTCAGAAATGTAGTAATGTACGCTTTGGGTCAAATGAACGTGTGTTTAGAAGGGTAGTAATACAAGCTTTAATTCAAAAGAACGTGTGCTCAGAAGGGTAGTAATGCACGCTGTAAAGCAAAATAATGTGTTTTCAGAAGGTAGTAATGCAGGCTTTGAGGCAAAAGAACTTTTGTTAAAAAGGGTAGTAATGCACGCTTTAACTCAAAAGAACGTGTGTTCAGTAGGGGATTAATGCACGCTTTAAGGCCAAAAAAACGTGTGTTTAAAATGGTCGTAATGCACGCTTTGAGGCAAAAGAACTGGTTTTCAGAAGGGTATTGAGGCCCACATAAGGCAAATTGATTACATTACCAAGATTATCTTTCTATCACTTATTTTCTTAGAATATATGCTTTTTTATATCGGCCTTATTTAAGACATTTTAGGCCCAACACTATGGGATACATGATAGTTTTTAACTTACTTTGTTTTAAAAAAATGTGTAGCAATCAAATTATGTAAAGACTCTAACCAAACAAAATAAAAAAAACCAACCTGGCAATTTAAAAAAAAAAAAACTTTTGATTCAATTACTCTGTGGTTAGTATTGACATTTGTAAAAACCGGATTCTTTTTAAAATTAAATTAAATAGCATAACCATTCAATTATCCAAACTACTGAAATAGTTTCCACAGTTACAGTGCTCCAATGAAATTAAAGATACCTTATCGATAATAATAATAATGTAATAATATTGCAATTAATTGCACTTCTCACTTGGCAATAAAATGACAAAAAGCTAGTGCGGCCGATATATTGGAGCAATATAATAATTACTATTTAAAAGTAATAAAGCTGTCACGATGAACTGTTCTAAAAATAACAGTATTGGCCCATTGAAATTAAAGACATTTCATATCAGATAAAATATTAATAAATAACTTATTACCAAATTTTGAAAATAAATAAATGATGAACCGTTACTGTGGCTGACATATTGAGACGATTGAATACTTTATTTTTAAAGACATGAAGCTATTGTCATAAAGATTTCCACAGTAACAGATAGTTTTCCGCCGTCCCTATTCCAATAAAATAGTTCCACATTTACAGAAAAATTCCTGCTCGAGTTAAAGACATTTTTTATTAATTATTATTGCATAATAAAATGATAACAGACATAGTTTAAAAAAGAAAATTGATGAAAATTGTTACATTTAGAGTCTTAAAAAGTTTATACTAATAAAGCTATTGTTTGACTAAAATTAAGCACAGTAACAGATAGTGTCTAATTAAAATAAAGGAATTGTTATTCCTTATGCCATTCACCAGACTTAAATGCGTGGAAAGCTGTGTTTTTTCCATGTTCGAGCCAAATTTTGAATTCTTTTTACTCCACTGTAGCGAATGAGAACTCTGGGGGGGGGGGGGGGGGGGGGGGGGGGGGGGGGGGGGTCAAGGGAAATAATAAACCCAGTTGTCATTTCCTGTAGTTCAAATATACATGCATTTGATACAAACAATTTTACTTTGAGGTTAATACTTAAACGACTAAAATGTTAAAATTTGTTTTGCTTTCACAATAATAATAAAATACACAAACGATGTGTTAATATTCGTTTATTAGTCCATTTGAGAACCCCGAACATTGGATACTTAATTGGTGCTGTAATTTTTGTTACATGATTATTCTGACACACATTGAAATGAATAATTAAATATTTATCTTTTCTTGTTTAGAATAATAATTAAATTATTATGATAACTGATGAAAGTACATTTATTTTAACGGACATAAATTGTTTCGATGTACATTAAATTAAAAATTAAAACACCTGCCAATCCAATGTTTACTGATATAACTGGAACATGCGTATGCGCATAAATACAAAAAGCACAAGAAAATGACAATAGTCCTCGCCTCTGTAATGTATATTATGGAGAAAGTTAATCAGAACTCTTTTTTTAAATGTGCATCTATATTTTAATTTACATAGTAATGATCTTCATGTTTCTAAAATCATTTAGTTCTGAGAAATATTTATTAGCTAAATAATATTAGCTACCAACACCATTTCGTTCCCGTGAACTAAATTTTCTAGAATTTAAAAATTGTTAAGATATATATTTAAATTTATAAAAAAAAATATTTTTACCATTTTTTATATCTTCATGTTAACAGAAATCGTTATGTTTGCGTCGTCATTAAAAATGGAAATAAACTTTTCCCTTGCTCCTCCACTATGTTATTGCAAAATCCCAAAACGGGGAATTTTTTTGTCTAAAATAAATAATTGACTTTTTTTTTTTTAATGTACACAATTTTTTTTATAGACTTGCAAATACCCACGCTTCGCAGCCTTTTTAAAGAAACAAAAAGGGCGAAATTATCAAGTATCCGCATATTCTGAAGATTATACAATGCATTCCCATGCGAAAATCAAACCTGCCTCAAATCAATGCCAACTTTTTGTAGGGCCTGTCCTTGGGACCCCGATCCTTGTAAAACCCCAATTCTAATAAGTCCCTTATTCATTCTGAACCCGATCCCGGCGCAATCTCTTTTCCCGGTTTTATCCCGTTCCCGGTGGATTCTTTTCTTTGTGGCTCCGGATCCAGGGGGAATCCAGATCCCGTTGGAATCCCGATCCCTTCAATGTCTTGATCCCAATGAGATCCTGATCTCAGGGGATCCCGAAGCGCTATCGATCCCGTTAGGATACCGTTCATTGAGGGATCCCGTTCCACCTACGGACTCTCTTTTCCGATGTTATCCCTTTTCCTAATGGGATCCTGATCCCGGTTTAAGCCCGTTACCCGATGGGATCTCGATGGTATCCTGTTTCCCGATGGAAACGCGTAACCAATGTGTCACATTAGGATCATGTTTCTCTATGGGAAAATGCCTCAGTTTGATTTTGTTTGAATAAGCTTTTAGATCTAATTATATATTCCTGTAGAAAATATAGAGCATTCTAGATTAAATTTATTATCTTCCATGAAACGTGTAAAAAATACATTTCTACGTAATTATTTCTCGAATGCGAAATATTTTACAACTAAATTGTGCTACTAACTATAATACATTTACATTGATATGGGGGCCCCGTTAAGGGGGCCTATTTAATAAGGTATCGTTTTATAAATGTCTGAGATGGAAAAGCCTATAAAAAATCATTGAGATAAATTATAAGTTTAAAACTTGTCCCATTAAAAGTGGTTTACAAATGCCATAGACATAGCTCTTTTAAACTATCGAAGTTTCTAGAAAATTCTAGATTGGCCTTGAATAGATTGGATATTAAATCAAACGATATTTTAAAACGGACTAAGAAGGGTATTGCTACAAATCTAGGCCTAAATCCACCTCATCTCTTAGAACCTATGGTGTTGTCCAACCCTATTGGTATTTATATAGCTTATATTAGAAAATATGAAATGGAGCCCCCGGCCCCAGAGGTGTGGATATTTTGAGTTCAGTAACCTTCGTTATTTGATTATGAATAATCAAGATTATGTGTATTAAGTTTGGTCAAGATCCATCTCTTCATGTAGAAGTACAAATTCTATTTGTATAGCTTATATAAGGAAAAAAGGAGATGGGGCCCTCGGCCCCTTGGGATGGATACTATGTGTTAAAAAACTTTCCTTATTTGAATATTGATAATCAAATGTATGTAAATTAAGTTTGGTCAAGATCCAGATATTCATGTAGCAGTATTTGCAGTTAGCTTTATTTATATATATCATAAAAGAAATAAACAATTTTAACTTTGGGGCCCCCGGTTGTGACTGTTCCAAGCAGATTTTCGAAATTAAACTTGTTTAACTTTTGTAACTGAGCCGTAAGGAATATGTCTGCCCAATTTCAGGCTTCTATCTAAAGGGGAAGTTTGAGAATATAGGTCATAAAATAAATAATAAAAGGAGCCCATGGCAACAGAGGTAATAATATGAAGGATTATGTATCCTTCTGTATTTGAATACGGATAATCAAGAGTATGTGTACTAAGTTTGGTCAGGATCCATCTATTCATATAGAAGTACTAAGCCTATTGCTATTTATTTAGCTTTTATAAGGAAAAATGAAAAGGGGCCCCGGCCCTAGAGGGATGCATATTATGTGTTAAATACCCTTCAGTATTTGAATATGGATTATCAAATGTATGTAAGTTAAGTATGGTAAAGATCCAGATATACATATAGATGTATTTGTTGTTAATTTTTAAAATATATATCATATAAGAAAAAAACAAATCAAAATTCAGGGCCCCCAGTTGTTACCGTTCTGGGTAGAGTTTCGAAATGAAACCTGATTAACTTTTGTAAGTAAGCCGTAAGGAATAAGCCTGCTACATTTGAGGTTCCTATCTACAGGGAAAGTTGGAGAATTAGTCATGAGTGAGTTAGGGCTCTGCCTTTTATTAGTATCGATAAGAAAAAAATTAAATGGGGTCCCCGGACCTAGGGTTATGTGTATATGAGTTTAGTAAACTTAAGTATTTGAATCTTGATAATCAAGAGTATGTGTACTAAGTTTGGTCAAGATCCATCTATTCAAGTCCGAGAACTAAGAATATTGATATTTATATGGTTCATATAAGGAAAAATGAAATGGGCCCCCGGCCCCACAGGAATGGATAGTATGTGTTAATTACCCTTTGGTATTTGAGTATGGATCATCAAATGTATGTATATTAAGTTTGGTCAAGATCCAGCTATTCATGTAGCAGTATTTGTTTATAATTTATTTAAATATCTTATTAAGGAAAAAGTGACACTTTGGGCCCCCGGCCCCAAACAATATAAAGTTTCAAAATGACACCAGCCTAACTTTTGTAAGTAGGCCATAAGGAATAAATCTGCCAACTTTCAGGCTTTTTTTCTATAGGGGAAGTTGAAGAATTAGGGATGAGTGAGTGAGGGCTTTGCCTTTTATTATTATAGATAAGAAAAAAATTAAATGGGGCCCCCGGCCCTAGAGGTATGTATATTATAAGTTTGGTAACCATAAGTATTTGAATCTTGATAATCAAGAGTATGTGTACTAAGTTTAATCAAGATACATCTATTCATGTCGGAGAACTGAGCATTTTGATATTTATACAATTTATATTAGGAAAAATGAAATGGGCCCCCAGCCCCACAGAGATGGATAGTATGTGTTAATTACCCTTCGGTATTTGAGTATGGATAATTAAATATATGTATATTAAGTTTGTTCAAGATCTATTGATTCATGTAGCAGTATTTGTTGATCATTTTATTTATATAGCTCATATAGGAAACAAACGACCCCAGTCCAAAACGGTATAGAGTTTGGAAATGAAAAATGCTTAACTTTTGTATGTGAGCTGCAAGAAATAAGCATGCCAAATTTCAGGTTTCTAATTACAGGGGAAATTGGAGAATTAGTGATGAGTGAGTAAGGGATTTGCCTTTTATTAGTATAGATATTGTAATCTATTTAAAAATATTCACACTCTATTCCCTCACCCTAATGTGTGTTAACCGAAGACTTTTATTTATTTATGACAGTCACCACTTCATTTCTATGCGAATTTAGTTTTGCCTGTGGCCAAATGAATTTATCAAATCCACCTCCTCCTTCAAAGTTTTTATTAAACATTAATAAGGTCAACCACGGAATGATAGCCCCTATGTACGATACCTGTACGATACCTCGCATTTCTTACGTGCCCCTAAATTTATATTGACAATTCTACAACCCTAGCACAGTTTACAACGCATTGTTTTACATCTACTTAAAATAATTCTATACAAAACGCCGTTTATCGAACATTAAAATCCCAACTAAAGTTCAAATCTGTTACATAATTGGGTTTTGAGATATAGCGATATGTTTACCATTGTGTTATAAAGAAATCATTTTTCTATTACATAAAAGCGGAATTTAACTTAAAATTGCGTTTTTTCTATATTAAGGTGCGCATTTATTTAATATTGTATAGAAAAATTTCTGTAATTAACGTAAATATTTTGTCTCTTGATTTTTTTTCTAGCTCCGATGATTCTTAACTCGCCACATAGGCAACATTGTTGTAGATGTTTTCTACATCTTCTTCATTTAGGTTGCACTCATTATTGTACACGTTTTCTACATCATGTACATTGAGGTTGCCTTCATTATTGTAGACGTTTTCTACATCAGGTGTATCCATGTTCCAAGGATTGTTTGTTCTCTGTAAGTTCTGATAGGTTACATCGTGAAATGCATCAATTTGTGACTTGGTGACGTAATGGTAATCTCTTCCATCTGGAAAATATAAAAAAGAAATATGGAAACTATACTTACAAAAAATATCATCAAAACAAAGCGTGAAAAAGTATGTAGGCGTTAACCAGGTAAAAGTATGACGCCATCAATGTCAGTAAAAGAAAAAGCTTCTTTTGCTTCAGGTAGAAAGATTTTATGTTCTAAAATTCAAGGTTTAAGGCAGCAATAAAAAAATTTGTCATGCCTTTTGACCAACGACTTCAGTTGTAACTCGCTTGGACATAATATAGATAGTGCAGGGTTTCCCAATTTTTTTAATTATTTTTAAAATCGCGAAGATCTGGGTTTAACTAAAGCAAGTAGATTAAGTTCTTAACAGTTTAAGCAAAAAACTAAAAGAGTACTAAATAAAATAATTACTTTTAATTTTCAATGTCACAGATCAAATATTTAGATATTAATTTTGTTTCGGAATAATGTATTTTTTTTTAGGTAAAAGGAACAGGAAGTGAAGGAAGTTATGGGATACTTAGAGACGCTCCCGGATGGATGGCCATTGATTATTTTGCTTTATTAGCATTTGCTATGACTCATTTTGAATCAAACAGCATCTTAATGTAGATTCAATCAATGTAAAGGGGAGGAAGTTATGACAATTATATGTGCTCTTGTTTAGGCATTATTTCAAGTGGTGTACATTGTTCAGTTAATAAATGTTGTGATTGAAATCGTGGAGCTCTGGTTCTCGTGCTTTTTTACATAATCATGGACTCCTGTGAATGTGAATAGAAAATATAAGCAATAACTACAAGAAACATCATCCCTAAGTATCGTTACATAAAATAAAACAAATCAACTTTTGTGACTAAAAAATGAAACTGAAAAAACGTTCATTGAGCTCAACAAAATAAATTTCAATTGTTACAATATCATAAAACTCATTAAATAGTAAGACCAAGGGAAAGTGACAGCATTGCATACGAACACAAAGTACCAAGCTAGTGCGTAAACAAGTAAAATTAGATAACTCAACACTATCAAATCACAATATAGTATCCAATAACAAAAAATGTGTAAGTTCTTTAGCAAGACATTTGCTAGTTTAGGAGTTAATGGTTGGCACTAAGTTGTAACATACAATTTTATTATTAAACTAATAGCAAGAACGTGGCATGCGTTGCAATGTCATTCAAAGAAAAAAATATATTTTCAATTATTTAATTATGTTCTTTTAATTAATTTTTATTTTTTTAAACAGAAAAAAAAAGTTAAGATGTTTTTCCTCTGGTGTGTACACAAAAAAATATAAGGTTTTTCGACTCGTAAGAAAGCAATATACAGCGGACCTGGTGAGAGGCAGGGATTTTTAAAATTTAGTCCACACACCTGTAGCGATTGATTCAACCATGAAAAGCTCTTTTTGAAATTATATTTATAAAGCTCACATAATTTTAAAAAAAAAAAATTATTTAAGGTCCCTGGTTCCAAACGCATAATTGTAAATATTTTTAATGATTCACAAACCTACTCATTATGTAACACACAAACTCAAATTTCACTATTTGTATTTGATTTAATTCTATCTACCCATCCAATAGCTATGGTTGCAATTATATGTGTAAGAGAAAAATAAATTAGGGACCCCGGCCCCAAAAGTAATATTTCAAAATTAATAACCTAATTCCCAAAATTTTTCGGGCATTAGCCCAACAACTTGCCAACGTTTTAGAATAAACCAAAAGCAATAAAAAAAATAGACGAAATACTTCTACTATTTTCTTATTGCTTTTGGTTTATGTATCCCTGGATATTCTGTTCCATTATTTTTGTGGATTTCATTTTTAACAGTATCAATATTTATATTCTCTGGCTTCCTCTGTTCCCACTTCCGGCGACAACAATGGATATCTCTTGAGAGGTTTACAGTTCTCTGTTCTGAGTGATTTCCAAATTTGTCATGTGTGCTGAAGAAGGCTCTATGTCGAAACGTTCTAATATCCGTGTCCTGTTCTCTATTTCAAAATTCCAATTACCTCGTTTTGTTATTTCATACACAAAGTTTAAAGCATTTGGAGAAATGGTATAGAAATGCATACTGTAACAATGATTACCTCAAAAAAAGGAAATATACTAATTTTCGGACCTGGGCCGGAACGAAATATTTTAAAGTGTTTGTAAAAATTATTTTTAAAAAATCAAAAAATTGTGGGCGTGTGTACAACAACTCAAAAAGTTTTATCGCAATAGGAAGAATTGTATAGGAGGCCATAAGGGGCATGTATACATACATTAATTTTTTAAATATGTATAGATATAGCTTACCCAATTGAAGTTACTTTTTAAGCAACTATTTAAGGAATAGTTTAATCTATGTGTCTGTCAATCTGTCTGTCTATCAAACTATATATTTCTATCTATCTATCTATCTAACTATCTATCTATATATCTATCTATCTATGTATCTATCTATCTATCTATCTATCTATCTATCTATCTATCTATCTATCTATCTATCTATCTATCTATCTATCTATCTATCTATCTATCTATCTATCTATCTATCTATCTATCTATCTATCTATCTATCTATCTATCTATCTATCTATCTATCTATCTATCTAATCTATCTATCTATCTATCTATCTATCTATCTATCTATCTATCTATCTATGTATGTAGGAAAATTATAACCCATCTTTGTTTTAAAATAAAAATGTTTCTTCGTGTAAAATGATTGAGTTTTGATATTCATTGGTATAAGTATGTAAATATACCTACGTTTTTTAACGTCATTCATTTTCCTAATTGGTAAACATATGTTTATTGTTAAAATGAGAATATAGCATATATTTTTCACAACTCTAATATCATTGGTTTGAAAGATATTGTCATCAACGTAAAAATGGGCACACCTTATTTCATACCCCGATGTATATGTAGCTAAGAAGGTTAATTTCTTTATCAAATTTACTCTAAGTCGTATATTGTGCTGCTTCGGGAAAAATAAACGTATCGCATCACTCCCCCCCCCCCTTCACACTTTTACAGAGTTGAAAAAATTAATAAAATCATCCACAGTATTGTAATTCCCTTAATTACGCAAAAACTTAAAGTTATGAATTTCATATGCTTTTTTTCTTTTTTTGATGAGTGATAATAGCATTAGTAAATGCTATTTTGCTTTTTAGTTTAGCTGCACTGTTTACATTAAACGGTATTTTTCTTATTAAAAAGTTTATTTACATGTTAAGTTTTTACTGCTTTATAAATTTCATACAAGTTTTTTTTTTTGAATGTTAAAAATAAAAAGTAGAATTTTTATAGAATCTTATCATATGTTTGCATTTAAAAAGCAATCTATTTTATTTATTTATTTCAACTTTAAGAAGGGGCAAATACTTTATCAGTTACGTAGCACGGGATTATTATATTAAAGAAACTTGAGAGTTTAATGACGTCATTAGCGTGTTTATTTAGATTGTATTCCTTTTTATTTTATATCGCACTATTAACAACGCATTAAAAACACACCTAAAAACAATTTATGTTTGGCTTTTCCCGATATATATATATACGGTGTAATTCTTTGATCATAATTTTTAAATTTAATTTTTTTCATAGCTTTCAAACGCATATAGAAAGCTTAAGACAGTTATTTAGTTGTTACTAATATTGTTATAATAATAATTCCTAATCTTTTACTAAAATAATAGTAATAGCGAATATATACTATTTTTCGTGAATTGAAATTTATCCGATATACATAAAATAATAGAACATAACTATGATCATGTTAAGAATCAAAACGTATTTAAATTGTTTCGATTCTTTGGCGTTACGGTCATAATCTCTCATTCTTTTATCTATGATTTTGTTCACACTTCTCAGCGAGCTTAATGTATCGTAATTCATATTTCCTTCGTGACGATATATTTATTGCAAACAAGGCATCCATGTTTTCATGTTTACAAAATAATAACCTAAATTATAGTCGCAATAACCACTTCACGTTTCCATTTTATGCTTGTGATCTTGCTTAACCTTGAAATTCTTCTCTATTACAGTTGAAAGTAGTGTAAGCTATAAGTATTAAATTCGATCAAATTAACGTAACAGGTAAGGTTTTCTATAAACCAATGGTTCTGAAAGTGGATATTACCACCCAGCGAGTTGGGAGTTAGGATATTGTTGTTGTTCTTCCGTCGAAGTCGACTTGGACCATCATTTCATCAGGCTAGGAAGAGGGTGGGTTACGGTGAGCTCGTGTGTGGCTTGCTAGACCGATCGGTGCTAGGAATAATCTCTGGCACCGCGGGAATGGGATAGTTGCTGCTGATAGTGACCTAATGTTGCTCTTTCAGACAACCCTTTGTGTCGGAGCTGTGGTTATCCAATTAGCTTCATGGGATTTAGCCCCTTTTTTGACAGCTGCTCTCCACCTGGCTCTGTCCTGGGCTGTCTGCACCCATTGAGTAGAGTTGATGCTGAATGCCTTTAGTGCCACTTTCAGTGGGTCTTTGTAACGCTTTTTTTACCTTTTTGGGAGCACTTGCCTGTCGTAAGTTCTCCGAAAAAATTATGTTTCTGGAAATGGTTGTCTTCCATACGGGCTACGTGTACCATCCAACGGAGTTAAGACTGCATCAGGGTGGTGAAGATACTAGATAGGTTCACTCTAGCGAGGACCTGTAGGTCAGAGACCTTCTCTTCCCACCTGATACCGAGGTGTTACCATGGATGGTTGTGTTAAATTATGATTCAGTTTCTTGTTGTCCTGAACTCGGGCCATTATGTCATCATGCAGCTGACGGATAATGTTGTTGATTTTCCACGGGCCACCTCTATTGACCTTGTCAAAAGCCTTTTTCAAGTCGATAAAGGATGAATATTGGTATGCATTTTGTTCCTGGCATTTCTCTTGAATCTGCCTAGCAGCAAACACCGTATCGATGTTTCCACTTTTTTGTGTGGACACCGCATTGACTTTCGGGTAGAAGACCTAGCTCCAGATGTGCATTCAGGCGATTCAGAAAGGCTCGGGCCAAAATCTTGCCTGCAATGGACAGCAGTGAAATTCCTCGGTGGTGTTGCACACCCTGTTATTTCCTTTGTGTTGGTACATTTGGAAAATCGAGGCATACTTGGGGTCTTGTTGTACAGTTTCCGTCTGCCAGATGATCCGGAATATATGCAATAGCTTCTCCGTCAGCGCTGGTCCAAGCGCGTTTCTTAGATTTTGGCAGGATCATGTCAGATCCAAGTAATTTTACATTGGACATTTGGCGGATTGCTGTCTGTATCTCATCAAAAGTTGGGACGATGTCAAGTGACTTGTTCGTTGGGAACTGGGGGAACCTTTCAATAGGCCTCATCATTAATGTTTGAAGGCGTATTTAGCACACTCTCAAAGTGTTCTGCTCATCTTTTCAAGATTTTCTCCTTATCTGTAATGAGTGTATATCTGTGTGCACTAAGGACAGGGGATAAGAATCAGATAGTTCTGGCGTGATATAAAAGGCTTCTGGGATTAAAAGGGCGCTGGGATCATTTCAAACAGAGGCGCTGAGGAATCGTGTTTTTATGCATGTAAAATAATTAAAATGAAGGTATGGCTGTATTTTAAAGACTAATTTGAGAGTATTTTGAATAAAAAATTAATTTCTAATATCATAAAAATGAGACGCATTCTATTAAACCACAAAGTGTATTTCCTAAATTCATTTTTAGCACAAGTTTGACAGGCGTTGTTTGTGACGTACTCCCAATTCGTCTGAGATCGCTAAGAAAGTTTTGAAACAAAATTATTTACTTTTTATATTTGTTTTTTGTTTTTAAATGTTATGCAGTACGAATTTGTGAATTAAAATTTGGAGCATTTTTTTTTTTAAATTGTAATACTCAGTAAATAATAAATTCAGTTTTACACTTTAAAATTAATATTACTATTACATTAATGAGTTTCCTTATCTCTTATGCTGATGTAAAATATGACGGGGTTGGTGAGAATATGGTCATAAAAAAAGGGGGGGGGTGAATACGAAAAAAACACGCTTGATCAACACTGTTTTACATAGCTACTTGGTCTGTTTTAAACATAATCAGTTTGCCAAAGTATTGAAAACCCAGTAGGTCTGTTATGGACTCACCTACTGTGTCTGTGATACATATGAATCGGTTAGTTAAATATATATTTATTATGTATATACGTTATGTATGTTACATTCATTCTTTTGGTATGTATTGTACTCACCAAATTGGTCTGTTTCATCGTTAGAACGGAGACCAGCAATGGTCATATATCTATTCAGCACAGCCCTAGCTGATGGTGTGGGGGCAGTTTGTGAGCCAGAGACAATTTCATTGTCATCAACGTCTTCAATAGTCTCCCTGGCAGGAGGTTCGCGTGAAAGAAAAAGGAACACCTCTCGAATTAAATCATGATAGTATCAACGGGTTAAGTCCTGGATGTTTTAAACAACTGTAATGAAATACCTTTTTCTGTCCTGTTATAATACTTAGTGTACATCATGAGTTGTGGTTTAGTAAGTAATGTACGTCATGAGTAGTGTTGGTTTTGTACTTAAAGTACATCATGAGTTGTGGTGGTATTATACTTATTGTACATCATGCATTGTGGTGTTATTGTGCTCTAGTGTACATCATGAGTTGTGGTGGTATTGTACTTAGTGTACATCATGAGTTGTGGTGGTAGTGTACAAAGTGTACATCCCGAGTTGTGGTTTTGTACTTTGTGTCTATTGGGAGTGTTGTGTAGAGTTTAGGATTAATTAATTGGATCATAAAATACAACCACGATATTAAATGGAAAATGGCAATAGAAAACAATATTATTGCTAGGGACTGACCTGTTTCCTCTTCTCTTTCTGACGACCAGAGTCACCACGACGATAACAAAAATTATAACGGCAAGCACGGCAGCAGCAGTGACTCCAGCTATAAGAGCAACTTTTAGAAACTCTTCTTCTTGTTT
Organism: Lymnaea stagnalis; assembly: GCA_964033795.1. Classification (NCBI taxonomy): domain Eukaryota; kingdom Metazoa; phylum Mollusca; class Gastropoda; family Lymnaeidae; genus Lymnaea; species Lymnaea stagnalis. The sequence goes on along the minus strand of CAXITT010000603.1, from coordinate 403,833 downwards.
ATCTGTAGCCTCTAAAATAGAATGGACGTAGGAAGTGGTCACGGAGGACTTAAAGATGTAATGATAGACTAACATAAATTTTTGTTGAAAGATTTAAAAATGCAATATAAATAATAAGATGTAGCCTGCCAAACATTGGCGACAGCAAAGCGTGTACTTCCCTTCTACTAAAGTTACTTGACAAAAACGTGAACTCGTGAACATTTAAGAATGATCATTTTGCTACACCCCATTCCCCCCTTTTTCCATGATATGTCACTACATACTTTTTATTTCATGCCCATGAACTATAGAAATATAGCCGACCCGCTTCTTAGCATACGCCGCGAGCTCTGCTGGTAAGCCAGGTTGGTGCAGCAGGGTGTCGGTAGCTCCAACACAGTGCGCATATCTCAAGACCAACGATTAGCAGGTAAGGGAGCGGGGGGGGGGGAGTTTGCCTAGGCTTTGCTTGCTTTGGTGTCGGTAGCTCCAACACAGTGCGCATATCTCAAGACCAACGATTAGCAGGTAAGGGAGCGGGGGGAGGGGGGAGTTTGCCTACGTCTTGCTTGCTTTGGCGTATCTATATATAGCCTGCGTCGTCTTCTCGTTTGCCCTACTTTTCGCGAATAAGATATAGATATTTAGTGCAAGCAAAATTATTAGAGAAAATAGAAAGAATTTGTTAGTTCAAAGGAATGTTTTAATTGTAATGTTCAAAATTAATTTTTTTTAAACATTATTAAAAAGCTGCAATATCTATTTTAGTTGAAAGAGAAATGAGTTGGAATAAAAATGTTCATGTTCTTTTAATTTGATTTAATGTATTTCTCTCTACAGGAACCCCCCCCCCCCTTTTGTTTTCCGTGCATTTAAATTTGAAAATAACTATAGAATTTTTTTATTAAAAAGCTGAAATATTTATTTTAGTTGAAAGAGAAATGAGTTGGAATAAAAATGTTCATTTTCTTTTAATTTGATTTAATTTATTTCTCTCTACAGGAACCCCCCCCCCCCCTTTTGTTTTCCGTGCATTTAAATTTGAAAATAACTATAGAATTTTTGTCTTGAGGTAAGGGCAAAAGCCAGTTCATCACACCCAAGAAACACACTACACGACCCTTAAATTTGTGCTCCTATTTTTTTTTATTTCTCTTAATGATCTTTATAATAGCCACTTTTGAGTCTTTCTCTTAATGAGCCTCATTTTTACCACGCGTGTTTCTTTTAATAACCTTAATTATTGCCCCATTTGTGTCTTTCTCTTAATAACCTTAATTATTGCCCCATTTGTGTCTGTCTCTTAATAACCTTAATTATTGCCCCATTTGTGTATTTCTCTTAATATCATTATTGCATCACCTACAAATAAACTTTATGAATTTATAATTTAATGTTTACCTGGATCTGTTTTAAAGACTCCAGCGACCTCTTCACTCCCATCTCCACGTTTATTGTATGCAGTTATTGTGTAGTTGTATTGTGTATCAGGCGTTAAATCTTTGATGGTCAGCTCTGGTTTGAACACCTCGTAAGACTTGCCTCCAACAGTTATGTTGTAACGTGCTACCCTCCCTTCAGAAGGCTCAAATCTCAGATAGTAAGGAATGTTGTGTAAGTTGCTTGAACTTTCGTTGAGTTTACCTGGTGGGGCTGGTACTAGGGGAGTACATTAGAAGGTGTGTTTGTAGGTTGGTTTTGTGCAGTTGTGGGAACCAGGGATGTCTTCCACTGATGTTCTTCATTTTTTAAAATTATAATTTTTTTTTTTTTAAATTATTTTTTTGTGTTTTAATATCGGAAGAGGGTTATACGGGAACTATCCTAACCATAAAAATATAGTGGAATGTCCCGTGAAAAGATTTAAAGATCAGATTTAATAGCATTCTGCTACTTTATTTTTCAACACATCAAAAGAGAGTAATTCTAATGCACTTATTTATATCCGCCTGTGTTCATCTTGGGGTGTCGGCAAGCATGAACTTAGTTTTAATTTTATTATTTTCTTTTGAATATTGTAAGTTGAAGTCTCTGTGTGTTTAAAGAATGAAACATTTTATTTTTAAAATGTTCATATTTACTTGAACTACTATGCTCACAGTTAGTTTATTATGATGCGAATATTGCTCTGTGAAGAACTGGAAACTTTATCACACACATAAGATAAGATTATTTTATTGATCCAAATAAATGGAAATGTTTTTTGATAGCATTATACATTTTCAGCACAAAAATAAAACAATTTCAACACAAGACATTTATAGTAAATAATTTCAAACAGTCATGCAATGAGTTCTCTTAGCAAAATCGAGACTTATTAGTTCTCATTCAGAGGTGTGACTTCAGAGGATACTCGTCTGTAAATTCGTACAAATTGGGGAACAAAAGAATGTTTATATCTGTCAGTCCTCGCACTGATAATTTTTGAATGTTTAAATATTCACTAAAAGTCCAGTGTTGGGACACCCCCAAGTCCTGTTTTAAAACACCATAAGTCCAGTGATAAAACACGCCTAGTCCAGTTTTGGGAAACTCCAAATTCAGTGTTGAGAATCCCAAAGATGAGCTTAGAGTGAGACGACACCTGAAGCCCATACAGCTAACACAATGTAACTGTGGTTAAACTGTAACTATTTATGTCTTAAACTGTGTAGAACATGAATTCAAATTATCAGAAAAATGTTATCAATCGTCTGCAAGGAATGCTTCAAACTTACACTCAGAGATTTCATTTTTTTTTCTTTCAGTTAGGAATTTTTTTCTTTTGTTTTTAAAAAAAGTGGTAAAAAATAAATTATCTTAAATTATTATATTACCATTGAATTTCTAAATTACACAATTGGTGTTTGAAAATAATTGCAGTTTGAAATATTAAATTCAAACACATTTGCCATACCTTAGTACTACTTGACTTTTCCACTATATTAATCCCAATTTGAATAGTAATAATCCTTAGTGATATTTTTATGGTGATATTTTTTACGGTTTGGAAATGAAAACGAAATCAAGAAGCTCATAACAAGGATAACCTTAACCCAGAGGACACGAAATCTCTGAAATGACAATAGACAGCTGATACCAACAACTGTTATATTAATTTTTTTTTAAACATTATACAATAAAAGTTACCCTTTGTTACCATATGGTTGCCACGAAATTTGGTGACATAAACATTTCATAGACAAACTACCAATGACTTAGTGTTGCTGAATTCAGATGAAGCTATTATTCTGCAAGTGGTGTAAAGTTATGTAAAGAAAATCAAAATTGTTAGCAAATTATCAATTATGCGTTGTTAACATACGTGTTTCCAAAGTGAAATGTGTAGAAATAACGCTGTCGTTGTAGTAGTCATTTCCTTGTAGTGTTGACAGCACTGTGAAGTTGTATTCTGTTCCTGGCGTTAGTCCCTGTACTTGGACGCCACTTGGACCTGCTACCTTTCCTTCACTATCGCTGCTGTCATTTGTGGCTACCCAAGTTATCGTATACGCTACTTGTTGATTAAGTGTACGTGAGGTCCAATTAAATGTCACATCTTTAGTTAGGATTTGCGGCTGGCTGTTTAGAACAACAGACAGTTGGAAATCTGAAAAACCAAGCATGAACGATTTATTCGAACAATTATTTCCAATGAAGATATATGAAAACAAAGGGATACACTCCTTCTATTTATTTATGGATAATCTATTTCATTATATATGTGTATGGGAGTGTGCTAACATGTATTAATTCCAAAGTTTCACATAAATACTATGTGGAATACAAAATTATTTATCTATGCACGTTTTAAAAATTAAAATTTTCTTCCAATAAAAAGGGACCTTCCATTCTAATTTCAAAGAAAAAGTGAAAAAATGTTTCTTTGGAAAACTGTTTCGTCCGTGTAAAATAACGAAAAACTGGACGTTATTAAAGTACAACATGATTAAGGTCATAAAGGATATGAATAGTCCTTGTTACGACCGCTCTCATTAAATAAATGTCTGTGCTTCGAAATTTTAAGTCTCTTTTCTAGAGGCCGTTCAGTTTATCAAATCTTACGATGGTTATACTCGTTACTGGCAATGTTGTCTAACTTTACTGCCACATGGCCATGTTTGGTCCACATTCAAGGCCAACACATAACGTTCGATGACAGTAGATATAACAATTATTCATTATCACAGGAACTGTCATTTCACCAAACGTTTTCTATTGCAACAAAACACTTGCGATTGACATTCCTAACCATCACTTAACACGCCGCCGTTTATTTACCAATACAACAAACGTTCAGCATACACTAACTCAGCATCACAAAATCTCAGCAAAAAAACACACAGGATACATCAACTCATCATATACCAACTCAGCACCACAAACACGCAGCATACACTAACTCAGCACCACAAACACGAAGCATACAACAAGTCAGAACCAAAAACACCCAGGATACACCAACTCATCATACACCAACTCAGCATCACAAACACCCAGTATACACTAACCCAGCACCACATACAACAGAAATAAACTAACTAAGCATCAAAACACCCAGCATACACTAACTCAACACCACAAACACTCAGCATACACTAACTCAACACCACAAACACTCATCATACACTAACTCATCACCACAAACACTCAGCATGCACTAACTTAACACCACAAACACTCAGCATACACTAACTCATCACGCAAACACTCAACATACACTAACTCATCACCACAAACACTCAGCATACACTAACTCATCACCACAAACACTCAGCATACACTAACTCATAACCACAAACACTCAGCATACACTAACTCAGCACCACAAACACTAAGCATACACTAACTCATCACCACAAACACTCAGCATACACTAACTCATCACCACAAACACTCAGCATACACTAACTCATCACCACAAACACTCAGCATACACTAAATCATCACCACAAACACTCAGCATACACTAACTCATCACCACAAACACTCAGCATACACTAACTCATCACCACAAACACTCTTGTCTTTGGTAGTCCGGTCTACAGTACTCTAGTCTTATGTACTCTTGTCTTATGTAGTCTTGTCTTATGTAGTCTTGTCTTATGTAGCCTTGTCTTATGTAGCCTTGTCTTATGTAATCTTGTCTTATGTAGTCTTGTCTTATGTAGTCTTGTCTTATGTAGCCTTGTCTTATGTAGCCTTGTCTTATGTAATCTTGTCTTATGTAGTCTTGTCTTATGTACTCTTGTCTTATATAGTCTTGTCTTATGTAGTATGGTCTTATGTCGTCTTGTCTTATGTACTCTTGTCTTATGTACTCTTGTCTTATGTAGTCTTAACTTATGTAGCCTTGTCTTTTGTAATCTTGTCTTATGTAGTCTTGTCTTATGTACTCTTGTCTTATGTAGTCTTATCTTATGTAGCCTTGTCTTATGTAGCCTTGTCTTTTGTAGTCTTGTCATATGTAGTCTTGTCTTTTGTAGTCTTGTCTTATGTAGTCTTGTCTTATGTAGTCTTGTCATATGTAGCCTTGTCTTATGTAGTCTTTTTGGAAACATTTGAAATGTTGTCATTGCAACTTTTCAATGAAAGACAAACAAATATTTTAATGCTTAGATAGTTATAAATTAGTTCCATAAAATCCAAATGTTAAGTACTGTATTTCTGTTTTGCCATTTTAGAAAAATGGTACATTTCTTGATGCATTATAATACCATGTAGAAAAAGTTCAAAGTGTTGTGATACCATATAGAATAAATTCAACGTCATAATACCAAACAGAACACGTTAAAAAAAAAGTAGTTCCACACATCACAGATACACGTATAAAAAGTATGGTCTAGTTCAAAGATTTAACTTATAATGGCGAAATTTTCTTCAAAACAAAAAACTAACCTGATGTACAAAAGGTCCCATCGCTGTACATCCCTGATGTACACAGACATCTGAAGTCACCCTGCTTGTCCGGACGACACTCAAAATATAGGTCGCTCCCGCACATTCTTTTAACTTGAGGGTCACAAAGGCTTCTATCACCAAAATCTATTCATTCAATTATCAATTAAAAAAAAAATAAACGTTTGGCTATAATATAACTTAATGACACAGTCATAATTATAATGTTTGAGACCATCCAATGCATTTCATCGTTCATAACATGAATCACCAGAACCATTATGATCCAAATGAAACAAAGAAAAGCCAACATAACTATAATTACGAAAGCGGATATGTTATTAGAGAAATAGCTGTTGCTTCATGTTTTCTTGTTGATCCAACACAAGTCTTTTTTTTTATTAACATTCATCCTGTTTTTAATGGATAAAACGCTTAGGTGAGATAGACACTACTTTATAATACGTGCTGTTCTGCTGTTGCAGTTATTATTATCTGGACACCAAGGACTTATATATATATATATATATATATATCAGAATGGGGTCTCTTAATCATACTCCGGAATAAAACACACCAATGCAGGCCGGTGTTATTTTAGAGCGTAGAGCAGTGACGATATCACAGTCTTACTGTTATGTTAATGCGTAGAACATTCAGGACATCACAGTCCCAGTCAGTTATTATTTCAGAAATGTTTCCCCGGTGGGGCACTAAAGATTTTTTTTTTTGGTTGGGTGGGGNGGGGGGGGGGGGGGGGGGGGAGGGGCTGTGCCCTCCTGCAGATATAGCTGAAAGAAACCCTGGTCCCAGTCTTAGTATATTTTAATTATTGCAGTTGACACATTTCTAGCTTTTGATTTTAAATTCAACAATGAAATAACATTTATCTTGTCCTAAAATTTGGCATTAATTTTTAATTACCCATTTGTGATTTCTTTTCAGAAGCGATGCAATATCTCCAGAGATATATAGTTTAGTATCTCCAATAAATATATATATATATATATATATATATATATATATATATATGATATGGTATCTCGATAGATAAATTATTAAATTATTCACTTGTGTAAATGATCTTCTTCTTCTTCTATGTTTTAAGGGCCCATGATTAATGTATTGATCACTCTGACTCTTAATTATGTAGATGATATTTAGCTATCATAATATCAATTAGTTTTCTTTTTTAAAATATCCATTAACCACACCCTCTAAGCATTTTATGACTAAGTCTGGTATATTCATACGAATATATCAATGTATTTCAAAATCAGAGAATGACTTATATGTTTAGTTTAGAGTTCAACCGTTGGCATTTTGACGTTTCTGTTTTTGTTTTTTTTTTAAATAATTGTTCCGCGTATGACGGAGATGTGAACTCTCACCCCTGGGGCAATGAGCAAGCCACTTTGTGAAATCCGATGCTTCTAACTTAAAAATAAAAAAATATATCTAAAAATCCGTATCTAAACACATTACCAGAACAGCTGTAGGTGGCGCTTAAGCCTTTATAATTAAGTCGTCCGTCCGTTTTCAGCACCCAAAGTATCATGTTTGATGTTCTAACTATTGTATATGATAATTGTAGATAGTAAAATGTACCCAGAAATGTAGAGGGTGTGGTTTTCCCATCATAGATTCTTAAGTTGTCATAGGTTCCGTTAAATTATTCATTTAAAGATATTTCTTTTCTTCTGGTTTGATGTAAAATATTGGTTAGTGTGTTGAATGAATGATGCAATTTTTTAGGGATAGCAGACAGCTGTGCCTGGTTCGATGAAATTCTCGTTTCTCTGTTTGAGCCCCGCCCCTTCCAGCATCAATGTCAGACAAAGTTGTCTAGGTTTGTTTATGACAGTTAAAATGATTGCGTCACTCTCATCTGACAAGGATCACAATAATGTTTTTGAAGGCAATCTTAATAAAAATTCGTGAAATTCGTTTAATCTATACTATTTATATTCGTCTGAGAAGAAAAGATCCAACAATGTATGCCTCCATCGATAAAATAATAAGGATCCATTGACAAATCCTTTCCCACTTTCCTCATTCCTAATCACTCCAAGAGCCATTCACAGATACGTCAACGCTAAATCCAAAACAACAACGTATGACCTATTTATACTTTAAAAAAAAAAAAAAGATCACCATGAAAGGCACAACTCGCTAAAGTTATCCTTTTTTCCCAAAACAAAATATTGTGGCAGGGGTGCAAAATGAAAGCAGATTTTTTTATGGATAGAGGATAACCGAGACTGGAAAATTGTCATTAGATTTTGGGAGAGGTTAAATGCTTATCTGAAATTAACATTTAAAATTAATGCAATGCCCAAACACATTCAATAACGAAAGACTTTTAGATAATCAGAAGATTAGTAGCAACAAGTACGTAATTATTCTGAACGAACACACTTAGTGTTTGTATGAAAAAATATTTTCAAATCGTTTAGACTGAGTAATAAGTGACTTAATGAAACAATGGATTTGAAAACACAAATGTATTAGAGAAAAATGTTTTATACACATAAGCTAATAGACATGACATTATCCATCAAGAGATTTTTTTCCTTTTTTTGGTTAAGGATGGGGGACAATTAATTTTGTGTTTTGTGTTATGTTGAAAGAATTATATTAATATGTATAATGGCATAATCTTTTGGAAGGAATAGGACTTATCGGATATTTGAAAAAACGTATAGATGTTATTCTGAAATCATGATAAAACAGAATGCCTTTTTGGGAGCTTGAACTTTAATTTTTAATATATATATAGATTTATTCATATGTCTGTATAATGTGTTTAATTTTATGAACAAAAAAGAGGTTTGCATGGAACAAAATTTCTAGAAAAATCTATGTAAAAACATTGATGAAAAGTTATAAAAAAATGTGTTTACTTCTTCGAAAATATGTTCATGTTTGATATACAGATATGCCAAAAGTGTTGTTTTAAAGATAATATTTACCAATAATAAGTAAAGATTACCATTAATTTCATAGCTTGCCAAGAAACCTGATTTGTCAATAGAAGAAGCAGATCTAAAAGCAATGTATAGTGAACTGCCTGTAGACGTGAAAACTCTTTGATCATCCTTGTTTGGGCACATCTGAGTAAGAATCCTGGCATCAGAATTGTTTCCATCATAAACTTGAACATACTTAAAAGAACAATTTTCATGGGGTTCGAGTGTCAAGTTCCTAAGTCTGTAAAGAAGCACAGAAAAACATTGTAATTTTTATAGAAAGATTCCCAAATGTATTTTTTTTAAAATCAATTATTGTTATTTATAAATTAATTTGTAGATTAACTTTAAAATAATATTAATATTTGAAAATTTAGTGAACGTTAGGATAAACATAAATGTTGGATAGGACGTGTCTAAACGTTATAGAGAATAAAATATAAAAAGAGATTATCTTTATTGATCAGGACAAATGGAAATGTTTGTTTTTTATCACAGTTTACATATCAATTTACAGAACATAAACAAATACATATTTTGATAAAATAACATTTTCCAAATAAAACGAACAACAATTAAACACAAGACATATACACAAAATAGTTCTCTAATGTAAAAAATAGCTAATCAGTAAACTCCCTTTGTCATAATCTTGACTAAATCAGTAATCATTAGATGTTGTTAGCTCTGGAGTAGCACGCTGATCGAGTACCCGAAAGGTGACATTATTTTGTGATTGAAATTCCCCAACAAATCTCGTGTGATTCCAGTCAAATTATGTGTTTAAAAAAACAACGAAAACAATATGTAAAATGCTCCAACAAGGGAATTCAGTTGTGTAACATATTTTTGACATTTGGCAAGACCTGGTAAATCCGTTAACAGCTCTGAATTATCAAAAACAGATTCTGAAAATAATGTTAAGTCGTGATCCAATTTTATATAAGCAAAGAGACCTACGAAGACGATGCATTAAAATAAAAACACGTTTTTTAGGGAAACGAAAATACTTTTTTAGAAAAGTTTGACCGTATACTTTAATTTAGTATCATATCATTTTTAAAAAATACATTTGTTTAAGTATAACTAAATTGTTTTTTAAGAGCACTTAACAAAAATAATTTTTTTGAACATAAATGTTTTAATTAAATTACTGTTTCAGGCCTAGATACCACCAATCACCTATTCGGTGTAAAACCAATCACCTATATCTACTAACACCAATCACCTATCTCTAGTAAGACTAATCAAGTATCTCGAGTAGCACCAAAAACCTATCTCTAGTAAAACGAATTACCTATCTCTAGTAACACCACTCACCAATCCTGAGCAGCACAAATTGCCTATCTCTAGTAACACTAATCACAGTTCTCGAATAACACCAATCAATCACCTATCCCGAGAAACACCAATTAACTATCTAGAGAACAATCAACTATATTTAGTAACACCAATCACCTATCATGAGTAACACTAATTACCTATCCCGAGTAGCATTAATCACCTCTCTTGAGTAATACCAATCACACATCTCGAGTAACATCAATATTCTATCTTCGTGAATATAAACTATATTAATTGTTTTATGGATTTCAGTTTAAACGTTTAAGAATGAAAAAAGAAATAATGTTCATTACTTTCCAAGAAATATAAAGTAAATACATAAAATAAAATTTGTCCTCTACGCATCTTTTACGGATTTATGCTGCTTGAAATGCCCTCAGATAAACTGAACATAAACTGCTTTTTTTTAAACATCGCTGGTACAGATGCTGATTATTTAAGTTATTGAAATTAATTTAAAAACACAAAGTTTAAAATAACAATAAATGATTTAAGAACACACTGTTTAAACCTCACACATTTTTTTTTTTTTGCTCAGAATTTTGTTACGCTCCACAGCACGAGGAGGTTACAGGAACGTTTAAATGCGGAAAATGCACAAAAAATTAAAATAAGTCACAGTTGGCGTTTAAAGACAAGCTGGTCATGGAAATTGGAATAATTCAAATATTTTACAAAAATACTTTATTATGTTTTGAATATGTTAAATGTTCTAGTTGAGATGCACTTTATTCGCTTTATAACCAAACGTTAAATAATAGATTACTGAAGAGTAATTTCTCGTGCTCTTACATCTGACATCCTTACGCCACTATGTGATGATGGTGTAGACCTCACAGAGCGAATACACAATGCATGGGATTTTTTCACTAGGACGAAAAGCTTCTTCCCTAGACAGCAAATCCCCTCTCTCCACACAACTTGATATCCGAAAGGAACACCACATATGGGTGATAAAGTTTGGCACCAGTTGCGTTGCTGGAGTTGTCGGAATTGTTCACTTTATTAATGTATCCGTCTTAGGGACTTTTTCTCTGGATTTTGATTCAGAGTTTCCTTCTCTTAGATGAGTTACCATCCAATTTTAACCGGTCCCATCCACCCATGGTTCTAGTGTTTTTTGCTTGACTTATAACTTGTCTTATAACTTATAGAGAAATCCAAGCATCTTATTTCATGCGTAATTTAAAAACATTTGTTAAAAATCTTTTTGTTCCAACTCTTCAAAGTGTATTAGTAAGGGTTACACAATACGTTATATAGAATTAGAAAATAAAATGTGAAAATTATGTTTATTTATATCTTAATTACCTGAAATTCAATTCATCATCACCATCATGTCCCATAGTCATTGGACCGTTGTGGCGCCACAGATGACATGTGAACTATCCTCCTCCATTCGTCTCTGTCTTCTGCACTACGCACAGCATCGCCCAGTGTTTGTCCTGTCCACTCTATGATGTTATCCTCCCATCTTTTTTGTTGCCTTCCTCTTCTTCTCCCTCCTCTTGTGGTGCCCTGCAATATTTTTTTGGGAAGCCCTTGTTTCCTTGTTACGTGGCCATACAATTATAGTTTGCGTTTTTTCACAATCACCAGAAGGTCATCGTACTCCCCGATTGCTTGGCGAACCCTTTCTTTCACAGTATCATTGGAGATATGGTCCCTATAGTTGATGCCAAAAATGATTCTGAAGCATCTCATCTCCATCGCATTTATTTTCCTTTCAAGATACGCTGTTAATGTCCAGGATTCGCAGGCATACAGTAAAATTGAGAGGACTAATGAGCGCATCAGCCTGATTTTGGTGCTGGGGGCTATATTTTTGTCATTCCATATTTTCTGTAGTCGTTGTAGTCTACGCAACCCTGGAAATTAGTTTGGGCTTGGAGCCTTCTTCTGAGACTATTGTTCCTAGGTATTTGAAGCGGCCTATAGTCTCTAGTCTCTCCTCCCCGACTTTAATTTCAGTGGTGATGCCTGTGGTGTTATTTGTCATCAGTATTGTCTTTTCGACAAAAATTAGCATGCTTTTAAAATTTAAGAAAAATTACCTTAAAGAAATAAAACTCCCGGGTCTTCCACGAATGGTCCATGAGAAATAAGAATTCGACGGGTACTGCAGTGGATAACCTGGGCTGGCGATGTATCCAGCTCGTGGCTCCGTTATTGTTGAGTTGTAATCGTTTAGTGGAAATAAAAAGAGTTTTATCTCAGACATATTTTTTAACGTTTGCTAAAATTAACAATTTAAATTAGGGACAATTATTTAGAAATATGTAAGAGAATATATCAATTAGATAGCTAGATATATAGATAGATTTATTTAGATATAGTATAGAGACATCTTTCTACCTATCTATCTATCTATCTATCTATCTATCTATCTATCTATCTATCTATCTATCTATCTATCTATCTATCTATCTATCTATCTATCTATCTATCTATCTATCTATCTATCTATCTATCTATCTATC
>CAXITT010000603.1:278146-378575 GCA_964033795.1 Lymnaea stagnalis | reverse complement strand
ATACATATATACTCTTTTATGTTTCAAGAGTCAAAATCAATCAAAACTATAATGATAGCAACTTGATTTTTTTCCATCTTGGCTTTAAATTCGCAACAAAATTTAATTGGTTTCTTAAGGCATTTAAGACACTTTTATTCTTATCACTTATTCTTCAAATTTCTTCAAGAACACTTGATAAATAGCCATAGAAAGAAAAATCTAAATTTAAAAGTTGCTAATTCTGTAGCTCTTTGCTTATTAGAAACCTAACTTAAAATTAACCAAGTTATTTATTTATTTTATTTAATGTTTTTTTAAATACCTCATGGAAATATAACTATTGGAGGTCCCCTGAATGGTCCAAGAGAAATAAGAATTTGCCGGATAATTCAGGGGATAATCTGGACTGGCGATGTATCCATATCTTGGTTTCGTTATTGTTGAGTTGTAATCTAGAAAAATGTAATCACTTTTAGTTAAAATATCCACGCATACAATTATCCAAACTGCCAATGAACTTCCGAAAGAAAATTTGAAATATATCTATAAAATTTTCCAAAAATATTTATATGACTTGTTAATTTAAATATATATATATATATATTGAGTGCAAATTAAAAATTATAATATAATATTATTTGAAAAAAAATAATTTTACATATTTTTGTAGTTCTGATGACAAAAATGCTATAATACGTAAAAAAGTATGAAATGGCAAAAGAAGATTTTATCATACCAAAACTACGATACACTCCACTGAAGCCCCTATATTGAACAGAATCATCTGTCCTAAAAACAAGATGCATAGCATTTGTTGAGGATACCACAATGTTCGTTGTAGTATCGTCCCTTTTACAAAACATAACTAGCTGGCTATCTTGTTCACTTGTTCCATTAAAAATCTTCAGAGAGTCGAAAGTACAGCCGATATTTTTTTCAATGTCAATGTCCGAGATGCTGAAAAAAGCAATAATTATAACTAGATATAGCCTGCCTAACTTTGCCGACAGCAATGCGTGAACTTCCCATCTAGTTAAGTTACTTGACACAACATTAACTCAAGTAACGCACATTTAAGAATCCAGAAGTTTGGTACCCCGCTTCTCCCATGATACGTCACTGCACACTTTTTATTTCACGCCCATGAACTATATTAGTATTCTCATGACCCAACCACTTTTAAAGTGACTATTTTTTTTTACACAATACTTAAATTGAGACGATTTCATTTCCGAAAAGAAAATTTTATGCACAAAACCCAGTTGCGTTAGTAAATATATATATATATATATATATATATATATATATATATATATATATATTATTTTGTATTCTCATGACCCAACCCCTTTTAAAGTGACTATTTTTTTTTACACAATACTTAAATTGAGACGATTTCATTTCCGAAAAGAAAATTTTACGCACAAAACCCAGTTGCGTTAGTATATATATATATATATATATATATATATATATATATATATATATCATTTCGCTTACTTATCGTGAATTATATTTTGCACCCTAGTGAACTCATTATTTAACCACATTCTGGCGTATCTATATAAAGCATTCGTGGAGGTGTTTGATTTTTGCTGGTGAATTATGTACATAGATGATTTACATCACAAAATATAGCCTCCCTATTACAAAAAGAGAATGAAAATGTACATTACACCAATATTGTTTAATTTTTATTGGTTTGATTTTTAAAGATATTTTCATTACGTCCTTTTTTTATTGCCAATAACTGTCGCTGAGAACATTGATGTGGACTCGTAACAGTTTCCGTTTCTTTTGACTTCTTTCAGTTGCTATGTAGACGACGTGTTTACGTCATATTTTCCACGTGCTGTGAAATCTAGGAGTCCCTGCGGTACTATTGGACGTGGCTTTTTGCCTTTGATCTTGTTTACCACAAAACAAATATATCGTCTGTTTTTTTTGACTAAAATTTCATAGTAAATTGTCGAAATTTCGAGTCACTATTACAATTCATAATAGCCTGAAGTTTTCTGTAGAACAGACTATATAAGCAGAGAGAGCATTATTTTTGGAAGGATAAGATTGCTTCTTTAAGAATAGAGCAGTGTACTATATGTGTGAATCGTTTTCATCGTTGTACCTTTGTTTGGCACATTGTAATTTCTCATCAACTTTTGTACCGGTACAAGAAACACTATATTCTTAAGTTAATGATTTTAATTATATTTTTTTTTTTTTTTTTTTTTTTTTTTTTTTTCATTTTTACTTTATTAAATTTTTTTTTTTTTGTTTACCCTTTTTTTTGTTTTGTTTTTTTTTTTTTTTTTTTTTTTTTTTTTGTAATCCATATTAACTTAATAAAATGTATTACTTGTGGTTAGCACTGTTTTGAGTATCGTATTCTCTGTTATTGTTTTATCATTTGGTATCGTCTTGTTATGCACTGTTTTGAAACGAGCCATACATGTTGTTATGCACTGGCTTCTAATATGAGAAATTAATCTCCTATTTTAAGTTTATTGGCTCGTTGTAAACAGTGCCTAACAAAGGACGATACCATAGAGTCAACAATAGTAAAGATACGACACCCAAAACAGTTGCTAGTTACAATTAATAAGATTTAATTAAATATTAATGTAATTACAAAAGAAAAGAAATATCATTACAAATCATCAACTTACAGTATGATAGATCTTGTACCGGTACACAGTTAACAAAGTTAGTACAATGTGCCAATGAAGAATGATAATGAAGAATGCAAATAAACCCATATAAATACACAAAGAATAATACACGTCTCATTAAGCTAAAACTATCTATCTGAATCTTCCTCTCTCCGTATCTCTCACTCCTTTATATACATGTAGCGTAAGACGCTTCCAGAAAAGAATTATGACGTGTTGGTTACATTTCTCGGGTTATCGAAAAGATTCGACAAGATACCAGGAGACATACTACCCATTGTGTAATTGGCAGTGGTTGTAAACAAATACATCAAAGAGAATTTAACGACTTCCACAACAAACGCTACAGTCTCCTAGGGATCTAATTTAGGTCTAGCAAAGTTTTCGCGCGGGGAATGTGTGCTACGTAACAATATAAATAGGATATTAAGGTCTCCCCACGGATAGCAGTGTGTAACACAATTTTCTATAACCAAATCAATAGTGTACTCCTACAATAAGTTTGGTTGAAAAGAAAAAAAATGCAACCAAAATTTCATTGTGCATGTCATTTAGGGTTGGGTTTCCTTAAATCTGCATATATCATTGTGCATCTAATTTAGGGTTGGGTTTCCTTAAACCTATACATGGTATTATACATTATTTTATTAGAAATCTAAAGCCATAAACAAAAATCACAATACTGATATTTAACTAAAAAATATATTACCTAAATACATAGTAGATGTTTGAAGTCCCGGTCAAAGTCCAAGTGCACAGGTTAGACTTGGGGTAGGTGTTCGGGTAGTTAGGACTGACAATCTGTCCCGATGGATTAGTAGTTGTAGCATTGCAGTCTGTAAATTTATCAAAAGGAAATTGTTAGCGTTAACAGTATAAAAAGGTCTTCTTTTTAAAAATAAAAATAATATATAATAGTTGATACAGCCAAGCCTCAAGTAGGACAGTTATAAACTTCACTCCTTCATTAGCTTTTCTGTTGAAAAAAAATAAATAAAATCCTACAAGAAATAGTACATTTAAAAATTGCATATTTATAGAAGAATGTTTTGAATTTCTTTGATATGTCATTTTGAAGCATAGTTGTGAATTGATTTTGGCTTAGCGGCATTCATAGAAAATTTTTTTTATCGTCATTGCGGTCTGTATTCAATGACATCACTCTAAATATAGTTACTGATATCAATCTAAATAATACAGATGCTGCTGACATCAATCTAAATAATACCGATGTTATTGACATCAATCTAAACAATACCGATGCTACTGACATCCATCTAAACAATACCGATGCTACTGACATCAATCTAAATAATACCGATTCTACTGACATTAATCTAAATAATAATGGTAATTTTTTAGGGGGTTCCTTCCATATGGAAGAAATGAAATGAACCATAAATCTCTTTCTTATGAGTCTTGCCCAAAAAAATATTTATCATACAAATGCAATACAACCCGAATTCATAAATTCCCCACTTTATGGACAAGGTATAAGTTTGTAATGTTTGTTTACTCTATCAATCCTTAACTTTAAACCCATGCACTGAATTCTAAATATCTGCTTTAAGAACGCGGGTTAACCTGCATTATAAACGATGTCACTTTGGGAGGGAATGCCCTGGTATGAATTAAACCTTTGTAACCATTCATAAAAGGCGTCAGGCATATAGTGGAACATTGGGGTGGGGGTAATAAAGGCGAGTGTCTAACTTTATATGAGGCTGTGTGACAATTAGAGACCGACCGAATTTCGGCTTCGGTTTTGGCGCTGAAAGTGGCCATTTTATCACTTTCCGCCAAGTTTCGGTTTCGGCCGAAACTGAAAAGTTAATTTTCGGCTTAATTTCGGTTTCGGCCGAGAGATAAAAGTTAACTTTCGGTTATTTTCGGTTTCGGTTGAAAGGGACTCATGTCTTCGGTCATCTAATACTCAGCGAAAGCGATATTTAACAACAAACCAAATGCCATTTAGGAACAAACTAAACGATGTTTAACTACAAACTAAGCGATTTTTAAGCTCAATCTAAGCGATTTTTAATTTAAAAAACTAAACGATATTAACGAACAAATTAAACGATTTTTAAAAACGAACTAAATGATCTTTAAGAACAAAAGAAAATATATTTAATTGTAAACTAAATGATTTATAAGAATAAACTAAGCGATCATTAACAGAAAACTAAATGTTCTTTAAAAACAAACTAAAAGTTCTTTTTAGAACAAACAAATCGATCTTAAGGAACAAAATCAATTATCATTAAAAACAAAATAAGCGATCTTTATGAAACAACTGAGTGATTTTAAACAACAAAATAAGCGATCTTTAAGAAAAAAACTAAACGATTTTTAATAACAAACTAAAAGATCTATAAAAACAAACTAAATGATCTTTAAGAACAAACTGAATGATCTTGAAAATGAACTAAGCGATATTTAAGAACAAAATCAATTATCTTTAAGAACAAACTAAGTAATATTTATGAACAAACTAAACGATCTTTAAGAAAACAAATTAGCGATATTTTTTTTACCAAACTAAGCGATCTTTATCAACAAACTAAGCGATCTTTAACAACAAACGAAGCGATCTTTATGAAAAACTAACCGATCTTTAAGAACAAATCAAACGATCTTTATAAACAACTAAACGATCTTTATGAAAAACTGACAGATCTTTAAAATCAAACTCAAAGATCTTTATGAACAAACTAAGCTTTCTTTAAAAACAAACTAAACGATCTTTAAAATCAAATAAAGTGACCTTTAAGAACAAATTAAGCGATCTTTGAGACCCATGATCAGAACAACAATTTTAATAAACCTAGTAAAAAAAAAAAATTCGCCACCACTGGGGGTGAATGAAGCTGGTCTCCAAACGAAATAATTAAGCCACCAGCACGGAAAGACTAGTGTGTTTTTACAAGGTTAAATATTTATACAGTGATATCTTGAAGCTATTAATGAAAACACAAAGCATTAGTATTTCGAAAACAGCGAAACATTCTGGTGATATTTTTAAAGCCTTAATAAAATATATTTAGTTGGCACTGAGCTCTATTAGAGCCACAGTAATTATTGTAGATATATGTTGTTATATAGTACACTTTTCCCGTTCTTGAACTTTGTTTCACCCCACATTAGATCCCTCGCAGACGGTAGCAGTTTATTGTGGGCGTGGCTTAGTCTTCGAAGTATCGTGTTTACTACCAAAATCCAATTATACATGGTTAGTATGTCTACTAGTATCTTATGGAACGCTCTCGATTGTATTAGAAAAGTGAGGGCGTTTCTTAACGCGTCGGTAGACCCACATATATAAAGGATTGACAGGCACAGAGAGGAGGGGGAAATTCAGATAGATATATTTTAACTTCACTAGACGTGTATTATTCTTTGTGTACTTATGTGCTTATTCGCAGTCTTCATTAATTATTATTAATTGGCACATTGTACTACTTGTATACCGGTACAAGATTTTCCGATATCCTCTAAGTTGATGATTTATTAAATGTTTTGTTTCTTTTGTTATTGTATTATAACTAAATTAAATCTTAAAAATTGTAATTGGCAACTGTTTTAATTCTCGTATAGTTTTGTAATTGAATTTCTCTATGGTATCCTTTGTTAGGCATTGTTGGAATGAGCCATAAAATTAAAATAGGAGATTAATTTCTTACAAAAAGAGCCAGTGCATAACAATGGTCTAGGTTGTAACTATATTATAAAAGCAAAGGGCACTCGTAAACACTAGCGGCAATTTTAATATGGATCCTTTGATAATGTATCAGATTGCTACAATTTACACAATTATGGTTGTGCTTTACCCGCAAAATTACTTTTAAAAACTTTTCTCAAAGTGGCACTCTTTGCTCATAAAAAGCTATAAAATAAAAACTTATATTCCAAGTTTAAAACGGTTCTTATCACTATAATCATAATACAAAAATATATAGAAACATTTTTTAAAAAGTCAGAATTAGACTTATCGGTGAGATTCGACTAAAACCGTCGCGGAGAGTCACCTAGATATGAGAATGGGGGAAACGCACTGGCGCATTAACACTTAACGTTTCTGTCATGTAGCGGGCCGCAAAATATCGTCTTGCGGGTCACAACGGCTCGCGGGCCGCGAGTTTGAGACCCCTACATCAGATGTTTATTTATTAAAATTCACGATTATCTCATTTTTTAATAAAAAGAATGGAAATATTTATACTTTCCCCCATCATTTTCGATGTATGCAGAATGTAGGCGGGAACGAATTTCAAAATATCTAAATATTTCATTTTCGGTTTCGGCTTCGGCTTCAGTTTCGTCCGAAAGTCAATATTAACTTTCGGCTTTTTTTCGGTTTCGGCAGAAAGTCATTTTAAACTTTTTGGCCTATTTTCGGCTTCGGCGAAATCGATCACTTTCGGTGGGTCTCAAGTGACAATTTATGCGGGAAAAAAGGAAAAAAAAAGGGGGGGGGGGGCTAATAATCTTTTAAAATAGCTTGGAGGATTTTTTTGAAGGGCCAAACGTGCTAAAAATAACTTCATTGCCTTACATTCCTTGGCTAGCTTACTGTTATGGCTATGGAACAATGGGTGCTGTGTTTCGCAAGGTTGGGAGGAGGTGAAAAATGGGAGATATGCAAATGGAAAGTATTCTCAGATAAAAAAAAAACAGTGTTAGTGAATAGCAATTTTTGGCTACGAGTCTTACTTCTAACTATATGATCAATGAATAAATACTATCAGTGAAAAGGAATGAGGTTTCAGAAGGAGAGGGGTATGCACCACTTGCGGAAACTTATGGTATAAGATAAGTTGTCATTTTCGGCAATCTGCTGAGTTCACTTTTTTTCGGAGAATGAAATTTGAAACTCCTGGCCAACCCATGGTGCACTAACACAAGCTGAGCCACTAAACACAACAGCTGGCCCACGCTGGTGCCACCAACACTAGCTGAGCATCTTAACAGATTACCTTGCCCACCCAAGGGCTCCAACACTAGCTGAGCCACTAAACAAAAGAGCTGACCAACACTGGTGTGATTAACACTAGCTGAGCCACTAAATATTAGCTGGCCGGGTCTTAGTGACCCTAAACAAAATAACGGCACATACTGGTAGCACCAAGACTAGCTTAGCCACAATTCAAAGGAACTAACACTAGCTTAGAAACTAAAAACAATAACAACTCAACACATGAGCTCGCTATACCTGGTTAATCCATAACTAGCATAGCCACTAAACATAATAGCTGGCCTACCCTGGTGGCCTAAGACTAGCTTAGCCAAAAAAACACACAGTTGCTGGCTCACCATGTTTGCTCTAACACTAGATAGATTCTAAACACAATAGTTGGCCCAGCATGGTGACACTAAATCTAGCTGAACCACTAAGCACAATAGCTCGCCCTCTCAAGGGCACTTACCTTAACTGAACCTGCTAGCAACAGTAGCTGATCTACCTGGTGGCACTAAAACTAGCTGAGCCATACACACAATAGCTTGCCCACCATAGCAGTACTACATTTGCTGAGCAACTAAGCAGAATTGCTGTCATACCGTGTCGGAAATATCAATAGCTGAGCAACTAAACACATTATCTGGCCCACCCTGGTGGCACTTTAACAATCTGAGCCACTAAACAAAATAAATGGCCGCTAAGGGTGGCATTAACACTAAGTAAGCCACTAAAAAGAATATCTGGCCCACCATAAGGCGCTAACACTAGCTGAGCAACTACATACAACAGCATGGTTGCTCTGGTGGAACTAACTGTAGCTAAGTTACTAAACACATTAGCTTGCCAACCTTGGAGGAAATAACACTAGCTGAGCCACCAAACACATTAGTTGGTTCACCCACATGGCACTAACTCTAGCTGAGCAACCAAAAACAATAATTTGCCCACCCTCGTGGCATTAACACAAGCTGAGCCACTAAACACAATAGTTGGCCTACCCTGTGGGCACTAACCCTAGCTGAGCCATTAAACTCAACACAATCTCATAACCAGCACGTGGCACGACCTTATAATCAAGCACGTTGGGGACAATTTAGTGCGTGACACAAAATCTACTAGCAATCTCAGCCACAAAAAAAATACAATTTACAAAAATCCTGATGCTTACCTAATACACATGAAGCCGTAAAGTTGTTGTAGTGAGTGTTAACTGGACAGAAACACTTGATATCACCACTGTTGGTAATGCATTGAGACGACTTATTACAGGAACCAGCATAGGGCAATAGTGAGGACTGCACTGAACAAATCGTTTCATTAGCTGACTTGACAAACTGTAAAAAAAGTATTTGGCTATAGGTTTGCAAAATTGATTGACTTGTTCTAGCAACGATGTGACAAAAAGAGCATTCTGACCTTCTGGTTTCAATCTGAGGAGCGTTTCACTCAAGCTGATTGCAATTTATAGGTACTGTCATTTATTGTACTAGATTACATACCATGACATTTTCATATGTGACAATTTCTGTCTATTGTACTCTTTTTATCTTGTAAAGTAATTTGTGAATATTTCTGTCTGTGTTACTTTTAATGCGTCGAAAGGAAAGTGACAATTGCTTTCTATGTTATTCTCAATTTCTCGAAAAGTATAATTGACGTATCTCAACTTATCAATATAATACATTGGTTTACTTAGATATTACGGTAGGCCTGAACAGAATATAATTTTAAAAGTATATCTTTCGTATTGGATGTTCACTATTTCCTCTATAACTTTTTGTGTCATACATTTCTTTTCTCTCTAATGGGTCCTTATGTATATGATGTTTGTTTAAAAAAAACAACTCTAAAATAAAAGCTAACCACTGTAATGTTTAAGTTTAAGCGTCATCCCGAAAATAGTAGGTACCAAATGCTTCGTTGATTTCTCCTGCTAATTAGATTAACATTAAGCTGCACAAGATTTTGTACACAAAATCAGCCAACTAATGAAAATGGCTGTTGCGAGAGGCATGCAATTTTGTTTTCAAAATGATTAGTTCTTTTCTTTTTACAAAATAATTTTAAAAAATCATTCAATGATGCAATACATTTTTTTCTAAAAAATATGGATTGTAAATTCAGGAACTTCTGATAGTTTTAAATCTTTGGCTTCATAACACGACTTGTGAAACTTACCCCTAACACCAACTGAGATTGCATATATTTGAAATTGAAAACTGGAACAAAGCGAATTACGTATGTAAATGTGATTTCTGACAACAAAAAATACACTATGTTTCGAATAAAAATATTCGGGCTACCTCTTAATTGTTCCAGAGCAGTGGTTTTCAACTATCCTTATGCCTCGACCATTTAATACAGTTCCTCATATTGTGGTGACACCCCACCCCAGACCATAACATTATTTTTGTAGCTACTTCATAAAAACGTGTTTTCAGATGATTTTCGGCTTCACCCGTGAATGGAACCTTCGCACCCCTCCACCCCCTCACCCAAGGGTTCGCGAACTAAAGGCTGACAAGCGCTGTTCTAGAGGTTCAAATGGAACATCCAATGCCAGGGCGTTTAGCATAATGAATTAAAGAACTGATTAGTGCCAAACTAACAGGAAACGCTAAATATGTTTGCAAATGTGAGCTTTCGGTAGTTGTATTTACTCACCCCATGCTTGTTACACAGAAACATAAGAATAGTAAAGCACAGAGAATTGAAAACCACATTGTGAGAGAACATTGTGTTTTAAATAAATCTTTCCGTACTGCTTGCGACTTGCTTCTGATATGTGACTTATGCGGCAGAGTTTCATTTATGAAAGAAGTATGCCAAATAAACTTCCTGGTTCTGACAACGGCAGCGTATTATAATATTTAAAACATTTTTTTTCATTGAAGTAATTCTTAGGAACGTTCCTCATGGCTGAATCTTACCATGTATGATAACTGTTGCGTAGCGTGTATAAAAACTGCCGCGTTGCGTCTGTAACAACTGATAGACATAATAACCCAGCGTAACATCTATAATTATTTCTTTTGCCCATTTATAATGGTTGTTATGTACAATCGATATTAAACGTTAGATTATAACTATAATAAATTCTTTTTTAAAGTCTATTATAATTACGCTTAAACTTCATTACCAACTACTCTTTACAATATGTAGGAACTGCTGTATGCAATATAATATAACAGCTATTTATAATTAATAATATCGGCTTCTATTAGTTATAAAACTGACTTGTTCTATTTATAATGGCTGCGCTGCGTCGAGGAAGTAGACAGGCTGCCAATTAAAATATGTCATGCGATTCACTAGAGTTTCCAAAACCTGAATTCACATTTTCGTAAAATATCACAAATGCACTAGTGTTTCTATTTAAAATCAATGAACATATTAACTACAGTATTCAAATTGTTAACATAAAATAATAATAAGATTTCTTTTTTAATTGTAAACAATTTACTTACTTTTTGGTTGGAACTGAAATGCGGTCTAAATTTTCAAAGCTTTTCCTTCATGAAGTTTTAAAGAAGAATCTGGACGAGCCAACAAGTACAAGGATTTCTCAAGAGTTTGAATGTAACTTCTCAAAATCTTCACAGTATTTCAAAGATTTATTCCTCAGTTGACAGCAGCAATACCAGAATATGTCGAAATAATGGCGGCCCCTTTGGCTTAGCACATGTGCGGTAAATTTTATAATTTATTTTTTTTTGTTTTTGTTATTTTTAAAGTAATGAAGATAATTTAAATAATTTATTATTTTAAGAAAAAAAATAAAACATTTGTAAAGCTTTGTAAAAAACGCTTTAACAAAGCTGTAATGAAAGTTTATAATAAATGCCCCCCAAAGCTGCAGAGTTGTTACATTCATACAAGTTTTTTTTTATTCAGGGTTGGAGGGTAGGGGTACTTTTCAGCTTTAGGAGCTGTGACGGGACATCAGGAAGTGTGGCTCCCATGAAATACAAACACGTTCAATGTAAGTAGTGTAA
This sequence comes from Lymnaea stagnalis, assembly GCA_964033795.1. Classification (NCBI taxonomy): domain Eukaryota; kingdom Metazoa; phylum Mollusca; class Gastropoda; family Lymnaeidae; genus Lymnaea; species Lymnaea stagnalis. Next base: position 366,972 of record CAXITT010000603.1, on the reverse strand, counting down.
TTTCTGTGGTACTGTGATTTTCCAGGTAGCTATGCATAAAGGACGGATGTATAAATGCCGGTGTCCATACCACTTTCCGTTCCTGAAATATATACATAAGGTCAATCAAGGGTCATTTGAGCTCACTGATGACCTATTGATCATGAAGTGGTATCTTATCATCGATGGTGGATAAGTGACAAAAGTTTCAGCTCAATTGGACATCGGGAAATGGGTCAAAATTGTGAGCCGTGATTTCACCACTAACACAATGACAAATATAGCCAATAAAAATTCATTAAAAAAATAACATTTCATTGACACACCAACTAGACAAGACATATTCGTCATGCATGGGTAACAAGTAGCACAATGTAGGAGAAGAACTGAAGACGGATACAAGTTTCTCCCTAGTCTTGGTCTACTAACATCCTTTTATATAAACATTTTATATTCACCCCTTTCCAATATTATCCATGCATAGTTATCTGGGTTACTGTTCTGTCACGATTTTCTAGACAAAACCACAACGCTTTCAGGATGTATTTCTTAAAATGCATTGGGCAAAGAAAGCCTGAGCAGAATGGAAGTAATGCACGCTTTGTAGCAAAAGAACTTGTGTTCATAAGGGTATCGAGGCCCGCATAAGCCAAAATAATTTACATTAAATGTATAAGAATTAAAAAGAAGTTTTATCCTTATTTAAGTTGTTCGCTAAAGTGACAGGTACTCAAACTGATGATTTCAAATACATCGAAAATGCACAAGAGGCATACTATTGTCAATGGCTGACATGAAATTGACACCAAGATTATTTTCCAATCACTTAAAGAATAGAAGATATGATTTTTTGTGTCGACCTTATTTAAGTTATTTTTAGGCTTAACGCAAGGAGACACAATTCAGTTGTTAACTTTTTTTGTTTCCCGATGTTGTGTAGCAATCAAATTGTGTAACGACACAAACAAAAAACAATTTTTAACATGATAACCCATGGTTAAAAGGAAGCAACAAACCCAGTTGCAGTGCCATATAGTTCATAAAGATTGCCTTTCATTCAAAACGCAATCTCTCATTTAGTGTTGACACCCGAATGAAAAATTGCGTATTTACAGAGCGAACAGAGCACACAGAGCACAAACTGCTCGGTTTAACGGAGATTCATAAAAGGATAACCGATCAAACATAAATCTTGCACAAATTTAACCAATGCTTTATTAAAAGTTGAGGTTGATGCGTCAGAAATGAGATGACCCCTATGTTTAGGTCAGAAAAACACAGTCCTTTTTCCACTCCGGTTGAAGTGTTTGGTAACTTCCGTAAGTGACACGGGGCTATATTTATCTAAATTGTGATAAATATGGCTTTCCATTGATACCAATTACGGTCTGCTGGAGCGATTCTAAGTATAAGAATTGGTAAAAAAAAAACACATTTAAAATGAGTTTTTACCCATTTATAGCAGGCCTGCACAATTCAAAATGTCAGACGGGCCGTAATACTTTATGAAAACCTTGTGCGGAAAATAAGAAATAGGACAAGACTTGTGAAATCCAAAAGAATATAGGACAAGGGATAAAGCTATTAAGAAAATATGTAGAATATTTCGTTTCTTTGCGGGTCGCAAAGTGGATTCTGACGGGCCGCATGTGGCCCGCGGTTCGTATGTTGTGCAGGCCTGATTTTCAGTGTTTTATTTAAATTAATTTTAATTTAAATAACGCCACTCTTTTCTTGAAGACATATATGGTATGATATGTGGAAACGGTGGCGTCACTAGGAGGGTGCAGGGGGTGCGGATAGCACTGAGTGACACACTCTCAGGGGTGACATCAAATTGAAAAATTGCATTTTACAGAGAAAAAACTGCTCGGTCTACTGGAATTTCATAAGAGGATAACCGATCACATGTCAATGTTCCACACACGTAAGCAATCCACATGCGTGCTTTATTAAAAGTTCAAGGTTGATGCCTCATGAATGGGGTGACCCTAAAATAAGGTCATAAAAACACCGTTTAGATCATGATTGAAGTGTTCAGTAACTGTCGTAAGTGACAGAAAGCTATATTTATCTAATTTCTGAGAAATAAAGCTTTCCATTGATACCCTTTACGATGTGGTCGAGTGATTCTCAGTACATGAATCGAATCGGTAAAATTTAAAAAATTACACTTTACCCATTTTTTAGAGTTAACAAAATAATATTTATAACATTTTCTCATATCTTTTATTTAATCGTAAGAAATGATTTTGAATGAAAATATATTAACACTAAGAAATACTCAAAAATAAATATTTTCGCCGATTCGCCACTAGCACCGACCTTAACAATTAAGCAATATTGTCATATAGCACAAGATCTTCTAGATGCTGTATGTGATTTCACGTTTATCTGCTACATTTCCATTGGGGCTCATTTACTTAAGGAAGTTAATCTTATACCGCAGTATCTGCAGACCAAATGCTTTACTCTTGACAAAGTGATGTTCAACTATGGAATTTCTGTAGAAAGAAGTTTAAGGTTTAAGAAGAGAATGGCAGGAGAACAGTTAATATATGCTAGACTCTCTCTCTGCCTGAAGAAAACAATATGTAAATGCTGGAGTGTATTGAAAGCTTCATTCTGAACCCCATATCAGATCATCTACGATTAAGAAAGTAGCAGATATGTTTTGGGCTGCTAAACCCAAGAGTCTACTATCAGCTAGTGAAGAAGAGTTAATCATGACTGTTCCAAAATTAACTTCTTTCTATGTTGATTTATCAGAAGATGAACGTTTAAAAGGTTTAGAAGACACCTAAAGGCAACTGATATTGAATTTAACAAAGTCATGGACCGGTCAGCATTTGAGGTTTTTAAATTCATAGCTGACTTCCTAGAATATCTTCAGATGCTCTAGCTAAGCCTTACGATCTGTGGATATTATGTTTTATGAATTTTGGAATGAAAACTGTGAGGTAGTTTTTAAATTGAATATTTCTCAGTAAAAAAATTAAAATTCATTTTCAGATATTGAGATTGAGGATGAGGGGAATGAGGAAATAATTCAGCTAAAAATCAGAACTGACGGATTCCAAAGTTGTATGTACATATTTAAATGCGTGTTGCACTTTAACATTTATGGTATTATTTGTGAGTGGCATTTACCTTCTTTGTTGATATAAACTATGACATGGTTGACGAGAATATGGTCCCGGAGGGATCATAAGAAAATACACACCTTCTGGGGTGATGCTATTTACCATCTTTTTCAGTGAATGTTTATTGGCTTGTGTTGCTTATGTTTGAAACGGGATGAAAAACTTTGACTTGGCATGCGCGTATGTAGTTTTATATTGTTGCGTCTGTTTAAATTTTAGATTGCTTTTATTTCTCTTTTTAATATCGTTGACTTTATACTGCGCTTCGAGCTTTTGGGGATGAAGCGTGTTTTTCAAATAAACTTTATTATTATTATTATTTGGACGTTTAATGTTCAGGATCTCTAAGGCATGTGCTTGTGAAGGTCTGCATTTTATTATTAATGCTCGCTGTAGTTTTCCAAGTTCCTGCTCCATAGTGTAGACCTGTTTTGACATTTGTGTTAAAGATTCTGACTTTGACCGTTATTGTTGACCCTTTTGTTTCTTTCTCTAAATGAACCTAATTATTTCCCCTTGCGCCTGTTTCGCTTAATTAACCTACTTATTGCCCCTTTGTGTCTTTCTCGTTACGACATTATTTCATCACCTACAAATAATCTTTATGAATTTATATTTTAATTTTCACCTTGATCTGTTTCAAAGCTTCTTGTGTCATCATAACTGCCGAATCAATGTTTATTATATGCAGTTACGATGTAGCCGTATTGTGTAATAGGCGTTAGATCTTTGACGGTCAGCTCTGGGTTGAACACCTCATAAGAATTGCCACAAAAGTCATATTGTATCGTGCTACCCTGCCTTTAGAAGAATCAAATCTCATCACGTAATGAATGCTATGTAAATTGCTGGAACTTTCGTTAAGTTTGCCTGGAGGGACTGGCACTGGGCGAGTTCATTAAACGTTGGTTAAATGTAGTATTATTTGTTATTTAATGTGACGCGGATTTTTTTTTTTTGGAACAATTGTTGGTAAAGTTCAAATATCCTTAGATCTTATAGAATCAGTGTAAGTGGTAAGTGTAGATATATCTATATATATAAAAATTAATGTTTGTATGTCTGTCTGTATGTCTGTATGTCTCGTATGCGCTCCTACACCGTTTATGCGATTGCAACAAAACTTTAGTCACTTGTTGTCCTCATAACCGGCCATTTAACTGAGTCATTAGAAACCTTATCAACTGTATCGTTCCTAGCCGTTGGCCCTTAATTCGTTTTTTTTCTTATATGAGCTTTGTAAAAATAATTTCCACATGCGCTCCTAAGCAATTTATCTGATTCATATAAAACTTTGGTGAAATATTGCGAGCATGTCCATAAACATTTCTAAGATATTTCAATCGTTTTAAATTATTCAGTTTTGAGCCAGGGGCCTCATATTCGTTTTTCCTAATATGAGCTATATAAATATATTTTCAAACCGTATGCGCTCCTACGCCAATCATGCAATTGCTACAAAACTTAGTGGGTTGTTGTCCATGCGCCAGTGCATTTTACAGTATTATTTAAACACTTTTAAAAATATTCTGTTTTCGGCCGTTGGCCCTTAATTCGTATTATTTTTGATATGAGCTTTGTAAAAAATAATTTTCATATGTGCTCTTACGCCATTTATCCGATTCCAAAAAAACTTTGGTGAGATGTTGCAAGCATGTCCATAAAGGTTTATAAATTATTACAACCGTTTTAAAGTATTCAGTTTTGAGCCAGGGGCCTCATATTCGTTTTTCCTAATATGAGCTATATAAATATATTTTCAAATCGTATGCGCTCCTACACCAATCATGCGATTGCTACAAAACTTAATGAGATGTTGTCCATGCGCAGATGCATTTTACTGTGTTATTTAAACACTTTTAAAAATATTCTGTTTTCGGCCGTTTGCCCTTAATTCGCATTTTTTCTTATATGAGCTTTGTAAAAAATAATTTTCATATGCGCTCCTACGCCATTTATCCAATTGCAATAAATCTTAAAACATTGGTGAATTGTTGGAAGCACGGCCGCAAAATGGTTTTTAAATTATTATAAACTTTTCAAAATATTCCAATTTTAGCCAGCGGCCTTATTTACGTTTTTTTCTTATACGAGCTATATAAATATAATTTCAAACCGTATGCGCTCCTGCACCATTCACGCGATTGCGACAAAACTTTGACGAGTTGTTATCTATAAACATACCCATTCATTACAACACTTTTAAAATATTCCGTTTTGGGCCGTTGATCCAAATTCTTATTTTTTCTTATATGCGCTTTGTAAAAAATAATTTTCTATGCGCTCCTATACCATTTTTCAGATGCGATACAAATTTAGTGAGATGTTGTTCTATCGCCCACAAAGGTTGTTAAATTACTACAATCGTTTTAAAATATTCAGTGTTGAGCCAGGGGCCCTATGTTTGTTTCTTAAAAAATGAGCTATATAAATATAATTTCAAACCGCATTCGCTCCTACATCATTCAAGCGCTTGCGATAAAACTGAGGTGAGTTGTTGTCCATAAGCCAGAGCATTTTTCTAAGCCATTATAACTCTACTAAAATATTCCGTATTTTTGGTAATTGGCCCCAAATTCGTGTTTTTCTCCTTACATTAGGAGCTTTATAAAAAATAATTTCCGTATGCGCTCCTCTACATTATTAGACTGCGATAAAATTTTAGAGAGATGTTGTGCGCGCGCCCGCCCGCAAAGGTTTCTTAAATGAATACAACCATTTTAAAATACTCCGTTTTTAGCCAGGGGTCCTATGTTCGTTTTTTCTATATAAGCTATACAACTATATTTTTAAGCTATACAACTATAATTTCAAACAGAGCTAAAGCATGAATGGATAGCTTTTTAATCAAATACAAATAGTGATATTAAATTGAGTGTGTGACATATTAAGTAGGTTTCTGAAGTAAAACAACAATTCTACAATATTCCATTTGTGAGCGGGGTCCTAAATTCGTTTTCCACACTTCTATTATCTATATAATTATAGTATGCATTTCTATACCATTCATTCGATTGTGATCAAACTGGGTCAAGTGAAATGCGCACTACCGAAAATGTTTCTAAATTAGAAAAAAACATTTTACAACATTCCGTTTGGGCCAGTGACCCTAATTTCATATTTTCTTCTAAGAGCTTTGTAACTATAATTTCAAACAATGCTATTGCATGTGTGGAAGTAGCTGAATCCGCCGGCAAATTTTTCAAATTTAGTACATCCATTGTACAATAGTCCAATTAGGGCTGGGGACCCTAAATTCCATTTATTTTCTTAAATGAGCTTCATCAATATAATTTATAACGAAGATATCAACACTACCGCCCTTGAACAAATGACACATTTGTAGAAAAGCAGAGAAAACACGTTTTTACATTTTTAGTATAGAGAGTATTTTTGTTATGTGTATAAATAAGCTTGAATTTTGTGACGCATTTTAGAATCGGAAATGACATCGAAATCCGGTTTTTTTCTTTTCAACTAAGAGTATTTCTTGAATAGAGTCTTATAATTTCGGAGTTGTTTTGTGTTATGTAAATACATTTTACACCAATCGATGGTTTCTCAAGTAATTAAATAACACACTTGACCGTATTGAACTATGGTCATATTTTACCGCTGGAATTTACAATTTATAAATTAATAAGAAACTATACAACTGGAAATCTCCTGCCAACAATGAACGTACCTATTGTGCGAGGTGTTCATGTAAAAAGATGGGAGATCCTAACGTGTGAGGATTACATTCACCATCAAAACCATTATCATTGTTGGTATCAGGTGACAATAGCCAATCGAAACATTTCTTGGCAAACATACGCAAATGCAATTCATGTTTCCAAATGACATCGTTCGGTGCAACAAAATATCGTGCGCGAGAATTACATGCCAACATTTAAAGTAAAATGAAAGGCCAAATTTACCATCGTGTAGGACCTCTGATGCCAATGCCAAACACAGATCACAAATGTCTTCAAAAGATTTCATGGGGAATACTGATGAGCAAATCGATCAACCTTGTCATATCAATACGGGCACTAAACGAGAAATTGTCGCTGCAATGCAAACGTTATTTTTCCAACACAACGAATTAATTCAAATGTATAGAGTTGCACTTGAAAAGATGCTGACTGATGAATACAAAGTCATAGTTAGAGCAGACTAAACACCTGTCGGGCAACATGAAATACAATACAATGCACCAACAATTGATGAAGTGGCGATCATTATACTTGGCAAAGAATTTAACTCAAGTGATATAATTCTTCATCGCAGAAGTGTTGATGTTCAGCGAGTCTCAGCAACTCCTCGCTCATACGTTTGATTGCAAGATCCTATTTTATTTTGGCAAGGAGAAGATGGATATCATTTTGACATCAAATTGAGAAATTCGAATAAGAAAGACAGTGCCATGAAATACTATTCATATCGATTGATGATTCATGAGTTGGGAATGACCTCTCGGAATCGATCTGCAAACAAACTTTTCGCTCTTGATTTGCAACGAGAAACGCACTTTGATATCGAAGCATTAGGTACGGTACATTTTTTCAAATGAATCTTCCGAAATTGGTTCCATTGAAGTTACTATTTTAAATGGAAAATTTAAACTAGGTGATGTACTTTTGCCATTCACCCCAATGATTCCAACAGATATGCCATTTGAATTCAAACGCCTACAGTTTCCGATGCGACACGCGTCTACAATGACTATCTACAAAGCACAGGGACAATCGCTACAAGTTTGCGGACTAAATTTGGAAAACCCATGCTTCGCCCATGGACAGATGTATGTGGCCTGCTCTCGCGTCGGAAAATCTTCTGATTTATTCGTGTATATACCAGATGGAAAAACAAGAAAAACTTTGAGTATTTAAAAGCTCTTGAAGAAAAATAACATGCAAACACTTTCTTTCCTTGAGTGTCATTGCAACGCATGCCGGGTACTCGCTAGTTTTTTTTTTAAAACTAAGTAAATTTTATAATAGAAGCTATACCTTAAAGCACAGCCATGTGTTTGATATAAAAGAGTGATATTCTAAGATATGTTCAAGTTGCTATTTTTTATTTTTGTAAGGAATATGTTTATTTATTTTTTTAATAGTGACATTGATTAAATTAGGGTTTTTTACATTATTTTTTATTTTTTCTTTGTCAGAATTTTTTTTTCAATTATTTTTTTTTAAAGTTGTATACAGTTTGATAATTAAATCCAAATACAATAAACTTTCCAACTCGCCCTCCGTACGGCAGAGTTTTCTCGACCGTCCACTTCCCTGACCAGGCTTATTTCTCCTAGTCCATTCTAACGTTCCCTATTTATAAGTCCTGAGCCTATAGAGATACCTTCCTGGGTCTGTAATCTTAATCCCAAATCTCAGGTACTTACATTTTCCAACGGTCGAAACGGTCATACACCCTCAGCGCAACGGTCGTCCAGAGGATATCTGATTCGCTAGACCCTTGGTCAGTTGACCGGTAACCCTGTTTTGAGATCAGGACATGCCAGACCCTTTGATCAGTTGGTCGGTAACCCGCTGTGAGATTCCTCCAAACCCTGTCGCACCCAAGTCCGAACTCTCCACAATAGAAAGTAAACTGTATCTATATTTAGTGAGCTTCTATCAGGCTAAAAATCATAGTTCCATATAAGTTATTTTGAATTATTTCAGTTTGAAGTAGACGCTGTTGTTATTTTTTTTTTAACCTTTTAACAAAACAAACTATTCATAAAAGTAAGGATTGTTTCCCTCTCTCAAAGAATTACCTTTGCTCATTTCAGGCACCATATTGCATGTTTTGAAACATGTTTTTTCTTAAGTTCTGAAAATAGATTTTTTTTTGGTTAATGACAAAACAGATTTGAAGTTTTCAATGCACAAGAATATTTTTTTATAAAACATATTTCATTTTTTAAAAACTTTAATCTTATTTTTAAAATTAATTTTCAACCGGCACAACTTTGGCATAACAATCGACACAAAAACCACTGAGGTTATGTATCAGCCAGCTCCCAGTAAGCCCTACGTTGATCCAAACATCATCATTAGTGGACAGTGTCTTTACGCATTAGATAAATTTACTTACCTGGGCAGCGCTCTGTCCAGATCTGTCGTCATGGATGTTGAAATGAATAATAGACTCGGAATAGCTTGTGCGCATTTGACAGGCTTCGCAGCACTCTTTGCGACTGGAGAGTTATCAGACGAGAAACGAAAAACAAGTTCTATAAAGCAGCAGTCTTCTAGACCTAGCCCTACCGATGAAAAATGTGGACATTGTACCAGAGTAGTTGATTTTGACAGGCGAACAACAACATATCAGAGGATTAAATTGGGAAGATCTCATTTTGATAGATATTGCTGTTATTGAGAAACAGTGATTAGTTAGTTTGTGAGTGAGTGGCTGAGTGATTGGGAGGGTGGATAAGTTAGTTAGATGGTTGAGCTAGAGAGCGATTGATATATTATTATTATTATCATAAGTTTTTTATACAGCAAGACACTTCAGCATAGGGCTAGGATCACCACTTTGTACATACCATTTAACAAACATAATCGAGAATTTAAAAAAAATTAATCAACATACATTATTTAAATAAAACAAAACGAACCTTTAGGAGCAAAGTAACTACTTCCATCATCAACTTGCAATACTTGCATGCTATGTTTCAATAGGGTGAATCATAAGCATCTTAATATATAAAATTTGTGATTCATTACATTCATTGATTTATTAATTATTTGGGGGGGGGGGGGAGGGGGCAGAAAAGCAAAGAAACATTTACATCAAATGAGAAATAGGGTGAATCATAAGCATCTTAATATATAAAATTTGTGATTCATTACATTCATTGATTTATTAATTATTTGGGGGGGGGGGGAGGGGGTCGAAAAGCAAAGAAACAGTTACATCAAATGTGAAATTTGTTCATGAAATAATATTCCAGAAAAAATGTATTTTTAAAATAAGAACAATATATCTTTTTGTTTAACAGAAAAGAACGTTTGTTTTCTTGTTGTTTTTTTTTCAAATTCCGCAATAACGTGACAAGGCTGTTTCATATTATTGATCTCGGGCAATGAGGATAGATCTACCCTAATTGAGATCTATAGTCATTGCTTGAGATATATCCTTAGTGTCCAAGATGTACCCTCATTGTCTGCGATCTATAGTCATTGCTTGAGATCTACCCTCATTGTCTGAGATCTATAGTAATTGCTTGAGATCTACCCTCATTGTCCGATATCTATAATCATTGTCCGGGATCTATAGTCATTGCTTGAGATCTACCCTCATTGTCCGATATCTATAATCATTCTCCGAGATCTATAGTCATTGCATGAGATCTACCCTCATTGTCCGAGATCTATAGTCATTGCTTGAGATCTACCTTCATTGTCCAAGATCTAATCTCATTGTCCAAGATCTACCCTCATTGTCACAGATCTTCCCTTATTTTCTGAGATCTATAGTCATTGCTTGAAATCTACCCTCATTGTCTGAGATATACCCTTTTTTCTGAGATCTATAGTCATTGCTTGAGATCCATCCTCATTGTCTGAGATCTACCCTCATTGTCCGAGATCTATAGACATTACCTGAGATCTACCCTCATTGTCTGAGATCTATCCTCATTGTCTGAGTTTTATCATCATTGCATTAGATCTATCATCATTGTCTGAGATCTAACATCATTGTCTGAGATTTATAATCACTGTCGTGATCTACCCTCAGTGTCTGAGATCTATCCTCATTGTCCGAGATCTACTCTCATTGTCCAATATATATCCTCTTTTTATAATTATAATTAAAGTTTGACACAACATTGTCTGAATAACACAAAATGTTGTCGTATCATTTATTATTCATTTAAAAACAATTAATAGTCATAAGACTAAATTTTTTTTTTTATTTTAAAATATATTTTTAGATATAAATAATCGTTCCTACAACTTCATGAGAATATACTATTAATAATTAATTGCATTTATATTTTTGAAAGAAAAACATTGTGAATTCATTGACGGTAGGGATCTCCAAACTCCGGCCCGCAGGCTGGAAAGGTCTCTGAAGCCCTCTCATCCGGCCTGTGGATAGCTTTTTGGTCTTTGAAAAAAAAGTTACAGAAATTTACTTTTATCCTGCAAAGATCAGCCGCAACTTATGTGATAGTTATATTTTACCGATTTGAAATAGAGATGCGCCGTAGTGAATTATGTTTTCAAACCGATCACTACATCTCAAAGAATGCAACCTGCGCCCTCATCATCAAAGCAAACATTAGAAGAAATATGCACAGCTAAAGGATTAAATATGTACTGAAAAATGCTCTAAATAACAAAATCAACTCAAATCTCAATGGAAATTGTTCAATAAATCCTCAAATGAAAATAAACCCTAGCTACGGGAAGTTATAAGGTTTACTACGTCCTGGCTAAAAGTGGCAAATCGTTTGAATCATGGTGAAGTAGTGAAGGAATATTTGTTTGTAGTGGTTGAGGAAGTTTTCCCAGAAAAAACAAAACAATTTGAGTTATGTGTGCAAATAACATTGTCTACCGTGCTGCAGGCATGGATGAAAAAATTTTGACTGAAATAAAGAAAAATGCAGACAAGTTTCGCCGTTTTTCATGTGTAAAAGATCAATTGCTGGACAGCTGTTCAACCTCTCAACTGCTTGTGCTCATTAGAGGTTTAGATAAAGACATACACATATCACTAGAGGTGGGTTCCTTACATACGCACTGTTCCAGGGTAGGATATATTAAATGAGTTTAAAAAAAAAAAATCTGATTATAACTTGGACTGGACTAACCTAAGTTGCCTGACTGCTAATGGATGAAAGAACGTGAGTGGGACAAAAAAAGGCTTGTTAGATAAGTAAACCAGACGTGTAATGAGAAAAATATTGTACAACCAATGTGTCTGCACTGTATTATTCATCAGCAAGCTTTTTGTGCTAGTCATTTAAATTTTCTGAACCTTAAACTACAAGGAGATGAAAATATAGTTTCTGATCTATACACCCACCTAAATGCCTTCAGATCTAAACTCGTCTTTATTTTGGAACAAGTACAGACCAACAACTTGACACACTTTCGGTTGTGTAATGTATATATGGCTGAATCAACAGCAGAGTTTCCCCTCGACATTTGAATACGAAATCATTAAAGACCTGCAGCTGCAATTTCAGCATCGGTTTTCTGACTTGGATTCAAAGCAGAAGAAATTAGATTTTTCAAAACCCATTTGAAGAAGATCTGGCCATTGACGAGATGAACTACCACTGGAGGTCCATCAATGATATCCTTAAGGACAATTTCATAGAAAGACTGTGATGTTTTTTTATCAGTTTTGCCCATGGAAGAATTTTCTAATGTGAAAACGTTTGCATCAAGTTACCTTTCAATCTTTGGAACAACATGGCCGCATGAACAAAAATTTTTAAGAATGAAGTACGGTAAGAAGAATTTGAGAAGAAACTTTTCAGATGATAATGTCTGTTCACTGTTGATGTAAGGGACATCAAATCTGAAGCCAGAAAGGTCTGCTATTTTAGCATCCAGGAAACAATTTCACCATTCCCACTAATACAAGTGTTCATGTGTAGTGTATTAATAGTTATTACATAACTATTAAGAACTTAACATGCATTAGAATGCCACTAAAGTGTACACATTGTTTGAGTTTTAGTTACATTTTTGAAGTAATTTTTAAATCTATATATTATTCGCAAGCGAAACTAGGGCAAGAGCCAACAGGACACAGGCAAAAACTCCCCTCCAATCCCATCCGTGCCCATCGTTGAACTAGAGACATGCGCACTACACTACTATCACTTGCCAACCATGCGCTGGCGCGAACCCCAACAATCTCTAAGCAAGCTCCACTTTTGCTTTCTTCGTCGAACCACGTTCACACTCGTTGTTCTGATTTCTTCAAGCTGCTGTTTGTGCGGCGTATACTACGCCGAGGCTCAGCTATATTGTTATAGTTCATGGGCGTAAAATATCCATCCATCCATCCATCCATCGATCCATCCATCCATCCATCTATCCATCCATCCATCCACTCAACCTATCTATCTATCTATCTATCTATCTATCTATCTATCTATCTATCTATCTATATATCTATCTATCTATCTATCTATCTATCTATCTATCTATCTATCTATCTATCTATCTATCTAATCTATTCATCCATCCATCCATCCATCCATCCATCCATCCATCCATCCATCCATCCATCCATCCATCCATCCATCCATCCATCCAGCCATCCATCCATCCATCCATCCATCCATCCATCCATCCAGCCATCCATCCATCCATCCATCCATTCTATCTATCTAATCTATTCATCCATCCATCCATCCATCCATCCATCCATCCATCCATCCAGCCATCCATCCATCCATCCAGCAATCCAGCCATCCAGCCATCCATCCATCCATCCATCCAGCAATCCAGCCAGCCAGCCATCCAGCCATCCATCCATCCAGCCACCCAGCCATCCAGCCATCCAGCCAGCCATCCATCCATCCATCCGTCCATCCGTCCATCCATCCATCCGTCCATCCGTCCATCCGTCCATCCGTCGATCCGTCCATCCGTCCATCCGTCCATCCGTCCATCCGTCTATCCGTCCGTCCGTCCATCCCTCCATCCGTCTATCCGTCTGTCTGTCTGTCTGTCTGTCCGTCTGTCTGTCTGTCTTTCTGTCTGTCTGTCTGTCTGTCTGTTTGTCTGTCTGTCTACCCGTCGCTGTGTCTGTATGTCTATCTATCATCTAAAAAAGTCTTAACCCATTTCTATTTTGAAAATTAAATGTGTGCTTGTTTAAATGAATGGGTTTTGATATTCATCGGTATTATTGTGTAAATGCACTTGCGTTTTTTTTAACGACACCGATTTTCTTAGTGGTTAAAATAATAATAAAGCCACTTTTGTTCACAACCGTAATATCATTGGATTGAAAGAAATTGTCCCGCACGAAAAATTGGACACAAACTTTTACCTAACCCCCGGTGCGTGCTCGCATGGAGTACAAAATCGCAACTTTATGCTACCGCTGCTTACATGACCTGGCGCCGTCCTATCTGAAAGAGCTGCTGACGCCTTATGTACCCACTAGAGAGCTCCGCTCATCCGATAGTGGCAAACTCTCGACACCACGTGTTTGCCTTGAGACTTACGGAAAGCGCACTTTCGCATTTGCTGGTCCACCAATTTGGAATGCCCTTCCTGTCGATCTCAGAAACAACCAGACACTGGAGTCCTTTAAAACCGATTTAAAGACACATCTATTTCGCAAACACCTTCTGGGATGATTGTCAACATTATTTTCCAGTTAATGCATAATGGCTGTGTTGCTTATGGTTGAAATGGCTAGAAAGACTTTGCCATTGTATGCTTGTACTTAGTTTTTGTAGTGTTGCGTTTGTTTTAAATGTGGTAAACTATAGATTTGTTTTTTGTTGACTTTGTACCGCGCTTCGAGCCTTTGGGGATGAAGCGTGTTTTTGAAATGAACTTTATTATTATTATTATTATTATATATGTACATAAGAAGATTAATTATTTGTCGAATTCATTTTCGGCGTACCATGTGTCCCTTGGCAAATGAAAATATCATATTACTTCTAATCCTCCCCTAAAAAAAAAAGAGATTTAAAGAAATTAATAAAATCATCCACGGGATTTTATCACCCTTACCTTCCCAAAAATAATTTTGAGTTTCACAAGCTTTGTTCTTATTTGGATGAGGTGTAAGTGCATTAGTGAATACTATTCGTATATGTAGATTCGCGGCACTGATTGCATTAAACAGCATTAGTGTATTAAACTTATATTTTAATGGTACGTTTTTTACTAATTTATAAATTTAGTAAAGTATAATTTTTAAAGGAATAAAATTAAAAATTTATGAGAAGTTAATAGTATTAATGTAACGCTGTCTTTAATTTTAGACAATTTTAGCAATTAAAAAAGCAATCTATTTTAAGTATTATTTTACTTTTAAGAAGGGCAAAATACATTATGACTTTGTCACGCACGGCTATAAAAAAAAAAAAAAAAACTTGTAGATGTGGCTAAAATAGGCAATCGTGCTAAAATAAAATAATGTTAAATATTTAAAAAACACATCCAGTGTTTCATTCTTTTTTATTTGAACTTTGAATGTGTAGTCAACCCCCGAACTGCTTTTCGATATTTCATGCAGCCCTCGGGCTGAAAAGTTTGGAGACCCTTGATTTAAGGATTAGCTGTGAATATTTACAATTGCTGGATTTAATCTGAGTTGGTGTAACGTGATTGCTTAGTTTCAAATCCATGACATGAGTAACTGTATGGCCGAGTCCAAAAAATGTTATTGTCGTATATGCTTTCATCATCTTGTACATCGAGGTAGTCAGCATCGTTTGTTGGTTCTAGGTACTCAGAAGTGTCATCTCGCCATGAATCTGCTGGTGAATCTGCCATAGAAATGTAATCTCCTTGATCTGTAATGCACAAAGAAAATTGGGAGTATTTATAAAACAGCATCAAATTAACTTAGGAATAAAGTTGGATTGCTTGTTAAAGAAAACCAGATTTTAGGTAAAATATAAAAGTTATTAAATGTATCTTCTTTTAAATTTTGTTATGGCAATAAATAAGAAAACAAGCAGCTGATTAACCAGAGTGACTTCGGTAATAAGCAAGTGTATGGGTCATTGAGACATCGGTGAACACATTCAATGAGATAAAACTATTGGTGAACACCGTCAAAGAAATAAAACTATTGGTGAAGACCGTCAAACTAATGCTCAAAACCAATAAATATATCAAACTATATGTGAAAATAGTAAAACATATCAAAACTATTAGTGAAGATAATTAAAGAGATTTTTTAAATGGTGAACACCGTCAACGACACCAAAACATTGGTGAACACTTCTAAATTATTTAATTTTTATCGATCCTGTTTTGTATGATACTGAATAACTTTCAAGGTCTTGGTAGAGCTGCTAAAAAACTGACAGACCCACATGCTGAAGCCAAAACACAGCGATCTAATGGTGACCAGTTAAGTCAGGATATTTATCCTATCACTAATGTATTAAAATCAATATTTACTTCATGATCAGCTTGTTATTGAGGACTCTGTTCTAATGGAAAGATTTTCATGTTTATATTAAAATCATAACATATACTAATCCGCTAAAACATCTTTCCCATTGTTTACTTCGGACTTCCTACATCACTTGACTATTTCTCTGTTATATGTAAAAAAAAAGTATACATTATAATAATTGAATTTGGATCAAGATAACAGGGTAGGATTGCCTCAGGATATTTCTGTACAAAATGTGTAACTGACCCGTGACATGTGTGTGACACGTCTTATTTGTTACTTAACTGTGGTCAGATTCTTACTAACATATCAAGCTAAAAAATCACCACTAGACAATTTCATCAATTTCATCTCATCAATTTAATAACAGTGAATAGTCATAATTGAAAACATAAATATATGTCCAAACTGGGACATAATAATTGTTATGACATTATGTAAGTTCATTCTCTTCCTAATACGAACATATCAAAGATAGACGCTCTGATTCAATGTGATTATATCTTAAATAAATCCTCAATATACTGCAAGAGCAACTGCTCTGTTTAAATCTATCTCTCTATTTCTTTTATGTCTCTTTGCGCATGACATCAAAATCATCATTTTAATACTTAAAATAATGAAACAATATATTTCAATAAACAGACAGTTGTTACAGCCTATATAGAAGAAAATATAACAATATTAATATAACTCTTCAAAATGTGATACCAAAGTTATTACTCTAATAGTATTGTATAATTGCAATAATAAATAAAATTGAAAAAAATCACGATGTAAAATTAATAGCATTATCCAAATTATGATTTACTTTAGTATATACCTTATTTCAACCTTTAACTTTACATTATGTTTAGTTCACAAAATTGGTATTGCTTCTTAGGATAGCAGTTTGCCATAAATATCTTATTATGTAACGTCCATGTCGGAATATCTCTGCATTATGGCAACATGGATGCACCTGCCTTCATACTTCAAATGCAAGAAAACATTACATATCTCATTGTTATGGGTGGGTGTCTTTTATATATCTTTCCCAGATCATTCAATTTTCTGTGTTTGGCAGGAATACGCCTCTGCTTAATCATATTCATGTCTCAATATTACACACATTTCTCTGTGTGTGTAGAAACAAGGCGTATTCATATCGAAAGATTCACGGCTTTTTCCATAAATACCCCTTCTAAAATTACTCAGTAATAACTTATGTTATTCATTCTGTAGTGAAGTTTCTCATGACAGTTGAAATATAAAATGCAACATATATCATAATAATAATCTCATCAATACATTATGTACTTAAAACCATGTTGATACTGCAATAATCACAGACATAAAATACAATTTCGTCAATACCTTTAAAAATAATCATTATATCTTTCCTATATCTATATACATTGATCAATATATTTAGAAAATAACTTGTAAATCATTTGCATAATGACTTCAAAAAAAATTAAAAGTACTGAAAATATGCAATATCTTATTATATTCAATGTTATAATTTCAAAAGGAAAACTGAATAACAAAGTTACATTTTCTAATTTGATTTAAGTTTGTGTCTTAGTCATTTTAACAGAATTCAATTTGTCTAGATAAAAAATCTGCTAAAATATTATCCCTTCCTTTAATTGACCTGATATTATATTGATAGTCTGCAAAATTATTGAACATCTTTAAATGTACTGTTAGCTATTTTCTTTTTATTTAAAGCAATCAGTGGTTTGTGGTGTGTTAAATGTTCAGTTTTGTTAGTGACCAGACAATTGCTAAACATTATGTATCCACTAGACAACTCCGCTCATCTGATAGTGGCCCACTCTCGATACCACGTGTTCGCCTTGAGACTTACATGGGGCGCATTTTCGCATTTTATGGTCCAACAATTTGTTACGCACTTCCTGCCGCTCTCAGAAACAGCCAGACAGTGGGATCTTTCAAAACTGATTTAAAGACTAATCTATTTCGCAAACACCTGTTGGGGAGATGTTGTCTATCTAGCTATTATCTTGTAGATGTATTTGGCCTGTGATGTTTATGGTTGCAAGGTATGAAAGACTGAAAATGGGTATTCTCGTATGTAGTTTATGTAATGTTGCATTTTGTATTTCAATGTTATGGTTCTAGACTTTGGGGATGAAGAGTGATTTTCAAATAATCTTTATCATTATTATTATTATTATCATAATTTCTCAATAATGGAACATTTTATCTCAGACTTATTTAAAGCTCTGCTCAGGTGTAATATTGTTTTAAGTATATTATTTTAAGTATTTTAATCACGTGATATCAAGATTTTGTTCCTTTGAAATACTTCTTAAACCAGATTTAAGACTTTTTTTCACATTCTTGTGACAAGAACTTCTCCTTTGAACTAGACATGTTGATCAATTGTCTTAACGGTAATGTTAGGTCAGTAAAGTTTGTGATAAAATTGCAATAAGAGTTGCATACTCCTAAAATGCTTTTTAATTTTTTTTATTTCTTCGAATTCTTATGTTTAATATGTTATCTTTATTTGTTTCAGTTGGTTTAATAAGATCAGGTCCAATATTATATCCTAGAAAATAAATTTCTTCTTTTAAATTTTCTTATTAGGATTTGTGTATGCACCATTTATTGGTGACCCTTAATTAATCATTTTTAGATTTCATTTTTTCTTTGTTATTTTTAATATGTTAATATTCATCTTGTATTTATTAAGTCTTCCAGAGTAAGTTGTTTTGTTTGATCTAATATTTCTTTTTTTTTATTTTATTGCTCATTTTTTTAAAAAATATTTTTGTGAAGTGTTTGAAATTCCAGGAGCATTTCCAATATCAATGAAGGTTAACGGAAATTTGATCGAAAGAAATTTCATCGACGGAAATTTAAACGAAAGGTAATTTGGTTGAAACTTTTTTCAGTTCACACGTTAAAATTTTCGTGAATATTAAATGTGAACGCACTATACTTTATAGTAAACAAAATAATGCGCTCAAAGAGAAATTTGAAGCAAAATTTTAACGTAAAAACTGAAAAAAAGATTCGACCAAATTTCCGTGCAATCAAATTACCGTCGATCAATTCACCGTCCAAGAATTTTCTTTTGATGAAATTTCCTGATGCGATCAATCGAAATATTTGGTTTTCATTACAATTGCTTTGACTGAACCATTTAGCCACGCGCAAAAAAATTTGAAAAATGCTTTTTACACTCTTATTTCTATCTTATTTGCCAAGGTTACTTAGGTTTTTTTAAATAAAGTAGGCTGATTTATTGACAAAGTTTCTTTACACAACAATTGTTAAGCATCCAGTATCTCTCAATCGTTGAACTAGATTCTTATTTATATATGCTGGAAAAAATGCTAGCTTTGCATCTGTATGACATACTGCTCTTAATATTTCTCTAAGTGTACCATTATTTTGTCTTCCGTAGTTATTTTGTTATCTTAATTGATAGCTCTTGTCATTTCTTTGTTGTTTTCTGCTTCTTATTTTAATTGTTGTAATATTCTCTATAATGTTTTCTGATATGGCTACTATTTGGTGAATTTCTACCTTACCTAGAATGTCTTATTTCTGTTTGTAAAACGTCTGCATTCATTTTTTCTACGCCCACTAATGCAACAGTGAAAACATGTAATGTGTGATGATTAGTTTGTGTTTTGTCTATACTGACTACTTTTCCAATTGATAAGAAGACTTTAGAAAATGTATTCGGTGTATTTATTATAATTTATGTTTATGTCCATGTTAGCCTGTGTGCTATACATCCCTAGATGGCCTGAATGTGTTATAAACACCTAATTGGTCTGTATTAAACTCACATAATTTATATGTGCTAAACAAACCTATTTTTCGTGTCACTAAATATTTGTTGGCCTGTGTTATAACTTTTATTGTGGTTATATTACACTCCTTTTTAGCTCAATTCTATACATAGTTAGTTTTTAGTTTTTTTTTTAATTACACCTCTTTTGGCTGTTTTATAAACATCTATATTTTCTTTGTTACAAACACAAAGCCATTTCTGTGATAAAGTAACCTAGTTTGTGTGTGTAATGACACCTTGCTTTTCTATCTTATACTCAATTCAATGGTCCGTTTTACTCACACACTTCGCCTATGTTGTCGTCAGGACCGACTTCAGCCATGTTGGTGTCCATAAATCCACTCTTAAGTGTCTTAGCTCCAATTGCAGCAGCAAGAGGTGGACGGCTAATAACGATATCATGGTCACCATTGTCCGTAATATTCGTAGGTTTCCTTTTTAAAAGGAAGGTAAATAGATATAAAATTAAATCTTATTAGCATGAATTATTAACATGCGCGAGTCATAAATAATATTTTTCTATTTTGATATTATGGCTGGTGCGCTGACCTCAATAGAAGCACACAATAAAATTTACAGAAGTTAGGACTAATCAGTATAGAAAGAGTTACTTGAATGCGATATTTTATGTTGTATATATGATATTTATTTTGAATCTGTAAGTCATACATTTGACCAGAGAGTTTAACAAGCCTGGTAGGAAATACAAACTAGCTCTAGACATCAACACTGTTTTAAGAGGCTGATTAGAAACAAGCTCTAGACATCAACACTGTTATAAGACACTGACCTGTTTCTCCTTCTCTGTCTGATGACCAGCGTCACGATAACAGCACTACCGATAAGGACGACACAAGAAGCAGCAGTGACTCCAGCTACCAGGGGAACGTTTAATGACTCACGCTCAGCTGTAACTTTGACTTTTGAAGAGTTGAAAGGTGTATCACGAGGGAATTAAAATGGAAATGTGTGCTAACATTAATTTATATTAAAAAAATGAAAACATGCATTCAATAAAAGCAACATGCCATATCAACATTTGAATTTACTGCAGGAATCGTTCGCAATTAAAAGGAAAAAAAAATGTTACGCCCGCGTTAAACAACCAAACAGTAGGAATAACGGAGAATGTTAGATAAAACCTTTCATATCGTGTCCATTATGTCTTATTTGACCAAACAAAACATTCTACTATAAAATTCTTTCAGAAATAATCAAAAGGATGAAAACAAAGGAATTCAGTTAAAATCCAAGAAACATACTACACAGACACTTTAACTATAGCCCCTTATGATTCCTTGAATTTAATGGCTGCTTTTAAGCTGTGTGAAGCAAATTGTCGGACAGTGTATGAGGAGGCTTGACTTGAAATACAGGACGATAAAATTTGAATGTTTTAGCTAAGAGCCTACCCCTCGAGACAGGACAAATGATTATCTACTATTTGAAATATTAATGCAAATAATCTAATGTTCACCTGGCCCAGTTTTAAAGCTTCCGGTGACGTCATCACTGCCAACACCATTTTTATTGTATGCAGTTATTGTGTAGTTGTATTGTGTATCAGCTGTTAAATTTTGGATGGTCAGCACTGGGTTGATCTCCTCATAAGACTTGCCACCAACAGTTATGTTGTATTGTTCTACCCTCCCTTCAGAAGGTTCAAATCTCAGCACGTAAGGAATGTTGTTTAAGATGCTCGAACTTTCGTTGAGTTTACCCGGAGCCGCTGGCACTAAGGGTGTATAATAGAAAGTGGTTTGTTATACTTTTCGGCTGTTATTGTGTAGTTGTGGCGACCGGCAATACCTTTCACAGAGGTTGCTGATTTTATTTGTTTTTTAATATAGGAATACAGTTATATGGGAACGGGCTATACCTTAACCAGAAAAATAGAGCAACATATCTGATGAAAAGGTTTTAAGATCGGAATTAATAGCATACTGATACTTTATTTTCAACAAATCGAAAGAGAGTACTTCTGACGCACTTATTTATTTCCACTTGTGTTCATTTTGGGGTTGGGGTGTCAGCAAGCATGAGCTTCTTTTGTATTTTTTTATTTTGAAGATTGTAAGTTGAAGTTGTTGTTTTTTTAAAGAAACGAATTTTCTTTTTAAAACAATTAATTCTTATTAACTTGATGTAGTCTGCTAAGATTTTGTTTTTGAAGTGAATATTTCTCCGTGAAGAACTGGTAACTTTCTCATCCACATCATTCAGTTCCAAAAGTTTCTGAATATTTCAATATTCATTCCAAGCCCAGTTTTGGGACACCTTATGACCATTATTGGGACACCCCAACACCAGTGATGGGATACCCCAAGTCCAGTATTAGGATACTCCAAGTTCAGTCTATGGGACATTCTAAGTCCAGTGTTTAAACTCCCCAAAGATGCCCTTAGGGTGAGACAGCGTCTGACGAAACCCACACCACTAACACAATGTAGCTGTTGTTAAACTGTTGGTTCACTTTAAGCTACACTTGAAGGGAACAAAACTTTTGTGAGGGCAATTTTTAAATTGTTACGAACAAATTTTTTTTAAATGATAGTATTTGTTTTTCAAAGGCTTATATTAAAATTTGTCTTTGAAAATAGTTTTTTAGTGAAACTAACAAAATTCAGGCTTTAACACTTAATGCCTTAAAGTGTTTAGAGCATGAATTCAAATGACCAGAAAAATTGTTGCAATCATATTAAGTTTTTCTTTTAGTAAGGTATTTGGTTTCTTTGTTTTTAAAACAGTGGCACAAAATAAATTAGCTTTTATTATTATATGAAAATGTAATTTCTAAAGTACGAAGTTGGTGTTAAATAAATAAAATATACACACACATTTTGAAACTTCAAATCTATTAAAGTTTGAAATATTAAATACAAACACATTGGGCATAGGTTAGGACCACTCGACCTGTCCATTATATGAATCCCATTTTGAATCTTACAAATCAATAGTGATACATTTTATCGTTTGGAAATGAACAATGAAATAAAGAAACTCATTAAAGGATAATCATCATCCAGAAGACACGAACTCTTTCGAACGACAATAGACTACTGATACCAAAATCTGTTATTTTATTTTTAAAAAAAACAATTATAAAATAAAAGTTACTCTTTGTTACCACATGGTGGCCATGACATTAAGAACATAAACATTTAATAGACAAACTTTCGATGACTTAGTGTTTGCTGAGATCACATAAAGCTATTGGTCTACAAGTTGTGTAAAGTGATGTAACGTAAATAAATGTTTTCAAAACAAGTATCAATTATGCTTTTTTAACATACTTGTTTCTAAAGTTAAATGTGTAGGAAAGACGCTGTCGTTGTAGTAATCATTCCCCTGTAGTGTAGACAGCACTGTGAAGTCATATTCTGTTCCTGGCGTTAGACCCTGTACTCGGACACCACTTGGAATTGCTACCATTTCTCCTCTATCGCTACTGTCCTCAGTGGCTACCCAAGTTATGTTATAAGATACTCTTTGAGTATCTGTTAGTGAGATCCAATTAAATCTCACATATTTGGTAAGGATTTGTGGAGGGCTGTTTAGGACAACAGACAGTTGGGAATCTGAAAAAAAAGCAGGCAATTATTGTTAATCTATGAAAAAAAGCCCACATCCCATCTATTTATTTACCAATAATCTAATTCATTTTATGTGTATGGGAGTATGTTTACATGTATTTGTCCCAACAATTTATGTAATATATTATGTGTAATCAAAAATTTTAAATCTATACATTCATTTAAACATTCACATTTTTATTTTATTTTAAAATAAAGTAACTTTCATACTATTATAAATGATAATGTTTAAAATCTCTGCTTTGGAAAAATGTTTCGTCCGTGTAAACTAACGAAAAACTGACTTTATTAAGGCACAAAATAAAATGAGTAAAACAAAGTATGGTTAAACCTGAAAAATTAAACGTAACAAAACAGCGAACGTGTCGGCAGAAAGCCTTCGTCAGCGAACAAAACAACAGAAAAAACGTTATAAAAATAAGAAATAGCACTTAGCTGGTAAGTATTACTTACCAGCTAAGTGCTATTTCTTATTTTTATAACGTTTTTTCTGTTGTTTTGTTCGCTGACGAAGGCTTTCTGCCGACACGTTCGCTGTTTTGTTACGTTTAATTTTTCAGGTTTAACCATACTTTGTTTTACTCATTTTATTTTGTACTAACCTGATTGCAGTCTCTCCCCTTATTACCCCTTTATTAAGGCACAGCATGATTAAGGTCATTTAGGGTATGAATAGTCCTTGTTACGACCTTTCCTATTAAATAAATGTCTGTGCTTTGAAATGTTACATCACTTTTCTTAAGGTCGTTCCATTTGCCAAATCTTGCGATTGTTATACACGTTACTGGCAATGATGTCTAACTTCACAGCCACTTAGCCATGTTTGGTTCACATTCAAGTCCACCAAACAACGTTCGATGACAGTAGATATAACAATTATTCATTATCGCAGGAACTGTCACTTCACCAAACATTCTTTATTCTGACAACACTAACACTTTCGCTCTCACGCTGACTCTCTGCTTACTCTTTCCTGACTCTTGGCTGAGTTTCCGCTGACTCTCCTAACCATCATTTAAAACGCCGGCTTTTATATCTCTAAACAAAAAAACACTCAGCCCACACTATCTGAGCATCACAAACTCTCAGCACACACTAAATCAGCATTACAAACTCTCATCATATACTAACTCAACACCACGAATTAGGTTTACGATCTGACCTCACAACATACAACTCATAAAATCTCTCACGATCAACAACTCCCTCTACCAAACATTCACGTCATTAAATGTAATTCACAAATGTCCTGTTTAGATTTTAAATGTCAAGCCTAAAAATGTTACTCTTTGAACAGGGTAGAAAATACGCCTTAGCCTAAGACAGGTACTTGCAATGTCCTTAATACGCATCCCAGTGAGACCATTTTGGTGAAGGAATATATAGGCGATGGCACAATAAATAATGTACATTTTAAAAGGGTCCAGCTGGCAACGATTCATAGGAGGAAGGTGAAGCCATAAACATTTTAGTTGCTCAAATGTTTCAATAATAGTGCGGAAATACTTTTCGTATGCATTCGTATCTTATATAGTCTTGTCTTATGCAGTCCTGTCTAAAGAACTATTGTTATATTTAGTCTTGTCTTATGTAGTTTTTTTTTATGTAGTTCTCTTGGAAAAATTTGAAAAGTTGAATTGTAAGTTTTCATTGGTAGAAAAAGTAATGGTTTTAATCTTACATAATTTAAATTAGCTCTATAATATCCAAATGAAAAGTTACTTATTTCTATTTAGCCATTTTACAAAAATGTTAGTTCGATGCGTTATAATACCATACAGAAAAAATGAAGACGTTATAATACCAAACAGAACACATTGAAAAAAAGTGGTTCAACATATCACAGATACACGAAATAAAAGTATGGTCTATTTAGAATATTTAGCTCAGATTAGCGAAATTTTCTTTAAAACAAAAAACTAGCCTGGTAAACAATAGGTCCCATCGCTGTACATTCCTGGTGGGCAAAGGCATCTGAAGACACCCTGCTTGTCAGGAAGACAGTTAAAATATTGTGCACTCCAGCATTCTCTTTGATCTGCCGGGTTACAAAGGATTGTATCAACGATTTCTGTGCCAACATCTATTCATTTAAATGTAAAAAAATAAACTTTTGTTAATTATAGAACTTAAATACAAAAATATGATACAAATGAAACAAAAAATTTATAACAAAGCAAATATTTAAGAAAGCTGATATGTTATTCGGGAAATAGCTGTTGCCTCATTTATTCTTGTTGATCCAACCCACTTCTATTTTTGTTTAACATTCTTTCTATTTAATTGATATGATATTTAGGTTAGATAAAAAAAAGTATAATACATGCCCTTCTGCTGTTGCAGTTATAATTATCTGGACACAAAGAACGTATATATATCATTAAATGAGGATCTGATACACGCGACGAAATAGGTGTGCTTTTATCATTCTTCGGAATAAATTACACCAGTACACAAAGTTGTTATGTTCCAGCGTGGAAAAGTGACGACATCACAGTCACAGACAAGTATCTTTTAATTATTGCAGTGTACACACTTCTAGCTTTTGATTTTCAATTCAAAAATGAAATAACATCTATCTTGTTCAAAAGGGGCATTAAAATATATAACAATCTAATTCTAAACACATTACCAGAAGTACTGTAGGTGGCGCTGAAACCTTTATAATTGAGCCTTTCGTCCGTTTCGAGCACCAGAGTTAGGACGTTTGATGTTGAGACTATGATATAGGATGATTGTAGATAGCAAAATGTACCCAGTGTTATATAATTCAATTCTTCCCCATCATAGATTCTTAAGTAGTCAAAGGTGCAGTCTCGGTGGTCATTCAAATACATTTCTTTTATTCTGGTATATACATAGGAAATGGAAAATAGATGAAAAATATATTTTACAAATTACACAGGAATATCACATTTAAGAGCAAGTAAACATTGTTAACACATGGCCTTCATCTATTGTTGAAAAATAAATTTACCAAGTACTTTCCTTCTTAGCACTCTGCTGTCTGGCTTCAGGGTAATAATCCGTAATATTACAACGGCTCAAGTGATAGGATATTTTTTAAAATATAAATGCTTTTTTAATATTGTTGATATGTTAAATTACTTATATAAAATAAAGAATATTACATAGTTTGAAAATTAGAATAAAAACGACATTAATAGAAAATTGTACCGCGGGGAATAATCCTTGAAAATGCCGTGGCTAACCGGGAAAAATGTTATGCTCAGAAATAAAAATACTTGTCATAATGTGGTAAATTGATTTTAAATTTGAAATTTATTGTAAAGTTTTTGTTCTTTTGTTGAAATATACACAGATAAAGAATCTGTTCATTGATTTTCCTTGATTTTGAACATGGACGTACTGTCTAAAGTTATCGTTAACAAAGTTATCGTTAACAAAGTATCGTTAACAAAGTTATCGTTATCAAAGTTATCGTTAACAAGGTAGAGAAAGCGTATTAAACTATAAAAGTTGGTATCCAAAATCATGTAATCTTTCATCAAGTTATTGCTACATTTAAACATTGCAGTTGCTTTTGAATTTTAAAAAAAAAAAATATTAATTGATATATATTGTTTATATTCCAGATAAATATCATTTGTTTGAAAAAATTGAGAAAAACTGCGAGTAATGACCTCGATCGGAAATCGTTTAGAGAATACAATACAGCACAAAATTAAAAATAAAATGACATGTTTTAAATTTATATATAGTTAACCTCCACTTTAGGCACCCTGCCATCGAATGTGTAAAATGCGACTCAGACATCTTTGATGGAAGCTGTTGAGTTTCCGCTCCTGACTGGTATGCGTGAATCACACTTCACTACCATATAGGAGCCTACTAGCCACACATGGCGGATAGACATTTATTTTTTTGTATCAGTTAGATTTAGATTGAGATTACTCCACACCCACTTTTCAGTTTAGCCATAGTTTCTGCTGCTTTTGCGATCCTGATATTTGTCTCTTATTCAAAGCAGAGAGAACTAGAAATAATTGATCCAAGGTATGTGAAATGCTCAAGCGAAAGATTATGACCCTCAATAGATATGATTAATATATATATATGTGTGTGTGTGTGTGCATATATATTTAAAAATATATCGTGTAAGTGACATGAGCATTACAAATTATATAGATATAGATATATATAATGTGCGTGTGTCTTTATGTATATATATATATATTAAATATATATCATGTAAGTGACCAAACAATAACAAATTATATTATTTTTAAAAATGTTGATAGCTCGCATAATTTCAATAAAACTTTTGTTTTTAAATAGCAATGGGAGTCGCTTAGTCACTTCCTTGTTTGGTCACGTGATGAGAGTAAGCCATCACTAGGCTGCTACACACAACAAAAGATACTTCATCAGTGCTTCCCCAATGTCACATTACTTAAAAATGTTACCTTTCAAAATATTCTGGAATACACGTGTTTTTTAAATGAAATACATAAATGTGACAGTAAAAATACGTCAGTTATGATTAAAGGAAGAAAGATATTTCAAGAAAAATTTGTGAGCGATATTCGATGGTAACTATCAATAATATCATCGGCAGGCTGTTGTTGAGCTCCGTGCGTGCCTATGAGGTCATTTGCGTGTTTATTAAATATTTGTGCAGGAGTCATTCTCCTTTGTTTATTTTATTGTTAATTTTCATTGGACGAAATGTCGGCATACCCATGACATCATTTACGTGTTAATTCAATATTTGTGCGGCGAAGGAATATTTTAATGACCTGTTGCAACAAGATTTCATGTGAATAATTAACGAAGGTCCACTTTGTCAAGCCATTGTCTTAAATTTTCTTTATCCTTAAGCGGAAACTTATGCAGACTTAAGCCGCTGTACTTAACTTACTGTTTGAACAGCCAAAAGCCGAACATTGCCTAGGCATCTTGAATTACTAGTTGTGTAACGGGCTACTGTTGTCAAGCACTAGTATGATAGATACAGCCTAACGGAAGTCTCACTCGTTTTTACTCTCATCACGTGACAAATCAATCGACTAAGTGACTTCCATTACAAAATGACTCGTTTTAGAGCAATGATAAAATTCCGCTTGAACGCCTTAGTTGTGTAAAGCCGATAATGAAACATTTTATCATCAGATATTTGTTAAATATTCATAAACGTGTGTCCATTTGATATAATCCGCAATAGAGCTCTCATTTATTCATCTTTATTACAGAAAAGTGTGTTGAAACTGTGATGTTTTTATACGAACCTTAAAGATATTCTTTTATCTTGATCAGTGCGGATTATCCAATTGCAGTTAAGATTTTCCATATAGTTAAGAGGGTATCCTGGACTCACGATTTCACCAGATGCTTCAGTCAAAGTCGTTTGACATTCTGAAATTTAAAAGTTATTTGTAAACGTAAGTTGTAGCCTCATGTAAATTGTTTTAAATGTTAAAACGAATCATTCGCTCCATATATTTAATTATCTCGTCCATGTATGGTAGGTTTGGACAGGGTGGAATAGTTATTGAGATGGTAGAAATCACTTGTGAAGTTTTAGCTTGGATAATGATACAGCCTTCGTGAAGAATGGATTCCTTTAGTATGATTTATAATATTAGTAGCGAGTTGAATGAACGATGCAATTTTGTTTATGGCTAGCAGACAGCTGGGACTGGGTGATGAAATACTCGGTTCTCTGATTGATGCCGCTCCTTCCAGTATTACAATGTCAGACAACGTTGTCTAAGTTTATTAATGATGGTTACAATGATTATGTCATTCTCCTCTGAGACGGATCACAATAATGTTTGGGAACTCAATGTTAAAACATTTCGTGAAATTCGTTTATTCTTTAATATCAATATTCGTCAGGGATGAATAGATCCGACAATGTAAGCCTTTATCAACACAATAATAAGAATCCCTTGACAAATCCTGCCCACTTTCTTCCTCCTTTCATCACTCCAAGATCCACTCACTGATGCGTCAACGTTTAATGCAAGACAACATCGTGTCATCTCTCATACCTAACAAAAATCATCGCAAAAGCTGCATAGCAACAGCCACACAATTAATATCAAAACCAAATACGCCCACTAATAAATCACCAAAAACATGCTGAACTCGTTACAGTGATTCTTTTCCCTTAACAAAATATTGTAGCAAGTGTGCGAAATTAAAGAATAGTTTAATGGATAGAGGATAGGCGAGACCTGGAAATTGTCATAAGACTTCGGGAAAGGTTAAATATTTATCTAAGGTTAATATTTAAAATTAATGAAAGTACAAACCCATTTAATAATGAAAGTTTTTTAGGATAATTAACATTACAAAAAAAGATGTTTGTATGTTACAAAATTGCTAGGAAAATCTATGTAAAAACATTAATTAAAAGTTATAAAAATTATTTTTGTAATTCTTCGAAAATATGTTCATGTTTTATATACAGATAAGTGACAACGATAGTTTAAAGATAATATTTAACAATAGATAATAAAGTTACCATTAATTTCATAGCTTGCCAAGAAACCTGGTTGCTCAATAGAAGAATCAGATCTGAATACAACGTATAGTGAAAATCCTGTAGACATGAACACTCTTTGATTATCCTTGTTTGAGCACATCTGATTTAGAATTCTGGCATCCGAATTGTTTCCATCATAAACTTGAACATAATCATAACTGCAAGACACTGCAGGCTCGAGTGTTAAGTTCCTAATACTGTAAAGAATCGCAGAAAAACTGTGTAATTCTTTATATAGATATTACGAAGTTTATATTTTAAAAAATGCAATACTACTTCAAAATCAAACCTAATAATTTATTGATGAGCTTCAAAATAATCTTAATAATTGCAAATTTAATGAATTTTAGGATAAACATGAATGTTGCATAGGACATGTCTAAACGTTATAGAGAAGCTAAGATAAGAAGAGATTATTTTATTGATCCAAACTAATGGACATGTTTTTTTTTTTTGTATATTACATTGTACAATTACATTTTCAGGACATAAACAAATACAAATTTTGTTGAAGTCACATTTTCACATTGTCCAACAAAAAAACAATTTAAACACTAGACATCTACATCACTTTGTTTCTGTTGTAAAAAAAAAAAATAAAATAAAATAAAAAAAACAGCCTAAGTCAGTAAACCCCCTTTGTCATATTATCGAAAAAATTAATGATCATTAGATTTTATGACCTCTGGGAGCAAGCCGATCGAATAAATGAAAGATGACATTAATTTGTGATTAATGTTTTCCAACAAATCTCGTGTACATCCACTCAAATTTTGCATTTAAAAAAAACAACAAAAACAGCATGTGAAATGCTTCATCCCGGGCATTCAATTTTGTAACAGATTTTTTACATTTGGCAAGACCTTGTAAATTGCGTGAACTGCTCTGAGTTATCAAGCTGATTAACCCAAGTACACAGGCTCTGAAAAGAATTTAAAGTCGCGATTCTATTTTATTAAAGCAAAGAGACCTATAAGACGATGCATTTTTAAAAAGAAGAAGTTTTCATTGCGGAAATGAAAATACATTAACAAAATAGCTTGTCCGTACATATTAATTCAGTAAAATACTAATTTTATAAATATTTAAAGCAATTATTAAAGTATAACTAGTTTTTTAAAAGCACTATAAAAAAATGTGAACGTAATTTTTTTTTTTAAATGATCATTTCAGGCATCGATCCCACCAATCACGTATCCCGAGTAACACAAATTGCCTATCTCTAGCAACCCTAATAAACCATTTCCAGTAAAGCAAATCACTAATCCAGTGTAACACAAATCACCAATCTTAAGTAAAACCAATCTCCTAAGCCGATAAAAAAACAATCAATCTATTCGAATTACATTAATCACTTATTTCCAGTAACACCAATTGATTATCTCTAGTAAAACCAATCAGCTATCCCTAGTAGCACCAATCGCCTATCCCGAATAACTCCAATCACATATCCTGAGTAACATTAATCACCTGTCTTGAGTAAAACCTATCTCTAGTAACATCACTAATCTTCCTAGGTGTAAGGAAATTATATTAATTTTGGGTCATGGACTACAGTTTAAACGTCTAAGAAAGAAAAAAAATTAATTTGAAATGCATGTCTATTAATTTCCAAGAAATTTAAGGTAAATACTTTGCATAATACTTTGGATTTACTTATGTTTAGCGGATTTATGCTGCTTGATATTCCCTAAGATAAACCGAACCTAACCTTCTGTTTTTAAAACATAACCTCTATCTATCAAAATTTAGTATTCAATTTATTACAATTATTTTAAAAACAAAGTTTAACATAATAAATGATTTAAGAATAACCTGTTTAACCTCTAAACATTTATTTTCCCTCAGAATTCTTTTCCGCTCCAAAACACGAGGAGGGTGCAGGCGCTTTTAAAATGAACAAATATGTCAAAATAATTAAAATAAGTCAAAGTTGGAATTTGAAGTTAAGCTGTTCATTGAGATTGGACTAACTCAAATAGTGTACCAAAATACTTCATTATGTTTTAAATGTATTAAATGATTTAGTTGATATGCATTTTTTCCGCTTTAAAACCAAAGTTTGATAATAGATTACTTAAAATTTTTTTTATCGTTTTCTTATTAATGGCATCCTTCCGTCATAGTCTGACGATGGTGTAAACCTCGCCGAGCTGAGAACTAAGGCCTGGGATTTTTTTCATTAGGACTAAAACCTGCTTCATCAGACAGAAATCCGCTCCACGCACCGTTATAGGCCAAAGAGAACCCCATACATGGATGATACAGCTTGGCACATGTTGCATCGCTGGAGATGTCGGAATCGTTCACTCTATTAATTTAGCTGCTTTCGGAATTTCTTCTCTGGGTTTGAATAAGAGTTATCTTCTCTTAGATGATTTAACATACAATTTTAGCCCGTCCCATCCACCCATGGTGATGATGTGGTTTTTGCTTGATTTATAACTGGTGTTATAACTTTAGAGAAATTCAAGCATTTCATGTCTTGCATAATTTAATAACTTTTTGATAAAAATATTTTTTGTTCAACTCTTCAAAGTGCTTTAGTAAGGGTTACACAAAAAGTAAATAGATAGAAAATAAAATTTGAAAATTATTGTTCTTTCATTTCTTAAAATCCTAAAATGCAATTAAGAAATTTAAAATGCATGTTTAAACATTTTTAAAATTACCTTAAAGAAATAAAACTACCGGATATTCCACTAATGGTCCAGGAAAAATAAGAATTCGCCGGGTACTTCAGTGGGCTGGGTATGTATCCCTTTCGGGGTTCCGTTATTGTTGTGTTGTAATCTATAAGATGTTAGATTTTTAGTGTAAATAACCATTTAGCTTTGAATTTCAAAACATCAAATACTGACCAGTCCTTGACTTTGGGATCAATATCAGCTGCCTTTAGCGTCTTCTTAGCTTAGGTATTTATTTTAAAACTTCATTCTCAGACAAATTATCTATTAATTAAAAGTGTCCTTTTCCTTATCTTCAAAGTTAATTATCTGGCAATCACTAGATCAAATTCAAATCTTTCACCGTATCACATTCAACTGATAGTAGACTGAGATCAGAAAGCCTTGACTATGCCATAGTGGATCGTAAAAAGGTCTTTATAAGCCTTAGTTTTGAAAAGCTCAGCTCACATGAAGCTGCAGGCACACAGATGTAAAAAAACAATTGAAGGCTTAGCGTGAGTATTCAAAAAGATTCAGGGAAGTCCTATTTAGTTATAAATAATTTCAAAACATCAAATAGTGACAGTCCTGGAGTTTGGGAAATTCATTTTCAGCTGCATGCAGTGTCTTCTTAGCCTATGTATTTATTTTAAACGTTAATCCTCTGAAAAATCATTATAGAAAGAGTTTATTTTTGGAACGGACACCACTCTCTTCTTAACGTGTTAATAGTAGACTCTTGAGTTGAAATGTCCCTAAAATATCTGCTGCTTCCTTGATCACTGATGATTTGATCTCCAGCTCGGATTAAAATCGAGCAATACCCATTCGTATCTCCCTTCTCTTTTCTTCTCGCAGAGAGGGTCCAGCATTTATTAATTGTTCCTCCATTCTTTTATTAAAAAGGTGTGTCTTTTGTAACAAAATTTCACATGGGTCTGATTTTAAAACTACATTTTCTTCTTCTTCTTATATTTGATGGACCCACTATCAATTTGTTGATCATTATGGCTCCTGGTTTTCAATAGCATATTCCACAAAGTGAAACAGCTTCTCGAGCAGAAACAATCTGAAGGCCTCTAGGTTGGTCAACACTTTGTCACCACTTTGTCAAGAGTAGAGCAATAAGTCTGCAGAAACTTATGTGTAAGATTAACTTCCTCAAGTAGATCAGCCCAAAGGTAAATGTAGCAGATAAACGTGAAATCACAAACAGCGTGTACAAGATATTGTGCTATATAACAATTTATGCTCTAATGTTAAGAAGTGGTTCTAGCGACGATTAGGTGAAGATATTTTTTTTTTAGTATTTCTGGGTATCGATAGTTTTGGTTTCCAGAATTTAAAAAAAATGTAAATAATTTTTTTTAAAATTAATAGAAAATCTTGTAAATATTATTTTGTAGATACTTAGTATGGATACAAATGTATTTTTAACGTTTTTAATTTGTACAGATTGAATTCTTTTATTTAGAATTATCCGACCATATCATTTTAGGCTTCAGTGGAAAGCATTTTTTTCAGAATTTAGATAGATATTTCTTTTTTTCATTAATGAAAGTTACCAAACACTTCAATCAGCATTGAATAATGTTTAAAACGGTGTTTCTGACGCATTATTGGGATTAGCAACACGACACTTGTGGAAAATCTATGTGTGATCAGATATCCTTTCATGAAATTCCTTTACACCGAGTGGTGTGTGCTTTGTGAACATGCCCATTTTTAATGCGTTGTCAACACCTGCTGGGATGGTGTCAGCCGTTGTGGTACGCACCCCTATCTACGTCACAGTTTAACCCTATAAATGGAAATAAAATCATTTTTTAAATGGTGCTTTTCATACCCAATTATAGGTTGACCTCATTTATCACTTATAAACATAGAACTTTTAATAAAGCAAGCCTTGTGATTGGTTACATGTGTGAAAAATTTCAGTGTGATTGGTTATACTTTTATGGAAATCGCTTGCACCGAGCACTGTGTGTTCTTTCAATATGCATTTTTTCAATTAGGTGTCACCCATTGAGATGATGACGAACCCGCATCCTACGCAACTGGTCTAGCGTGGTAAAAAAGCTAGGGCCAAAAGCATGCCACATTAAACCCCAAACAAAAATGTTGGTTGGGAGTTGCCGAGACAGAGACATTTCTGGACGCCATAATGCAAACATTTTAATCGACCTGACCTCCACATCCACCGAATTCACAAAATGACATCGCAACCCCAACAAAGATTAATTAGGCATAAAGCATGAAACTCTACCAGGGGAATCAGCTGAGGTGGGACGCTATTATTGTCTGATATCCTGTGTACTTTGTTTTTAAGGGTTTATCAGGGTCAGACAACTGAGTCACTTCCAGATGGACAGACATTTTAATTTAAGTGGGGCTAAATTAAAAGGCTATTTGAGGTGTTGGTCACTTCAAACCTCTGTTTCGTCATTGCATAAATTATCAATATGCTGTTATGGAGAGAAAGAGAGATTTTATCTCAACAAGCCCTTCATAATCCTACCGAGTGCAAAGACCAACGAGGAACAGGATCCTTAAGGGGACAGGGTAAGCTTGACTTCTCTCCCCTCTCCCAGGTAACGCGATGCCATCAAGTAAGGAGACCAAATAGTTATAATATCAGCAAACGCGATCCCATCAGAGAAGAGTATCCCACAGAGAACGGGATTCTAACGGGATCGGAACACCACTGGAAAACGGGATCCCTCAGGGATCAGGACCACAGCGGTAAACGAGATCCAAACCGGAAACGGGCACCCACCGAGATAGGAAACCGACCGGTATCGGGATCCCAACTGGATTGGGATCCCACTGGTAAGCAGAATTCAGATTAGGATGCGGAACCCCAAAAAATCGGAATGCCATATAGATCGTAATCCTGCGGGATCGAGAGTCAACTGGGACGAGATCGAGAGCACACAAGGTTCGGAATTTGAGACTGAATCGGAAATTATTAGTTATCGGGATCTCCCGGGTTTGGCATTCAACCTTGACCAGGATCCTAACGGTGTAGAGATCCCCCTGGATGACGTAATACCATCGGAATAGGGTATCCGATTGGAATCACTCTGGGACCGGAATCACATTGGGGAATGAACGAGTTACAAAGAGCATGTTCGATGCGTTTTTAAAGGAGAAAAATTAATTTTTGTTTTGTTTTACAATAGTGATTTGTTTTACATGGCGCATATCTTCAACGTTAATTACAGTTATGTAGAAGTAGTTGTTTTTCCGAAAGCAATCTCGGTCAACCCCGGTTACATTGGCTAGATTTTAACAACAATTTTTCAGCAATGTGCGCATTAAAGTATTTGTGACATAATGTTTTAGTGTCCTTTTAACATACGTTTTAATAACTTTATTACTAGAAGAACTTTGCATTTTTGCTGTAATTAGATGTTGTGTGTCATAAGTGGCAAGATGTTGGTCGTTATGAATGATTTGTCGAATCCTATGTATGATAAATGTGTTCTTAATATTATGTAGTGCGGAAGAAACTTATTTCTGGCAATGGGTACTGCCTGGATTCGGAGATCCACGTTCAAGTTTTCTTAAAATTATATCTGCATATATAAAAACATAATGTTACACTGCGGCTAGGTCGGTCATGAACTTAAAATGTAAGGTTTGTGTGTGTGTTCGTATGCACAAAAATGAACGCTTTTCTGTTCACGGTGCGTACGAGAGCTTTACTCAGTGTAGTAAAAAGGTCATGGGGAATAAGATGTGAACATTTTAAAGTTCAGGGTGGTGAAAATGTTTTTCGAATGTGTATTGGGAGGGGGGAGAAGGGAGGCGGAGATTCATCTATATTACAGGTTTATTAATTTTTATTTCCCACCGTTTTCTAATAAGTCATAAATATTTTTTTAAATGTTTGTTAACAGGTACTATTGTCAAAAATACAACCACTGGAAAACCTAATGGGTAATAAGTTTGATCAACCCTCTTTTATAAATATTAACATTGAAACTACATAAAGAATATGAAAATATGTGTGTATCACTGGTACCACGCACTTTCTGAAAAAGAAATGGCATCTTGTGTGTTGGTTATTTGCGAATAAAAATAAGATTGTTAAAACATTTAGCATAGGCAGAACATTTAGACTTAATTGTTTATATGAACTTATTTAGTTATACGGGTATGCTAAACAGAACAAGCTGAGAATGTCACAGTGTTTACACTTAAAATTGTAGGTTTAGTTGCATAAAATTAAATATTGGATTTTACAACCAAAGTTTACTTTTTAATATATACAAGCCTATCTAAAATATAAATATATAATATATATATATATGTATATATATATACACATATTTAAATGTACTTCCCTTTATGAGAAACAAAGGTTTTGTTTTCACAGTTAGAATTATATTGATCAAAATATCCAACTGTGTAGGTCTCATGGGCACCTATCCTAATCTGAGATGACGTTGCATTTAATGAGTCAAATATGCCGGAATATACAGACTAAGGGCTTGAATACATTATGATTACATTTACGATCATCTCAAAAGCTAAACATGTTGTAAAGCAGGGAAGAGAGGGACAAAATTGTATTTAATGCGTAAACAATAATAATACATTAAGGAGCAAAGATATAGTGCATTTAATTACCAGCATCGTTGACGTTAGACGGTAAAAAGAAGGCGGAACATGCGACAAAAAAAAGAAGGTTCGGTAAGCCACAGGGAGTAACACCATTAACCCAGCTTGAGTAACACAAATACTATATCTTTAGTAATAACAATCATCCATCTCGAGTAACACTAATCACCTAAATCGATTCTCGAGTAACACCAATCACCTAGTTCGAGTAACACCAATCACCTAGTACGAGTAACACCAATCACCTAGTACGAGTAACACCAAATTCCTAGCACGAGTAACACCTATCAACTACCTCCTACATTTATTCGCTTATGATCCCTTTCCACTCAACAACAAGAGGACGGTACCAGCAACTTTTTTCAGGTACCCAAATGTTAAAATAACTAATATGAATCAAAGCTGGCACAACTCTGTAAAGTGCATTAGTTATGAAGTTAAATAAAAATAAGGAAATAAGATATGAAAATAAAATTTTTGCACGTTTTTATAATTTTTTTTTTTTTGGTGTCTTAAAATCCTAAAATAAAATAAAGAAACAATAATTGTATGCATTTAATTTGTTTTATTACCTGAAACAAATAAAACTCCCAGGTCTTCCAAGAATGGTCCAGGAGAAATAAGAATTCGCTGTGTACTGCAGTGGATAACCTGGACTGGCGATGTATCCATTGGGTGGCTCCGTTATTGTTGAGTTGTAATCTATAAAATGTTAAATCTTTTAGTGGAAATAATCAGAAATTTATCTCATATACATTTTTTAACTTTCGCTATGGCAGTGGAATAATAATAGATAATGTATGTATTCACCAAGAAAGCTTTCATCATACCATGTATTCGATATGCTCCACTTAAGCCCCTTCCTTCAACACTATCATCCGTCTTGAAAACAATAAGCATTGAATTTGTTGTAGAGGCAACAACGTTTAAGGTGGTTTGGTCTTGGTTACAAAATGTAGCCAGCTGAGTACCACTTGTTCCGTCAAAAATCTTGAGGGAGTCGTAAGTGCAGTTGTCACTGTTTTCAATGTCCATGCCGGAGATGCTAGAGAGAAACAAGGGTTAAAATGGTTTAGAACAAAAAAAGTATCTAAATGCCTTAGATAACTGAAAGAATATTATAAAGACTACACAAAATTTTTAAATAGAAAATGTGCCGTGTTGTAAGTAGGGTTTTTATCCCGGTCACTGGAAATATTTAGTATATAAAATTCACTAAGGTCAATACAGTTAATGATCCGAATGCATCACCTGATTTTTATCCCATAATACAAGACTAAATGTCCTAAACAAAAACTGTAAATTATTGATTTAAATGACTAGACTTAAAATATTTGGAATAGCACTGCTAAGGAAAAACTTTTGTAAACATATAATAAAAGATAAGGAATTTGTAATGCTTTAAAATAAAAATATATGATACAGATTCGATTATTTTACTTTTAAAATATATTTAAAATTAATTTTAAAAAACAACAACATTGCTTTCTTATTAAAAATTAAGATTCTTCTACGCTAGGTAAAATGTGGAAGATGTTAAAAATTATTATTAAAACAATTTCGATTTTAATTTTCTTAAATCTGTTAAATGATTGACGCCATAACACATGAATAAAAATACATTTTTAACGTCTATAATTCATTTTCTTGTGATTGTTAAAGTTTGTGTTCATCATCATGCAATGGTATACCTCTGTATGAAAAGATGTTTCCAATATATCATGAAAAGCAAAGTAAAACTGCTTTTACCTTTCTACCTACAAAAAAGGTTATATAAATTAGGAAGTTACTTTCAGCTATTAATTTAAAAGCATCAATTACTGGCCAGTCCGTGACTGTGGTAAATTCAATATCAACTGCCTTTAGTGTCTTCTAAGCCTAAGTATTTATTTTAAAAGTTCATCCGCTGACAAATTATAGATTAATTTTAAAATTGTCCATTTCTTTATCTTCAAAGCTGCAAATCTGTCCATCACTTGGCCAAATACAATATCCTTCACCAGATCAAAAGGACTTGAATATACTTCTGTGTAAGATTAACTTCCTCAAGTAGATCAGCCCAAAGGTAAAGGTAGCAGATAAACATGAAATCACAAATTGTGTGTACAAGATTTTTTGCTGTATAATAATGGTGCTCTAATAATAAGAGATGGTGCGAGTGAAGATTTAGCAAAAATATTTTTTTTAGTGTTTCTGGATTTGGATAGATTTGATTATTTTTTTTTTTTAATTTCTTTAAAAAATGTAAATAAATTTAAATTAGTTATTAAAAATTGATAAAAAACTTGTAAAAGGTTATTGATTTTACACTCAATAAAGGTAAAAAGTCATTTTTAATGATTTTTATTTTAATTTGTACTGATTCGATTCTTTTGCTCAAAAATGTCCGACCATATCATATTAGTCATCAGTGGAAAGCTTTATTTTTCAGAATTTAGATAAATATTTATTTTTGTCATTTATGAAATTTACCAAACACTTCAATTAGCATCGATTAATGTTTAAAAGAGTGTTTCTGACGCATCATTGGAAATAGCAACTCGAGACGTGTGGAAAAGGTATGTGTGATGGGTTATCCTTTCATGAAATTTCATTAGACTGAGCGGTGTGTACTCTGTAAATATGCAATTTTTTCAATTAGTTGTCAACCCCAATGATGGTGACAAACCCGTATCCCTTAGCTACGCTACCAGTCCAGGGTGAAACAAAGCTAGGGCAAAAAGCATGCCCCGTTAAGACCCAAACAAAAAAATGTATGGGTGATGCTGGAGACAGAGACATTCCTGGTCGCTGTAATGTAAACATTTTAATAGTTTATACACGCCCTTACCCTCCCCATCCAACGAATGCTTAAAATTACATCCAACTTCCAACCAAGACTAATTAGGGATTAAAAAAAAAAAAAAGAACTCTACCAGGGGAATCAGCTGAAGTGGAACGCTATTATTGTCAGATATCCTGTGTACGTTTTGCTTTGTGGATTATCAAGGGTGGGCCAACTGAGTCACTTCCAGAACGTGTCGTTGGTTTAACTGACCCGAAGATTCAATTGTAATTTGAAATCACTTAAACATTAAGCATCTCTGCACTTTATAAATTTAACCACAGGGAAATACATTTTAATTTAAGTGGGGCTAAATTCAAAGGATATTTCGTGTGTTTGTCACTACAACCCTATGTCTTGTCATTGTATAAAATACCGGTATCTATAAAAAGTTATGGAGAGAAAAAAAATCTTGAATATTATTAAATAAGTATTAATGTTTAAAATTTAAAATTTCAACTAAATTTCAACTCCATAATTCATCTGAATGATCTTTATCTCAGGCAAAACCGTTTTGGTATGACGATTGAATTGGTTTCAATTTAAATGTTTTATGGTTACAGTAGTTCATTTATTGGAATAATTTTTCGTATTCCAATGGGATATATAATCGGACTTAAAAGATTATTAAAATTCCAGTTTAGTTATTTACCTTCCTGTAAATTTGCTCTCAAAATGCCCTTCATAATCCTACCGAAAACAAAAACAAACGAGGAAAGGGATTCTTAAGTGGACCGATTAAACTGGATTACCCCCCCCCCGCCCCCCAACAAAAAAAACGAGTTATGTGTTCAAATAGGGATCATACCGGCAAAAGTGATCACATCGGAGAGGATTCCACAGAGAAACGGGATCACACAGAGAACGGAATCCTAATGTATCGAAATACCACCTAAAAACGGGATCCACCAGGGATCAGGATCCAGCGGCAAATGGGATCCAAACCGAAAATGGTAACCCAACGAAAACCGGAACTCACCGGAATCGGGATCACATCACAATAATGATAAAACAGGGATCGAGATCACACCAAGAAACTGGAAACCGAAGTTTTCGGGAACCCACCAGGTTTGGGAACACGACGGGATCAACAAACCCATCGTGATTGAAATGCTAATTGATTCGTGAACCGACCGGCAACAGGAGGCGGAGATTCATCTATATTACAGGTTTATTCATTTTTATTTCTCACCCTTTTCTAATAAGTCATAAATATTTTTTAAATGTTTGTTAAGAGGTACTATTGTCAAAAATACAACCACTGGAAAACCTAATGGGGAAGAAGTTTGGTCGACCCTTTTTTATAAATTTTTTAATTGAAACTACATTAAGAATAAGTGGGAAAATATATGTGTTTGTGCAATTTCGAGATTTCGCCCATTAAGAGATTTACAAAAGAGGATTCACTGGTACCACGCAATTTCTGAAGAAATGACATCTTGTGTGTTGGTTATTTGCGAATACGTCTAAGTTAGTTATAACATTTATCATAAGCAGAATATTTAAACTTAATTGTTTACATAAACTTATTTATTTATAGGGAAAAGGGACCAAAAACAAGGACATTTCGGCATAAAACTTTCCTCAGCCAATAGTCTGCGCCTGCCCAATTGAACACATTTCAGCATTTCTAGATGAAGTCTTTCAACCCTATGTTACCTCATTACCCTCCTACATTAAAGATACCAACCACGCTTTAGTGACATTAAATTCTCTAAACATCAAACCTGACACAAAACACTCACTGTTTTTACTTAATGTCTGCACCTTATACACATCAATCCCACATGCTGACGGCCTTATGGTCTTGAAATTTTTCCTAGAAAAAAAACGCACTCCTCTATCCCTACTGACACTATTACCAGATTGGCCGAACTGGTACTTGACATCAACTCCTTTGAATTCAATGGCCATTTCTTTGACCAAATCAGTAGTGTAGCCATGGGCACCAAAATGGGCCCTACCCATGCCTGTCTATTCATGGGTCATTTTGAATATATGATAAAGAGGGCATATACTGGCCATATTCCTGAATTTTATAGGAGATATAAAGACGACGGCATAGGTATCACCAGCATAGAAACTAATGATCTTCAGAAATTTATAAATTTTTTAAGCTCATTTCACCCATCAATAAAATTTACTTCTCAAATCTCTAGACATTCTGTCACCTTCCTTGATATCACCTTAACTTTGAAAGAAAACGAATATATATGTATATATTTTTATATATGTATATATATATATAAATATATAAATATGTATATGTATATATATATATATATATATATGTATATATATATATATATATATATATGTATGTATATGGTCACCATTGAAGGAACGACGACGACAATCCAGGCTCTCCATGATGTACAAGATAAATAATGGGCTGGTCAACTGTTCCAGTATTAAACAGCACCTTGTCCTTCTCCCCCATAGACAGCGACTAGACCATGACTGGCAATTCAGGCTCATACCAGGAAGAAGCCAGCATAGGAGCTGTTCATTCCTGCCCAAGACAATCAGGGACTGGAACAAACTTTCAAAATGAACGATTGAGGCAACAAGACTAGACACATTTGTGCCTATTGCCTCAAGCCTTCAAACCCCTAGTGCATGATTCCGTCACAAAGTGGCACTGGAAATCAATGAAATTTCCTCAACACCAGGCACAGAAACATTGCAAATGCCATCTACATGCATTGGAGGCAAAATCGTGGGCCCTTCAGATATAGAAGAAGAAGAAGAACTTTCCTAATCCGAGATGATCGCGATCTAGAAGTTGCATTTAATGAGTCAAACTATTGTGACTCATGGCGGAATATACAGAATGAAGGTTTGAATACATTATGATTACATTTACGATCATCTCAAAAGCTAAACATGTTGTAAAGCAGGGAAGAGAGGGTAAAAATTTTCTTTAATGCATTAACAGTATTAATACATTAAGTAGCAAATACAGTGCAATTAATTACCAGCATCGTTGACGTGAGAGGGTAAAAACAAGCTGGAATATGCGACTAAAAAAGGGCTTGGGAAGCCACAGTGAGTAACACCATTAAC
This sequence comes from Lymnaea stagnalis, assembly GCA_964033795.1. Classification (NCBI taxonomy): domain Eukaryota; kingdom Metazoa; phylum Mollusca; class Gastropoda; family Lymnaeidae; genus Lymnaea; species Lymnaea stagnalis. The sequence goes on along the minus strand of CAXITT010000603.1, from coordinate 323,625 downwards.
CCAGTTTGAATAACATAAATACTATATCTTTAGTAATAACAATTACCCATCTCGAGTAACAATAATCACCTATCTCGAGTCTCGAGTAACACCAATCACCTAGCACGAGTAACACCAAACACCTAGCACGAGTGACACCAATCACCTAGCAGGAGTGACACCAATCACCTAGCACGAGTGACACTAATCACCTAGCACGAGTGACACCAATCAACTACCTCCTACATTTATTTTCGTTCATGATCACTCTCAGCTCAACAACAAGTGGACGGTACCGACATATTTTTACATGTACAAAATTGTTAAAATAACCAATAAAAATTATAACTGGCAATTGAAGTTGCATGACATTATGCTGGTTTTTGACATTCCGAAAATTCTAAAATTTTACAAAATAATTAATTAAGAATAAAAAATAAAAAATTCTCTAGTTGATATGTTGTTTATTTTTCATATTAAACCAATCCTTTTATCAAAGATTTATTAAAAGTTATTTTCTCGTGGTCTTATAACTGATAGAATCAAGCCATTTACAAACTGCGTAATTTTATAACCCGTTTTAATTTTCTAAACTTTAATTCCCACAACTCTTCGAAGAGCATTAGTTAAGAAGTTAAAAAAAAATAAAGAAATAATATATGAAAATAAACCTTTTGCAAGTAATTTTTCTTTTGTTTCTTAAAATCCTAAAAAAAAATAAAGAAACAATAACTGCATGCATTTAAAAAAAAATTACCTCAAAGAAATAAAACTCCCAGGTCTTCCAAGAATGGTCCAGGAGAAATAAGAATTCGCTGGGTACTGCAGTGGATAACCTGGGCTGGCGATGTATCCATTTGGTGGATCAGTTATTGTTGTGTTGTAATCTATAAAATGTAGATCTTTTAGTGGCAATAACCAGAAATTTATCTCATGCACATTTGTTAACTTTCGCTATGACAGTGGAATAATAATAGATAATGTATGTGTTCACCAAGAAAGTTTTCATCATACCAAGTATTCGATATGTTCCACTGAAGCCTTTGCCTCCAACATTACCATTCGTCTTGAAAACAATATAAATTGAATTTAGTGTAGAGGCAACAACGTTTATGGTGGTATGGCTTCTGTTACAAAATGTAGCCAGCTGAGTTCCATCTGGTCCGTCATAAATCTTGAGGGAGTCATTAGTACAGCTGGGACTGTTTTCAATGTCAATGTCGGAGATGCTAAAGAGAAGCAACAGTTAAAATGGTTTAGCACACAAAAAGTATCTAAATGCATTAGATAACTGAAAGAATATTATAAAGACACACACAAATTTAAAATAGAAATTGTGCCGTGTTTTAAGTAGGTTTTTTATCCCGGTCACTGGAAATATTTAGTATATAACATTCACTAAGGTCAATACAGTTAATGATCCGAATGTATAAGCTGATTTTAATCTCACAATACGAGTCTAAATATGTGAAATGTCCTAAACAAAACTTTAAATTGATTTGAATGCCTAAACTAACAATATTTGAAATAGCACTGCTAAGAAAAAAAGTTAATAAAAGTTAAATAAAAACTAACGATTTTATAATGGTTTAAATAGAAAATATATTAAACAGATTCGAATATTTGACTTTTAAAATTTATTTAAAATTAATTTTTTTTCTTTAAATATTGATTTCTTTTAAAAAATTAAGATTCTTTTACGCTCGGTAAAATGTGTGAGATTGTATCAATTATTATTAAATCGAAATCGAGTTTAAATTTCTTGAAATTGTTAAATGTTTAAATTGGTAACACATCAATTAAAATTAGTTTTTAATGAGTATAGATCATGTTCATCTTATTGGTAAACTTTATGTCCAATGTCATATAATGAACTGCTTCTGTAAGAAAGGATGTTTTCAAAATTTCCTGAAAAGCAAAGTAAAACTTCTTGTAACTTTCTACCTACAAAAACGATGATATTGTAAGGGACCTTGCTTACACTCTGACAAACTTCATCTCTGGTACTCAATAAGTAAACAACTCCGGTGATACATTTGATCTTTAACCTCGTGTTCTTTATTAGATCTGTCACTTGCTTACACTATCACTCATCTCCCAACTCTCACTTCTCCCTGCTCTGACTTCTCCCTGCTCTTCCCCTAGTCCGTCCGCCTTCTTCCCTATTTATACCTCCCAGTCCAGATTATACCCCGCCCCCTTTCTCAATTGTCGGTCTAGACGTCCCAGGTAAATGCCCTGGTCAGATGGATGGTCGTGTCTGGTGTCAGACGGCCGTAATTGGTCAGGCGTTTGATCCTTGGGTCCGTCGTGCTCCACAAGCTTGGGTGGTCAGACGGATTACGTCAGACGGATTAAGTCAGGCGCTGTCGTGGTCCGAACTCTCCACACTATTAAAGAGGATTGACGTTAAAAATATAATTTCATCCATAATTTTGGTAAATGCAGTTGGACAGTATAGAGACCAGGATAGGCGCAACTAGTGTCGTTGTCACCCATGCAGTGAGCTCATGGTGTCATTCACCTCCACCGACTTCCAAGATGGAATTGTTATCGTTCAAATAAGTCCACAGTATACTAATGACAAGAACAAAAAAAATTAATTAAAGTTCTGAAGGTAAATGTATTTAAAAACCTACCTATAAATGTATAGTAGCCAGAATGATCCATGCATTAATAGATGGACCTCAAAATATAGAAGAATAAAAACTGTACCTATAAATGTATAGTAGCCAGAATGATCCATGCATTAATAGATGGACCTCAAAATATAGGAGAAGAAGAAGTAACGACGTAAAGTTACCGTTATTTTTAAAGTTATTTAAAAACAAGTATTAGTTATTAAAAATTGTCCTTACTTTTATCTTCTAAGTTACAAATATGTCAATCAAAAATGATCAAATTCTAGGGAGTCCCAATTCAGCTATAAATTTCAAGACATCAAATACTGATTAGTTAAGTATTAGTTATTAAAAATTGTCCTTACTTTTATCTTCTAAGTTACAAATATGTCAATCAAAAATGATCAAATTCTAGGGAGTCCCAATTCAGCTATAAATTTCAAGACATCAAATACTGATTAGTCCTTGAAATTGAGGAATTCAATATCAGCTGCCTTTATTGACCTCTAAACTTAGGTATTTAACTAAAAGTTAATCCTCTGATACATCATCATTGAAAGAGTTTAATTTTGGAACGTAAAAAATTATCTATTCTTAACTTGTGGATAGTAGAGTCTATAGTTGAACTGCCCAAAATATATGTTGCTTCCTTGATCGCTGATGGTTTGATCTGGAGCTCAGATTAAAAGCGAACAATACACATCCGCATCTCTCTTCTATTTCTTCAGCATGTATTAATTGTTCTTTCATTCTCTTCTTAAGCCGTTGTGTTTTCTCGAACAAAATTCCATATGGGTCTGATTTTAAAACTACATTTTCAATAGCATTTTCCTCAAAGTGAAAGTTATTTCTTCAGCATGTATTAATTGTTCTTTCATTCTCTTCTTAAGCCGTTGTGTTTTCTCGAACAAAATTCCATATGGGTCTGATTTTAAAACTACATTTTCAATAGCATTTTCCTCAAAGTGAAAGTGCTACTCGTGCAGAAACAATCTGAAGGACTCTAGGTTGATCACCAATTCGTCACCACTTTGTCAAAAGTACAGCCATTAGTCTGCAGATACTTCTGTGTAAAGTTAACTTCCTCAAGTACATCATTACAAAGGTAAAGGTAGCAGATAAACAGGAAATCACAAACAGCGTGTTCAAGATTTTGTGCTATGTAACAATCGTGCTGTTATGTTAAGAGATGGTGCTAGCCCCGATTTTGAAAACAATATTTATTTTTGAGTATTTCTGGGTCTCGAGGGGTTTGGTTTCAAAACACGTTTTAAAAAATGTACATAAATTTAAAATAGTTATTAAAAATTAATGGAAACTGTTGTAAAATATTTAATTTTAGTACACTCTATATGGTTTATGTTTTAATATTTTCAATTTGTACCGATTCGATCGCTTTACTTAGATTCTCTTACCATTGTCAACTCCTACAGTCTTCTTGGATTGATTACATTCGTCAAGTTCTTTTCACACGTTGAAGCGTCGTACTATTCCCACTATCATTGAACAAACTCAATTCCTTTTCATAATAATTATAACTTTAATGTATAGGTAAATACTATACACATAACACTTGAATATAGCGCAGCTCGCTATCAGACCTTAATAATACACATCCTATCACTCCAATGTTCCACTCAAGACTGCCGCAAGATTAAAACATACGTCACAATACTGCATAGACAATACGTCACGAATCATCCTAAAAATACGTCATAGTGACAATGGCGGGAAGAGCTTTCAATAACTATAAGAGTCAAGCGCGGGAAAAGCGTTCAACAACTAATGAACATAATATTGAGTCGCAACAATTACTGATGAACGCTCATACTCGACAACCATATCATATTAGGCTTCAGTGGAAAGCTATATTTTACAGAATGAAAGTTATCGAACACTTCAATCGGCGTTGAATAATGGTCAAAAACGCCGTTTTTTGACGCATCATTAAGATTTGTAACACGACACGTTTGGAAAAATTCTTGCGATCGGTTATCCCCTTATAAAATTCAATTAGACCATGCGTTGTGTGATCAGTACATATACATTTTGTCTATTCTGTGTCACCCGCGGGGTAGTGTCCCCCAATGTGATGCCCAACCGCATTATCTACTTCACTGGTTAACTCTATAAATGGAATAAAAGTATTTTTTAGACGGTGCTTTTCATACCTAATTATTGGCTCACCTCTTTTCTTACTCACCAACTAAAAACTTTTAATGAAGCACGCATTGTGATGGTTACATGTGTGGAAACGTTATGTGTGTTTGGTTATCCTTTTTTTTAAAATCGGTTGCATTTTTCAATTAGGTGTCAAACGCATTCCACATTGAGCCCCAAACAAAAATGTAAGGAGGGGGTTTGCTGGAGACAGAGACATTTCTGGACGCCATAATGCAAACATTTTAATCGCTGATAGACGCCCTGCCCAATCTACCCCCTAAATGCCTAAAATGACATCCCAACCCCAACCATGATTAATTCGGCACAAATTAAACGAAACTCTACCAAGGGAATCAGCTGTAGTGGAACTATATTATTGCCTGATATACTGTGTAAGGAATCCTTTAGGGATTATCAGGGTCGGCCAACTGAGTCATGTTGACCACTGCTAGACCGTATCCGTCGGTTTAACCCACCCGAATATTCAATTTCGATTTGAAATCCCTTAAAAATAAGCATATGTGCATTTTATTCTTGAAACCAACTGGAAGGATATTTTCTTATTAGCGGGGCTCAATTAAAAAGACGTTTGTCTTTCACTACACACCTATATCTTGTCATTGTATAAAATATCCATACACCGTTATAAAGAGTAAAAAAAAAAAAAAACTTAATCTAGGGTATTATTAAATAGATTTTAATGGGTCAAATTTAAAATTTTAACTCAATAATTCATCTGAATGATTTTTTTATAGGGCCCCATTACAGGCAAAACTAATTCGGTACAATTATGGAATTGGCTTTCGCCTGGGCCCCTCCTTTAATTTAAATGTTTTATAGCTACAGCAGTGCAATAAGTTGAATATTTTTATTTTTTGTATTCCAATGGGACCTACAATGGGATCTAAACGTTTATTGAAATTTCAGTTTAGTTCTATTCACTTCTATACTTCCTGGGGATTTTCTCTCAACATGCCATTCATAATCCTACCGAGAACAAAGAGAAACAGGATCCTTAAGGGGACCGTAAAAGCTGGGCCCCTAGGTAAAGTGACCCCATCGAGTAAAGGGATCAAATTTTAAAAAAAAAATCAGAGAACGTGATCCCATCGGAGACGAGGATCCCACAGAAAAAAGGGGATCCCAGAGATAACGGAATCCTAACGAGATCGGAATGCCACCTAAAAAGGGATCCCACCGGAAAAAAGACCACAGTAGAAAACAGGATCCCAAAAAAACGGGAAGCCACCGAGATCAGGAACCCACCACAACCGGGATTGTACCGGCATCACGCCGAGAAACGGGATCCAAACAGTATCGGTACCCCACCTGGAAACGGATCACACAACAATAATGATACAACCGGGTTTGAGATCACACCGGAAAACGGGATACTGACTGGATCCTAAACCGACTCTTATGGGATCCCACAGGGATCGGTATCACACTGGTAAGCCGTAATCAGATGGGATCGGTAACTCACAAGGATTGGAATGCAAAGAGATCGAATTTCTATCAGGGCTGAGGTCCAACTGGCACGCGATCGAAATCACATAGGGGTCGGAATACAGAGTGGAACAGGAACTAACAGATTATCGGGATCACATGGGGTTTGGCTTCTAGCCTGGAACTGGATCCTAACGGGGTAGAGATTACCCTGAATGACGGAACACCATGGGAAAACGGGATCCGATGGAAATCAATTTGGGATCGGGATCACATCGGGGAACGAAAGATTTTTCAAAAATATTTAAATGTGTTTTTAAAGGAGACAACTTAAAAGTATGTAGAAGCAATCACGGAGAACCCCGGGTACATTTGCTCGTTTTAACAAAATTTTAATCATCAAGGTGCACATTAAAATATTTGTGAGTAGTTTTTCGTGCCCTTTTAAAATTACATTTTACTAACGTTATTAGAAGTACAATTGTACGTAATGTTTGTAATTGGATGCTGTGGGTCATTAGTGGCGAGATGTCGATTTTTGTAAAGGATTTGTCAAAACTTCTCTTTGATATTCTGTAGCGTGGAAGAAAAGTATTTCTAAAAATAGGAACTGTCTGAATCCCGAAATACACAAACGTGTTTTCTTAAAATGATCTCTACAAATATATAAAAACATAACTTTTAGCATCGGCTAGGTCGGACATGAACTTAAAATGTACGGTTTGTGTATGTGCGTATGCAAATAGATGAACGACCTTTCCGTGCGCGTAAGATAGGTTTGGTCAGTATACTAAAAAAAATAATAGGAAATTTGATGTCAATATTTTCAAGTTAAGGGAGGTAAAATGTGTTCAAATGCGTATAGGAGGTGGAGGGGGGAGGGTGCGGAGAAACATCCCGTGTGCGCTTTTATTCATCTTTATTTCCCACCTAATTTAATAAGTCTTACATTATTTCCATGGTTAATAACATGTAATATTGTTTAAAAAAACATAACCACTGGAGAGCCTAATGGGGACAAAATTGGATCAATCCTCTTTTATAAATTTTGACTTCGACGCTACATTAAATAAAAATTTAATTTCATACAATTTCGGGATTTCACTCTGGAAGGAATTTATACTAGATAAATCACTGGTACCATGCAATTTGTGAAAAGTGAGATCTTACGTGTTGGCTATTTTTGAATGAAACTAAGGTTGCTAAATATTTTGCATCAGTAGAATATTTAGACTTAAATGAATGCATGGAATTATTTATAGATAGAGGCACGCTGAACAGTACAAGCTGAGAAACTCATAGTCTTTACACTTAAAATTTTAGGTTCAGCTACTTAAAAATAAATGGAATTATTACTGCCGAAGATTGCGTTTTTAATAACCTGTCTCGAGTAAAACCAATAACCTATCTTAGTTCTCGAGTAACAACAATTAACCAGCACGAAAAACACCAAAAACCTACCACGAGTAACACCAATCGTTTAGCACGGGTGACACTAATAACCTAGCCTGAGTAACACCAATCACGTAATATGGGTGAAACCAATAATCTACCACGAGTAACACCAATCACCCAGCACGGGTGACACCAATAACCTAGCACGAGTAACACCAATAACTTAGCACGAGTGACACCAATAACCTAGCACATTCAACACCAAACACTTAGCATGAATAACACAAATCAACTTCAACGAGTAACACCAAACAACTACCTCAAACATTTATATTTGCTCAGGACCCTTTTTCCGCTCAAGAAAAAGAAAACGGTACTGGCAACTTTTTACATGTACACAAATGTTAAAATAACTGGTATGTATGATTAGTGGCATTTGTAGTTGAATGAAGTCAAGCTGGTCTTTAAGATTCAGATAATTTAAAAACAAAATTACAAAATAATTCATGAAGTATCAAAAATTTAAAAGGTACTGTATTTGATATTTTGCCTTTTTTTTCTATAAAACCACACGTTCTATAATACATTACTTAAAAGACATTTTCTCGTGGTCTTATACATTATACAAAAAGTCAAGAATCACTCACAACCACAAACTAGTTATAGTTATGATAACAGAGGCGTTGTAGAACAAGTGATAATAACTGTAATTTATTATATGATAAAACACAGGATCCCAATAACCACAAAAGTTAATTATTGAATTTCAATTATAAGAAGATATTAACGATGAACATATTTATCTGAAGGAACTTGGGATATAGTTTCTCGGTAAACTTCTTGGTAACTTCTCTACTAGATAAAGATGTCACTATGACCTAAGCTTATAACATGTACATGGACTTAATGACTGCCAACATTTCGTCTCCATCTTTCCTCTTATCTAATTGGTTAGTTTTTACCAAGTGCCAAAACTCTATATATTACAAGTGATAATAATAACATTACTTAACTCCAAAATTCATCATGTTGTATCTGTGACATGATGCCATTCAAATCTTGGGTAATTTTCTTTTCTTTTTTTTTAGACTTTTTTATCTTAAATTTTTTGTTCTTTAATCCCCCCCTCCCCACCAACCACTAAAAAAAATAAAATCTTCAAAGTGCAATAGGTAATGAGGTTACAACGGAGTTAAATAGAAATTCAAAAAACATAACTGGAAAAGGAATTTTTTTGCAAGTAATTTTTCTTGGTTTCTTAAAATCGTAAAATTAAATTAAGAAACAATAATGGCGTACATTTAAATTTTTTTAAAATTACCTTAAAGAAATAAAACTCCCGGGTCTTCCACGTATGGTCCAGGAGAAAGAAGAATTCGCAGGGTACTGCAGTGGATAACCTGGGCTGGCTATGTATCCATATTGTGGCTCCGTTATTATTGAGTTGTAATCTATAACATTGTATCTCTTTTAGCAAACCAGTAATAATTTTGTTTACAATTTGTATCACTTTCGGTTAATGTAGCAATTAAATTAGGAGAAATTATTTAGAAATAATGTGAATCTTATCTATCTATCTATCTATCTATCTATCTATCTATCTATCTATCTATCTATCTATCTATCTATCTATCTATCTATCTATCTATCTATCTATCTATCTATCTATCTATCTATCTATCCATCTATCTTTTTATCTATACATCTAGCTGTCTTTCTGTCGATCGATGGATCGATGGATTGATCTATCTATATGTATGTCTTTTTGTATTAATATTAGTTTCCTCATATTAAAGAACGTAATTATTTCCAAAAACAATCAAGATATAGTCCTTGATGATGTATGATTTGACAAAGAGAGCTTTCATCATACCAAATATTCCGTAGACTCCATTGAACCCGTTGCCTTTAACACTACCATCTGTCTTGAAAACAATATGAATTGAATTTGTTGTAGAAGCAACCATGTTTCTAGTGGTTTGGACACTGTCACAAAATGTAGCCAGCTGAGTAGCTCTTGTTCCGTCATAAATCTTGAGGGAGTCGAAACCGCAGTCGTGACTGTTTTCAATGTCCATGTCGGAGATGCTAAAGAGAAGCAAGTGTTAAAATGGTTCTTGTCTCAAAAAATATACAAACTCATAATTAGATTACTGAAAAAAATATTATAACTGTAAAATATGTGTCATGTTGTACCTTGGGTTTTTATCACGGACACCGGACAATATTTAGTATATAAAGTTAAAGGGCAATATGCCGGGACATTAAATATGATGCACATCGTCGCTACAAGACATGCAAAGTAAAAATCGTTTAATTTCTCTCCAACGTTTACTAAGGGACAAGAATTTTAATCATCCGAATGTTTTAGCTCAATCTAATCCCATCATACAAGTCTACATATGTGAGATATCCCAGACACAAATCTTACATTTGATATAATGGACAACATATAACATATTTGTAAATAGTTACAGCGAAAACAAATATTCGGTACACTTTTAATATAGGGTGGGTATTTAATGTTGCTTGAAAATATATTGCAACGTTAAATAAATTCGATTATATGAGTATTAAAGTAGTTTAAAAAAGTATCTTTAAAGATCGATTTGTATGTATAAAAAATATTTTTTTCTCATGGTAATTGTGTATATTTGTATCAATTATTATTAGGGTTAAATCTTTTATATTTACTTTTAAAGTTATTACATTTTTGACATGATGAAAATGAAATAAAATACATTTTTAATGCGCACATTAAATTTCCATCTATGGTAAACTTTTTGATCATGTAATGATGTACATGTTTCTGTATAGAATAATTTCAAAATTAAATCTATCAAATAATTTCTAGATAAGGGCTATCTTATTATTAAATAGAAATAAAAGCGAAACATCCAAACTTAGGTTACCACAGCTCTGTCAGGTGGCTCAGTTGTGTTAAGTTGGGAAACGATGCGGCTCCACTAACTGTTTTTAGCACATGCCAGGGCGGCCCTGAAACTCTCAAATGATGTCGAGTCCACGGCGGCATTGTCCAGTTGGTTACAAGCAATTATTGTTCGTGTGAAGAATGATTGTTTAATGAGACTGTGTTAACCGAAGCACAATGAGAAATTTATTATTGTTCCGGATTAAACTGCTCATGGAGTTGTCAGAAAAGAATTCGGTGTTTATTGAGCGTTTTATCTCTGATTAAGCGAACTGGTTCTGCGGGATTAGATACGTGTTAGCTGGAATGCCCGGCACTAGCCCTGTGACCACTTTATAAAGAAATGTTATCCGGAGCTTTTGTCGTATGTCTTTGAGGGGGATATCAATTCTTTAAAGAGTTCAGTGACGACGCCAGGAGTGGTGGATTTGTAGCAAGTTGCGATGAAGTGCACTGCGTTGCGTTGTATTCACTCCATTTGTCGACGTCTTGATTTAGGGATGGGTCCCAGATGATGGCACCATATTCTAGTAGCGGACGGACGAGTGCGTGATAAGCATACGTTTGCAGGATGTTGGGCAGTGGTGCACATTTCTTCGAATGAAACCAAATGTGGATTTGGCTTTTTAAAAAATTTAGTTTGTTTAAATGGGGTGCCCATTTTAGATTATTATAGAAGAGAAATTCCAAGATATTGATTATTTGATGCTTGTTTGAGGATTGTTTTGTTTAGATAGTACAAATAGGTTGATGGTTTTTTTTTCTTGAGATGCTCACTGTGTAGCATTTGGTTTAGTTAAATTTCATGCCTCATTTGTCCGCCCATGTCAAAAGGCTTTCAATTATGCTTGGAGATGGTTGTGGTCATCGTAGCCAATTATCTCTATGTAGACAATAAAGTCATCTTCAAACAGCCTCAATTGAGATTTTACAGTGTCAGGGAAGTCGTTTATATGACAATGAGTTTGTATATATATTATGTAAAATTAATTTATACTTATTTGAATTATTTGTTGTTGTTGTTTTTTTACTGATGAATATATTTTCAGAAATTTCTACATTTTTATTTTGTAATATCACCATTATAGCTGAACATGAATTGTTTTATTTACAAAAAGTGTATCTAATGAATCTAAAATTCATGACGAGCTATCAAATACCCCCACCCCCCTCCCACTACCTACTATTTGCCCTAAGAGCTCGAAGAGATTTTCTCACCCACCCTAGTCACAAAAGGCTTGCCGATCCTCTGAATTATGTCGTTGTCGATGTTTTACGGAAACTTGAGTATAAAATATAAAGGTGTCACGTTGTAATCTTCTATAATAGTTCATATTGATGACCATATTGTTGACATATTTGCTAATTTTGAATAGATCTCTATCTAGCTTACTGCCAAGTATGGCTAAATGTCCATCTAGCTTACTGCTAATTATGGCTAAATATCTATCTAGTTACTCCTAATCATGGTTAATATGTGTGAGGTAACACAAGGACGCTGGAAAAGGACTTTCTCATTATTTTTTCACACACAGTCAACTGTAACGTCTCACGTGAATGTACAGTTTGTTCATGTACATTGTACACTACTGGTACTTTCTGCTCTGGTACTCTTTTTGTGCATGTCCTATAGGGTTGAATTTCCTCAAACCGGCATTTATCATATTGCATGTCATTTAGGGTTGGGTTTCGTTAAACCTGTACATGGTATCATACTTTATATTATTATAAATCTAACTCCATAAACTAAAACGATAATACTGATATTTCAAAAAAGTATACTACCTAAACACATAGTAAGTGTTTAAAGCCCCAGTCAAAGTCCAAGTGCACAGGTTAGAGTTGGGATACAGGTTCGGGTAGTTAGGACTTACAATCTGTCCCGATGGATTGGTAGTTGTAGCATTGCAGTCTGTAAGTTTACGAAAGGGAATTTTAAGCGTTATCAGCTTAAAAAAGTCTTTTTTTTAAATAATATAACAGAATATAATGCCAAAGCCTCAAGTATGACAGTCATTAACTTCATTCCTTCATTAGCTTCTTTGTTGAAAAATAAAATTCTACAAGCAATAGTAAATTGTAAAATTACACATTTATAGAAGTATGTTTTGAATTTCTTTGTGACATCATTTTGAAGAATAGTTGTGAATTGATTGTGGCCGAGTGTCATTCATACAAATTGTACAACAACCTGTTTATGCTCGTCATTGCCGTCTGTATTGAATGAGGTCACTCTAAAGTAGTTACTGACATCAATATAAATGTAGTTGCTAACATCAATCTAAATGTAATTACTGACATCAATCTAAATGTAGTTACTGACATCAATCTAAATGTAATTACTGACATCAATCTAAATGTAATTACTGACATCAATCTAAATGTAGTAACTGACATCAATCTAAATGTAGTTACTGACATCAAAATTACTGACATAAATCTAAATGTAGTTACTGACATAAATCTAAATGTAGTTACTAAAATCAGTCTAAATGCAGTTACTAAAATCAGTCTAAACGTAGTTACTAACGTCAGTCTAAATTTAGTTACTGACATCTATCTAAATTTAGTTCCTGACATCAATCTAAATGTAGTTACTAACATCAGTCTAATTGTAGTTACTGACATTAATCTAAATGTAGTTACTGACATCAGTCTAAATGTAGTTACTGACTACAGTCTTATTACAAAGTTTAACACTGAGGCCCCTACAGCGATGTTTAAGAGATATATTAACTTCAGCATGTATCTAAAGGATTACAATAATAACGCCTGTAAAACTAAAATGATAATTTTTGACGGGGTTCTAAAAGAAATGATGTGGTATGGGCCATAAGTCTATTTCTTATTAGTCTTGGACAAAAATATTAATCATAAAAAAAAATGCTATACCATCTGAATTCATTAAAAGGTGTATACCTATACATTTTCTAAAGTTTAAATGACCCACTTGATGGACAATTCATTTAAATGTATGGACACCTTGTAAAGGTTACCTTTGAATATATATCGAAATCATTTTTTATAGCCACCCACTCCTTACCAGTAAAAACATTGATGCCACATTCTGGACCAGGCTGTTTTTTTGGACTTTAGTCTGTGTAATCAGGGAAACGCCAGGTAAGTAAGCTTGTAATCTTATATTACTCAATAAATCTGATGAGTCAAATCCTTAATTTTAAAACTCATACACTGAATACTAAATATAAGCGTGTAATGTTATATTACTCAATCAATCTATTTTAGGAAGTCCTGAACTTTAAAACCCATACACTTAATGTCTAATTTAGGACGTGGGTTAACTTGAATTATTAACTATGTCACTCTTGGAGGGAACACCCTGATATGATTTAAACCTTTGTAACCACTCATAAAAGGCGTCATGCGTGCAGTGGAAATGGGGGGGGGGGTTGAGTTGGAGGCGAAGATCTAAGGTTATATGATACTGTTTGACAAAATGTGGAAAGAGGGGAGGCTAAAAATCTTTTTAAATAGCTTGACGTATTTTTTGAATAGGTGCAACGGGTTAAAAAATAACTTCATCCGGTGCATTGTCTTACATTCCGTGGTTAGCTGACTGTAACCATTATGGAACAATATGTGTGTCTTTCAACGGTTGGGGAGGAGGTGAATGAGGGAGATAACTGACACAAGGAAAGTATTCTCACAATAAAAAAAAAAACTCTTAGGAATTTCAAGTTTCGGCCATGACTTTAGTTTCTAAATAAATGATCAATCAATAAATGCTATCAGTTGCGTAAGAATGGTTTGGGGTGTATGGGCTATGCACCACGCGCGGATTTTTTCTTTTATATGATAAGTTGTCATTTTCGGCCATCTGCAGAATTTTCTTATTTTTCGTGGAATGAAGCTTGAAAGTCGTGGTCCAAACTGATGGCATCAACACTAGTGGAGCCACTAAACCCAATAGCTAGCCAAACCAAGTGGCATTAACACTAGTTGAGCCACTAAACCCAATAGCTAGCCAAACCAGGTGGCATTAACACTAACTGATCCACTAAAAGAAATAGCTGAGCCAACCTGGTGACACCAACACAAGTTGAGCTACTAAACACAATAGCTGGCCTACTGTGGTGGCACTTACATTAGCTGAGAAACAAAACACAATAGCTGGGCCACCCTGGTAGCATTTACACAAGCTGAGCAAATAAACACAATAGATGGCTCAAACTTTTGATTCTAACACTATCTGAGCCATTAAACACAATAGCTGGCCCACTCTGGTGGCACTGAGACAAGCTGAACCTCTAAATCCAATAGCTGGCCCACATTGGTGGCATTAACACAAGCTGATCAATTAAAAACCATAGCTGGCCCAACATGGTAGCACTAAGACTAGCTGAGCAACTAAACATAATAGGTTTCCCACCCTGGAGGCACCAACACTAGCTATTGTACTAAACACAAAAGCTGGCCCACCTAATGTCACTTAAACTGNTGAGACAAGCTGAACCTCTAAATCCAATAGCTGGCCCACATTGGTGGCATTAACACAAGCTGATCAATTAAAAACCATAGCTGGCCCAACATGGTAGCACTAAGACTAGCTGAGCAACTAAACATAATAGGTTTCCCACCCTGGAGGCACCAACACTAGCTATTGTACTAAACACAAAAGCTGGCCCACCTAATGTCACTTAAACTGGCTGAGCTAATAAATACAATAGCTGGTCGCACTTCGTGCACAAACACTAGCTTAGTCATATCTACAATAGCTAGCAAAAACTGGTGGCGTACAACTAGCTCAGCCACTAAAAACAATAGGTAACCCGCCCTTGAGTCACTAACCCTAGGTGAAACGGAATGGCACAATAGCACGTCCACCCTGGTAGCACTAACACTAGCTGAGCTATAAAATCCAATAGCTGGCAAAAACTGGTGGCAAAAATTCTAGCTCAGCCACTAAACAAAAGTGCTGGCCCACCAAAGCGGCACTGATCCGAGCTGAGCCACAACATCCAAAAGCTTGCCAAACTTAAATCAGTAACAATAGTTCAGCCAATAAACACAATAGCTGGACCACCCTGATGGAATTAACACTAGCTAAGCAACTAAACACAATAGCTTCGCCACCGTGGTGGCAATAACCCTAGCTAAGAGAATAAATACAATAGCTTGCACACCCTGGTGGAAATAACCCTAGCTGAGCCATTAAACACAAATGCTGTCCCATATAGCTGGCACTAACATTAGCTGAACCATGAAACATAATAGCTGGTCCGTGTGTTGGCACTAACCCTAGCTGAGCTACTAAACACAATAGCTGGCACTTCTCGGTGGCACAAACACTAGCTGAGCAACCAAACACAATGATAGTTTCACCAACATAGCACTAACACTAGCTGAGCAAATAAACAGAATAGCTTCCCCACCCTGGTGGGCACTAACTCTAGCTGTGCCACTAAAAGCAATAGATGATTATCTCTTCAGGGCACTCTTTGGGGCACTAACACTAGCTGATCCACTAAACAAAGTAGCGTGCCTACCCTGCAATAGCTTGTCCACCCTTATGGCACTAACACTAGCTGAACAAGTAAACACAATAGCCGACACACCATGGTGGCTCAAACACTAGCTTAGCCCCTTAACGCAATAGTTGATTTACTTTTGTCGGGCACTAACACTAGCTGAGTCTCTTACGACAATAGCTTGCCAATCCCGGTAATTTCAAACACGTTTTAGCCACCTAGCACAATAGTTTGCCCATCCTGGTGGGACTAAATCTAGCTAAGCCACTTAACACTATTTCTTGCCCACGTTGGCGACACTAACACCAGCTGATCGACTAAAGACAATAGCTTTCCAGCCCTGGCTGCACTAACACCAGTTGAGCCCTAAATCAAATAGCAGGCAAAAAGTGGTGACACTAACACTAACTCAACCAATAAACACAGTCGCTGGACCACCCTGGTGGCAGTAAAACTAGCTGAGCCACTAAATACAAAAGCTGGCCCACCGTGGTAGCACTAACACAACTGAGCAATTAAACACAATAGCTGACCCCACTTGATGGCAGTAACATAAGCTGAGCCATTAAACGCAACAGTTTTCCTCCCCTGCTTGTACTAACACTAGCAGAGCTACTAAACACAATAGCTGGCCACACCTTGGTGGCACTAACACTAGCTGAGCCACTAAACGCAACGGTTGGTTCACCCACATGGCTCTAACACTAGATGAGCTACTAAACACAATAGCTGGCTCTCCTTCTTGGCACAAATACTAGCTGAGCAGCTAAACACAGTGGTTGGTTAACCAACATAGCACAAACACTAGCTGAGCAAATAAACACGATAGCTTTCCCAAATTGATGCCACTAAATCTAGCAAAAGTTGATAATCTCCTCGGGACGCTAACACTATCTGAGCGACGAATCACAATAGCTTGCCTACCCTGGTGGCACTAAAACTAGCTGAGGAACTAAAAGCCACCCTAATGGCACTAACACTTGCTGAGCTACTCAACGCAAGAGTTCATTTAGTTTTTGAGTCTCTAACGCTATCTGAGCAATTAAACACAAAAGCTTGCCCACTCTGGTGGCATTAAATCTAGCTGACCAACTAAACACAAAAACTTACCCTCTCTGGTGGCACTGAGCCACTAAGCACCATTGTTTTCCCACCCTGAATGCACTGAGACTAGCTAAGCCACTAAACATAAATTTGTATTCACCCTTGGGGTTCCATAATTAGCTAAGCCACTAAACACAATATCATGCCCTCCCTGGTAGCACTAATACTACCCCAGGAAAAAAACTCAATAACTTGCCTAACCTGTTGTTACTAAAACTAGCTGAGCCATTACACACAATAGGTGACCAATCCTGGTGGAAATTACGCTAAATGAGCAACCAAACACAATAGCATGTCCCACCTGGTAATACTAAAGCTAGCTGATCTACTAAACACAATAGTTTTACCAACGTGAAGGCACTAAAGCTAGCTGAGGCAGGAAACACAATAGTTGGTTTACCCACACGGCTCTAACTAGCTGAGCCACTAAACGCAATAGCCTGCCCACCGTATTGGCAGTAAAACTGGGTGAGCTACTAATCGCAATAGCTTGCCCACCCTGATGGCACTAACACTAGCTGAGCCACTAAACATAAATATTTTCCCACACTGGTTGCATTAAAAAAAGGTGATCTACGAAACAAAGTAGCACTAAAATTAGCTGAGCCTTTAAATACAATAGGTGGCCAAAACTGGTGGCACTAACCCTAGGTAAGCGACTAAACACAACAAAATCTCATAACCAAAACGTGGTTCGCGCTCAAAGTCAAGCACGTTTTCGGGGGGGGGGGGGGNAACCCCCCCCCCCCCACACCCCAAAAAATAATTTAAAAATCAAGATGCTTACCTAATACACATGAAGCCGTATAGTAGTTGTAGTGAGTGTTAACTGGACAGACACACATGATATCGCTACTGTTGGTAATGCATTGAGACGACTGATTACAGGAACCATCATAGGGCATTAGTGAAGACTGCTCTAAACAAACTGTTTCATTAGCTGAGTTGACAAACTGTAGGAAGTATTTGAATATAGGGTTACAATGATTATTGACTTGTTCTAGCAACGATGGGAAAAGCATGAAACAAACTTTCTGGTTTCAATTTGACGAGCATATCACTCCAGCTGATTGCGATTTATAAGTACTTTCATTTAGTGTACTTGATTATATACCCTGACACTTTCATATGTGACGATTTCTGTCTTTTTTACTCTTATTACCTTTTAAAGTTATCAGTGACTATTGTTGTTATTTTTTGTTATTTTTAATACGTCGTAAAATAATGTAACAAATGCTGTCTGTGTTACTTTTAATGCGTCGAAAGGAAAGTGACAATTGCTTTCTATGCTACTCACAATACGTCGAAAAATATAATTGCCCGTGTCTCAACTTTTTCTACATAATTCATTGGTTTTCTTAGATATTGTGATAGGCCTGAACAACATATAATTTTAAACGTATATTTTTCTATTAGGATGTTCAACATTTCTTCAGTAACGTTTTGTGTCATACATTTCTTCACTCTCTAAGTGATCCTTATGTATATGATGTTTATTAAAAAAAAGGACTATAAATTAAATACCAACCACTGAAATGTTTGATTTTAAGGGTCGTTGAAAAAAATCTAAGGACCAAATGCTGCTAATTATATAAATATTAAGCTGTACAAGATTTCGTACACAAAATCGCCCAAAAAATGAAAATGGATGTTGAGAGTGGCAGACTATTTTTCAAAAAATAACTTTGTTTTTCTTTTTACAAAATATTGTTAAAAATCATTCATTGATGCCAAGAAATTTTTTCTTCAAAATATGGATTGAAATTTGAGGAACTTTTGATAGCTTTACATCTTTGGCTCCATAAGACGACCTGTGAATATTTACCCCTAACACCATTTAAGTTAGCATATTTGTTAAATTTAAAACTGGAGCAGAGCGAATTACGTTAGTATACGTGATTTCTGACAACAATTACACTATGGTTCCAATAAAAACACTCGTCTTAGTTGTTCTAGATCAGTGGTTCTCAACCTTCCTGATGCCGCGACCATGTAATACAGTTAATTATATTGTGGTGACCCCCATCATAACATTATTTTCATTGTCAAGACGTTAATCATAAGTAATTAACGAACTGATTAGTACCAAACTGACAGGAAAATATAAATATGTTTGTAAATGTCAGCTTTCTATAAATGTATTTACTCACCCCATGCTTGTTACACAGAAACATAAAAATAATAAAGCGCCGAGAATTTAAAACCATATTGCGATAGAACATGGTGTTTTAAATGAATCTTTCCGTACGGCATTCGGCTTGCTTCTGAATAGTGATTTATGCGGTGGAGAGTTTCATGAATGAAAAATTGATGCGAAATAAACTTCCTGGTACAGACAACAGAAATGTCATATAATATTTAAAACATTTCTTAGGAACGTTCCTCGTGGCTGAATCTTTACCGTATAACATAATTATTGCGTAGCGTTTATAAAAAAAGCAGAGTTGCGTCTATAACAACTGATCAGACATAATGAGTATAGCGTAGCATCTGTAATTATTTATTTTGACCATTTATACTGGTTGTTATGTAAAATATATTAAATGTTAGATTATAACGCCAATAAAATTTTGTTTCGGTTAAATCTATTATATTTAGGCTAAAACTTCAATAATAACTACTCTTTGCTATATCTAGGAACTGCCGTCTACCATCTATTATAAGATCTATTTGTAATCTATAATATCTGTTTCTATTAGTTATGAAACTGACTTGTACTATCTATAATTGGCTGCTCTGCGTGAAGGAAGTACGTAGGCTACCAAATAAAACATGTTATTCTATTCACTAGATTTTACAAAACCTGAATTTACATTTTAGTAAATTTTACATAGGTACTTATGATGCAACTTAATAATCCATCAACATATTATCTACAGTATTTAAATTGTTAAAAGGAAACAATTATAATCATTTTTTTTTCGTTAGGGGGTGGAGGGTAGGATTATTTATCAGCTTTATAAGATGTGATGGGACATAAAGAAGTGAGGCTCCCATGAAATACACACACGTTTAATGTCAGTGGTGTAATTTCTGTGGTAATATATGTTTACAGGTAACTATGCATTGAGGACAAGATGTATTAAAAACGATGTCCCTCCCGCTTTCCGTTCATGAAATATCCACATGAGGTCACTCAAGGGTCATTTGACGTCAATGGTGACCTATTCATCATAAAGTGGTATTTTGTCATCGGTGGTGAATAAATAAAAAAAGTTTCAGATTAATTGGATATGGGAAATGGTTTAAAAATGTGAGGGTTGAATTCAACAGAAACATTTTAAAACAAATCAGCTAAATAAAAAGTGTGTTAAAATTTCCAGGACACAACAACTAGATATTCGTCATGCATGGGTAACAAGTAGAACAAGGTCGCAGAAGAACGGAGGACCGATGAAGGGTTTTTCCCAAGTCTTGGTCTACTGATCTCCTTTTGTACACAACTTTAATATTCATATCTTCCACATGTTATCCATGTATAGGTTAACTGGGTTACTGTTAGGTCACGATTTTCAAGACAAAAACGATTTAAGGTTGTATTTCTAAAAATGCATGAAGGAAAGAAATTATGTGCAGAAGGTTAGAATTGCACGCTTTGAGTTAAAAGATTTGGGGTCAGAAGGGTAATAATGCACATTTTGTGGCAAAAAAACGTGTGTTCATAAGGGTAGTAATGCACGCTTTGAGGCAAAATACCTGCGATCAGAAGGGTATTAATGCACGCTTTGAGGCAAAAGAACGTGTGTTCAAAAGGGTAATAATGCACACCTTGAGGCAAAAGAACGTGTGTTCCGGAGGGTAGTAATGCACGCTTTAAGGCATAAGAACGTGTGTTTAGAAGGGTAGTAATGACACTTTGAGGCACAAGAACGTGTGTCCATCAGGATACTGAGATTCTCATAAGGCAAAAGGATTTACATTAAATGTATTAGAAATGTAAAGAAGTTTTATTTTTATTTTACGTTGTTCGCTAACGCTACTTTTACTCAAACTGAAGATTTCAAATACATCTAACATGCACAGAATGCTTACTACTGGCAATGGCTGACATTTAGATTGACACCAAGATTACTTTTCTATCACTTAAAGAAAAGAAGATATGATTTTTTTGTATCGATCGTATTTAAGCCATTTTTAGGCTTAACACTAGGAGATCAAATTTAGTTTTTTTTCTTTCTTTTTTTTCAATGCGTATTATTATCATAAGTTTTTTATACAGCTCGACACTTCAGCATAGGGCTAGGCTCACCACTTTGTACTTACCATTTAACAAACATAATCGAGAATTAAATACAATTAATCAACATACATTATTTAAATAAAACAAAACGAACCTTTAGGCTCAAAGTAACTACTTCCATTGGCTTGCAATACTTGCATGCACCGTCTCAATAGGGTGAATCATAAGCATCTTAATATATAAAATTTGTGATTCATTACATTCACTGATTTATTAATTATTTTTGGGGGGTCGAAAAGCAAAGAAACAGTTACTTCAAATGTGATTTTTTTTTTTCATTAAATAATATTCCAGACGAAATGTATTTTAAAAATAAGAAGAATATATATTTTTTTCTAAAGGAAAAGAACGTTTTTTTTTTTTAAATTTTCAAATTCAGCAATAACGCGACAACGCTGTTTCACATTATTGATCTATGTTATGTCTTAATGCCTAGACCCATTTCAAAATTGTAATATAACTTTAAAATAATAATTAAAAGGTTAAAAACAGAAGCCAGGGTGTTTTGTATAACACGATTTCCCCGTGCTTGAATTTTCCTTGAACTTAAATTAGATTCTTAAGCAGACGCTCGGTTTATATATGGGCGTGGCTTATTTGTTTGTTGTATCTTGTTGACTACCGCCTTTCCAATTAAACATTGTTAGACTGTCTCCTAGTATTTTGTAAAATGTTTGCGGTTGTTCTAGAAATGTAAACAAATGCTGAGTAGCTTCTGGAAAGCAGGGCTTACTGGTCGGTAGACCCACCTATATAAGGGATTAAAAGATACGGATGGTCAGAGAGTCGGAGATTCAGATAGATATTATTAACTTTACGAGGCGTGTATTATTCTTTGTGTATTTGTGCTTACATGTGTTTATTTCTCATTCATCATTATTAATTGACACATTGTTTTAACTGTGTACCGGTACAAGATCTACCATACTGTAAGTTGATGATTTATAATTATATTTCTTTTGTTTTGTTATTGTATTATCGTATTATTACAAAATTAAATTATATTAATTGTAACTGGCAACTGTTTTGGGTGTCGTATCTTTAATATTGTTGACATTATGGTATAGGCTTTTGTTATGATCTGTTTACAATGATCCAATAAAATAGGAGATTAATTTCTCATATTAGAAGCCAGTGCGTAACACAGGTAAACAAATTCGA
Organism: Lymnaea stagnalis; assembly: GCA_964033795.1. Taxonomy (NCBI): domain Eukaryota; kingdom Metazoa; phylum Mollusca; class Gastropoda; family Lymnaeidae; genus Lymnaea; species Lymnaea stagnalis. Next base: position 301,095 of record CAXITT010000603.1, on the reverse strand, counting down.
GACGCACATGATGGATTCACTCTTATTTTTTTTCTATAAACGACTTGATCAGCTTCTTATCATCTACAATAAGAGAGCTTCATGTAAAACAATCAATGTTTTTCCAGCTTAATTTTAGGGCTGGATGTGACCTTTTCACTCCTTGTTCCAGAGTACTGTATGCAGTTGATGGGTTTTTGTTCTTACATTTTTATTTTTTTTTTGCATGTCAGTCGATAAATCTTTGATGGTCAGCTCTGGGTTGAACAACTCTTAGAGAAAAGACTTAAAACCAACAGTTACGATTTATAGTGCCACCCCACCTTCAGACGGTTCCAATCTCAGCATGAAAGGAATGTTGAGTAAGTAGCTGGAACTTTCGTTGACTTGACCTTATTTCTCTTTCACTCCATTAGAATTTGCGTTATTTTATTATTAAATAATGAGCCAGATGCACCCTCAAATTTCCACCTCTTTCCTGCTAAATACAGGATGTGATAGTTCAAACAACAGGTACTCAAATATTTATTTTATATTTTATTTTATATTTATCTCCTTTCACCAATTGAGATGGTAAGCGATTTGTTTATTTTTCAATGTTGGAAAATAGAGTTAAACAACTCTTTCTCAACAGGGACTCAAATTTTTATTGTTTTTTTTCCTGAATTCTCTTCACATCGGTGGTTATGTGAGAGACATGCTGGATTTCGTCATGTAAATATAAGATTCAAATCCTTCTAGCGTTTAGTCAAATGTTTTGAAATGTTAGTTTTCAGAGATATTTAATATTTGATTAAACTGTGGGCGGTAGTGTTTTTGAGAAAAATCCCAATCTCACAATAAACTTGCTCTACATAGCCAATTTATGTAACCCCAATGACAGACGTTTTAAAGATCGTTCGAGTCATTTGTATTAGTTGTAGCACTACCAAACCTGCGTTAATCTGGACGCAGCTATGGATGAACTGACCCCTTATGATGGTCTTCCAAACAACTAACTCTAAACATCTTGGAATGTTAAAAATGCCCGTTCACGTGATCTATATTCAATTTCCAAGATCTATCCCCATTGTATGATATCTATCCTAATTGTCCAAGATATATCCTCTTTGTCCGAGATCAATCGTACTTGTCAAAGATATATCCTCATTGTACGAGATATACCCTCATAGAGTGAGATCTATCCTCATTGTCCAAGATGTATCCCCATTATGCAATATCTATCCTAATTGTCCGAGATATATCCTCATTTTCCAAGATCTATCCTCTTTGCCCGAGATCTATCCTCTTTGTCCAAGATCTGTCATCATTGTTCAAGATCTACCGCCACTGTCCGAGATCTACGCTCATTGCCTGAGATCTTCCCTCATTGCCTGAGATCTATCATTGTCTGAGATCTATCCTCATTGTCCAAGATCTACCCTCATTGTCCGAGATCTACCTTCATTGTCCGAGATCTAAAGTCATTGCTTGAGATCTACCCTCATAGTCCAAGATCTACCTTCATTGTCTGAGATCTATAGTCATTGCTTGAGATCTACCCTCATTGCCTGAGATATACCATTATTGTCTGAGATGTATAGTCATTGCTTGAGATATATCCTCATGTCCAAGATCTACCCGTATTGTCTGCGATCTGAGTCATTGCTTGAGATCTACCCTAATTGTCCGAGATCTATATTCATTGCTTGAGATCTACTCTTATTGTCCAAGATCTATCCTCATTGTCCAAGATATATCCTCATTGCTCGAGATCTACTCTCATTGTCCAAGATCTATCCTCATTTAAAACCAATTAAGTCATAAGACTAAAATTGTTTTGGTTTTTTTTAAATATATTTTTAGATTTAAAGAGTCGTTTTACACCTTCATGAGAATATGCTATTAATAATTAATTGCATTTATATTTTAAAAAGAAAAACATTGTGAATTTATTTAAGGAAGGGATTTCCAAACTCCGGCCCGCAGGTTGGAAAGGTCTGTGAAGCCCTCTCATCCGGCCTGTGGATACCTTTTTGTATTTGAAAAAAAAGTACAGAAATGTACTTTTATCCTGCAAAGATCAGCCGCAACGTATGTGGTAGTTATATTTTACCGATTTAAAATAGATGTGCGCAGTAGTGAATTATGTTTTCCAACCGATCACTACATCTCAAAAAATGCAACCTGCGCCATCATCATCAAAGCAAACATCAGGATAAATATGCACAGCTAAAGGATTAGGTCTATACTGAAAAAACTCTAAATTACAAAATCAACTCAAATCTCAAGGGAAATTTTTCAATAAATCCTCAAATGAAAATAAACGCTAACTACAGGGAGTTATAAAGTTTACTACGCCCTGGCTAAAATGATGGTGAAGTAGTGAGGGAATATTTATTTGTAGTGGTTGAGAAAGTTTTCCCAGAAAAACAAAACAATTAGAAAATGTAGTTTTGGGTGCAAATAACATTGCCTACCATGTTGCAGACATGAATGAAAACATTTTGACTGAAACAAAGAAAAATGCAGGCAAATTTCACCGTTTTTTCAATTGTAATAGATCAATTGCTAGACACCTGTTCAAACTCTCAACTGCTTGTGCTCATTAGAGGTTTAGATGAAGACATAAACAAATCACTAGAGCTGGGTTCCCTACATAGATATACGGCACTGTTCCTGGGGAGGATATATTAAATGATTGTTAAAATAAACATTTGCTGATTATAACTTTGACTGGACTAACCTAAGTTGCCTGACGGTTAATGGATGAAAGAACGTGAGTGGCACAAAGAAAGGCGTGTTTAGATAAGTAAGCCAGATGTGTAATGAGAAAAACATGGTACAACCAATGAGTCTGCACTGTATTATTCATCAGCAAGCTTCTTTGTGCTAGTCATTTAAATTTTCTGAACCTTAAACTACAAGGAGAGGAAAATCTAGCTTCTTATCTAAACACCCACCCAAAGGCCTTCAGATCCAAAGTCAAAGTCAATTTCGGCCGAAACCGAAAAAAAAAAGAAAGTTAACTTTTCACTTTCGACCGAAACCAAAATTAAGCCGAAAGTTAACTTTTCATTTTCGGCCGAAACCAAAACTTGGCCGAAAGTGATAAAATGGCCACCTTCAGCGCCAAAATTGAAGCCGAAGCCAAAATTCGGTCGGTCTCTAGTTATAAAATAATTGTAAAAAACTTAGAGCTTTGGTTAAAGTAGGCAATCACACTATGTGTTTATTTGTGTAATTATTTAGATAAAATTAATTTTATTTTTAATTCGCAATATTAGCAAAACACTAAAATGTGCACTAAGAGAAACAGATGTTTTAGTTTTCCCGATAAATGTGATTAAGATACAAATCTTAGATCATAATATTTTGATTTATTATTTTGTTTATAGCTTGTACATCCGGATAAAATGCTTAAAATAATTTCTTAGTTGTTGCTATGAATATATTCTAATTAATTATATTGATTCTTAAAATTTTGCTAAAACAATAGTAAAAATTTAATTATTTTTTTTGCGCATGTAAATTTATTCGATTTCCGTAAAATAATAGAAAATGACAATGATTGTTTTTGAGAATCCGAATGTATTAAAATATTTTCGGGTTTTTAGCGTTATGCCAGTATAGAACATTTCTTATATACTAGAATAAATGACCCGATGTTATCGGAAAAAATAATGGTTGATCCTTTGCGCTAATTTCTAACTGCTATTCCAAAAACTCATCACAATTCATAACTTAAAAAAAGGAATGATATTTAAGTTTCTAACTTCATTACGTTTTGAGAAGTATTTATCTGCTATATATTATAGGCATACACCAGGGACGTGCTGGCAAATGGAAACCCGTGACGAACGGTGTAGTAAGAAAGGCCCGGAGACCCCCCAGATTGTATTTACTGTAAATACCCAAAAAGGCACATGACGAATGCTCGTCGCGTCGTCGTGGGTTAGCACGTCCCTGGCATACCCTACTACTTTTCACGCTCCTAAACTACTTTCCCCCCTCCTTACATTACCTTACATTACCCAGTCTAAATTATTACTAATTCCATCACTTTCTTCACAAAAGAAGTTAATTAAGGGACACTTACTACGATAGAGAAATACTTTAGATTTACCCCTTTTCGTGCCCTTGAATTACAACTTTTTTTCTCTAAATTTTTTTTAAAAACTTTCTTTAAATTTACACAATAAACTCTATACATGAAATAAAAAATATTTTATATTATAGGAAATCGATATATATTGATATCTTTAGCAATAATTTAATCAAATTTTTTCCTTTTAAAAATATATATATATATATTATCAGAAAATCAAAAAACAAAGAATTCTTTTATCTACAGTAGAATTGCGAAACTCGTTTTTCAAGTCTAAAACAGATTTGAGAGTTGCTTTTTTAAAATTTAAAAGGTTAATCTCATAAAATACACATCGCTTTACTTTTTGCAAAGTAAAAACAAAAATATATTTTCTTTTTTTTTTTTTTTAAGTAAATATTAACCCATCTCTATTTTTCAAAATTACATTTTCAAGTGTGTAAAATGATTGGGTTTTGATATTCATGGGTATACTTATATAAATTTACCCAAGATTTGTTAACGCCATTGATCTTTTTAATTGGTAAACATAATTATATTTGTAAAAAGAGATTAAAATCTCTTTTTTCACACATGTAATACCATAGGAGTTACCTATGTTGTCATCCACGTAAAAATGTACACATCTTATTTCCTACCTCCGACATGTATTTACCCAAGAAAATTAATTATTTATCAAACTCATTCCTTTATTTTGAGAGCTATCGTGCTCTGCCTTAAGAAAAATGAACATACACATATTTGTAAAAAGAGAATGTAATATATCTTTTTTCCAATTTGTAATACTATTGGATTTAAATATATTGTTACTATATGAAAATGTATACATCCTATTTTCTACCTCCGACATGTATTTACCCAAGAAAATTAATTATTTATTAAAATCATCCCTTTATTTTGAGACTTATCTTGTGCTGCCTTGGGCAAAATGAATATACCCATGTTTGTAACAAAGAGAATGTAACATCTCTTTTTCACAAATGTAACACCATAAGAGTTAACTATATTGTCATCCACGTAGAAATGTACACAAATTATTTCCTACCTCCGACATGTATTTACCCAAGAAAATTAATTATCAAACTCATTCCTTTATTTTGAGACGTATCTTGTTCTGCCTTGAGCAAAATTGAACAGACACATATTTTTAAAAAGGGAAAGTAACATCTCTTTTTTACCAAATGTAATACCCTAGAATGTAAATATATTGTCATCCACGTGAAAATGTACACATGCTATTTCCTACCTGCGACATGTATGTTCTCAAGAAGGTTAATTATTTTTCATATTCATTCCTTTATTTTGAGACGTATCTTGTGCTGCCTGGGTCAAAGTAACCAACCTCTTCCCCACCCAGATTTAAATAAATTTAGAAAATTCTTCTACTGGATTGTTTTATTTGATTTGATATGTATATCATGCTGGTATCTATGATACTTTAACATGCTCACTGCGCTCTGGTCCTCCAAAATCTATTTTTAAAAAAAAGTTTTTAATTGTTTCTTAAATTATTTTTTATCCCTCTTAGAACACTCAGTAAGTACTGTGTTGAAGACCGCAGGCTCTTCAGCGGTACATGTTTATAAATCAGTTTGTTGAGATATTCCGGTGCAGAGCCATCTATGCCGCTGTACGCAAGGGACAGAATTTGTAGTTAATGTAGTCCTTTCCATGCCCAAACTAAAATAATTTGCACTTCACATGGTTCGTTCTTGTTTGTTTTAGTTATAAGTTGATTAGTCAATGCAATTTATCTACGGAGTTGCGCCGCAATGTTTGACTTAAACCGCATTTTCTTATTATAATTATATTTAGAGGTTAGTTATTATTACTTTATAATGTTAATAAATGTATATTTTGGAATAAAAAAAGGCAAAACTTTTAAATGTTAATATACAAAGCAGAAATGTTTGTGTGTTTTATTAAAAATTTAAAATGCCAACAATTATATTTATTAACTTTACTTTTAAGAAGAGAAAATATTTTATCAGTTTTGTCACGGTTACTAAATTTAAAGAAACCAAAGAATTTTAGAGAAATACGCTATTCGCGCTACGACGTCATTTGCTTGATTATTTAGAACAAATTAATTTAAAATTTTATTTCGCAATGTTAACAACGCACTAAAAGACGCACTAAAAAACAACTGATGTTTGGGTTTTCCCGATAAATGTGATTACTGTGTAATTCTTTGATCATGTTTTTTAAAGTATTTTTAGCTTTTCATAACTTTTAAACCCATATAAAATGCTTAAAATAGTTCCTTAGTTGATACTTTAAATGTATTTGTAATTTATAATAATAATACTAACTTTTATTAAAATATTTATATTTATTCGATTTCCGTAAAATAATAGATAATAACAGTTATTATTTCTATGAATGATTTTAGGAATCCAAACGTACTTAAAAAGTTCTCCCTTTGACGTTATGTGAAGCTAGCTCATACTTTATATATATATATATATGTCTGAATAAAATAATATTCAATAAATATTAAAAAACAACATCTATGTTTTGAATATTTTGTATTTGTACTTTGAGTGTGTAGTCAGCCCCCCGAAGTGCTGTTCGATATTTAATGCAGCCCTGGGGGCTGAAAAGTTTGGAGACCCCTGATTTATGGATTAGTTTTTAATAAAAACAATTGCTGGATCTAATCTGAGTTGGTGTTGTGGGATTTCTTAGTTTCGAACTGTGAGTAACTCTGAGGCCGACTCCAAAAAATGTTGTTGTCGTATATGCTTTCATCATCTTGTACATCGAGGTAGTCAGCATCGTTTGTTGGTGCTATGTACTCACAAGGGTAATCTCGCAATGAATCTGCTGGCGAATCCATCATATAAATGTATTCTCTTTCATCTGTAATGCGTATAGAAGATTGGGAGCATTTACAAAACAACATCAAATTAATTTAGCAATAAAATTGGTTTGCGCCGTTAAAGAAAAAGAAAGATTTTCGGATTATAATTAAAAGTTTTAAATTATGTTCGTTTAAATTTTTACAGAAATAAAAAAGAAGAAAAATCAGCTAATTAACCAAAGTGACTTCGGTGATTAGCAAGTGTAAGGGTCATTGGGACAACGGTGTAAACTGTCACTAATGTATCAGATTTCATCTTTACTTTTAATCAGCTATTTATTGAAGATTATGTTGTCATGGAAAGGTTTTCCTGTTTATATTAAAATTGTACCATATAATACTCGCTAAAAATATTTTTCCAATAGTATACTTTCGACTTCTGACATCACTTCACCATTTCTTTGTTATATGTAAAAAAAGTAAACATTATAATTATTGAGTGGAGATCAAGATAACGGGGTAGGATCGCATTAGAGTGTTTCTGTAACAAATGTGTAATTGACCTGTGACATGAGTGTGACACGTCTTATTTCTTAATTAACTGTGGTCCGACTCTTACTAACATTTAAAGCTAAGAAATCACCACGAGGCAATTTCTTCAATTTCATCTCATCAATTTAATGGCAGTGAAGAATCACAATTCAAAAGATAAATATATGTCCAAACTTGGACACAATAATTGGTATGACATTATATAACTAAATTCTCTTCCTAATATGAACAGATAAAAGATAGCCGCTCCGATTCAATGTGATTATATCTTAAATAAATCCTCAATACACTGCAATATCTACTTCTCTATTCAAATATATATCTCTCTATTTCCTATCTGTCTCTTGCGCATGTCAACAAAATCATCATCTTAATACTTAAAATAACGAAACAATATATTTCTTTTAACATACAAACGACCTGCCCCTATAGAAAAAATGTAACAATATTATTATAACTGTTCAAAATATTTTACCAAAGTCATTACTCTACTAGTATTGTATAATTACTATAATAAAGAAAATTGAAAAATTTCTAGATAAAATTAATACCATTATATACATTGTAATTTATTATAATTTTTAGCATATTCAAACTTTAACTTTACATTAAAATGTTCAGTTCACAAAATTGTTATTGCTTTCTCAGGCTTTCCAATCCAATTTCGTACTGATGGATCAGTATTTAACCTTAAAGGCTGCAAGCTAAAACCAAGGTGAAACATACCACGACCATCGACCTTGTGTTTGCAGACGATTGTGCCCTCAGCGCTCCCTCAGAAGACATCATGCAACACAGCGTTCATATCTTGTCTGAGGCTTTCAAAAACTTTGGCCTTACAATCAACACAAAGAAGACTGAGGTGATGTATCAGCCAGCTCCCAGTAAGTCCTACGTTGAACCCAACATCATCATCAGTGGACAGCGTCTCAACCCGGTGGATAAATTTACTTACTTGGGCAGCACCCTCTCTAGATTTGTCGTCATGGATGATGAAATGAATGGCAGACTCGCAAAAGCTAGTGCCCTATTTGGCAGGCTCCGCAGCACTGTTTGGGACAGGAGAGGTATCAGTCGAGAAACAAAGCTCAAGGTCTATAGAGCAGCAGTCCTCCCGACACTGCTCTATGGATGTGAAACGTGGACAGTCTACCAGCGTCACGCCAAGAAACTGAATCATTTTCACACTACCTGCCTCAGGAAACTCCTCGAAATCAGATGGCAAGACAAAGCCCCTGACACCGAGGTCCTCGCTAGAGCGATCCTACCTAGTATCTTCACCACTCTGATGCAGTCTCAGCTCCGTTGGATGGGACACGTAGCCCGTGTGGAAGACAACCGGCTCCCGAAACAATTATTCTTCGGAGAAATCACGATAGGAAAGCGCTCCCAAGAAGGTCGAAAAAAAAGGCGTTACAAAGACTCACTGAAAGTGGCACTAATGGCCTTCAGCATAAACCCTACTCAATGGGTGCAGACAGCCTAGGACAAAGCCAGGTGGAGAGCTGCTGTCAAAAAGGGGGCTAAATACCATGAAGCTTATAGAATAACAACCGCTGAAACACGCAGGCTCGTCCGAAAAAGCAACATTAGGTCACCGTCTGAAGCAACTATTCCATGCCCACGGTGTCAAAGATTATTCCGAGCAAGGATTGGTCTAGTAAGCCACCTACGAGCTCACCATAATCCCAACCTCCACTAACCGGATGACTCGATGGTCCTAGTCGACTTTGATAGACGAACAACAAGATATTGCTTCCTCAGGATAGCATTCTGCAATAAATATCTTATTATATAAGTCCATGTCGGTATATCTCTGCATTATGGCAACATTCATGCGCCTTGCCTTCATACTTCAAATCGAACAAAACATTACAAAACCTTATTGTTATGTGTGGGTGTCATTTATATATCTTTCTTAGATCATACAATTTTCTGTGTTTGGCAGGAATACGCCTTTGCCGAATCATATTCATGTCTCAATAATACACAACTTTCTGTGTGTGTGTGGATTCAAGGCTTATTCATATCCAAGGATTCATGGCTTTTCCCATAAATATCCCTTCTAAAAGTACTCAATTTTTATATTCAAACTTATGTTATTCACTCTGCAGTGAAGTTTCTTATGACAGTTGAAATATAAAATGCAATATATATAATAATATAAATCATCTTATCAATACATTATGTCATCAAAATCATGCTGTTACTGTAATAATCACAGGCATGAAATACCATATTGTCAATACCTTCAAAATTAATCATTATCTCTTTCCTATATCTACATACATTTGTTAATCTATACAGAAAATAAATTGTAAATCAGTTGTATAATGACATGAAACAAATTTAACAGTACTGAAAAATGGTATTATCTTATTATATTCAATATTCAATGTTATAATGTCAAAAGGAAAGCTGAATAACAAATTTAGACCTTCTAATTTGATTTACGTTTGTGTCCGAATCATTTTAACATAATTCAATTTGTCTGGATAAAAATCTGCTAACATATTATCTTTTCCTTTATCTGACCTGATATTATATTGATAGTCTGTCAAAGTTATTGAACATCTTTGATTTTACTGTCAGCTATTTTCTTTCTATTTAAAGCAATCAATGGTCTGTGGTGTGGTGGTAAAGTAAATGCTCACCTTGATAGATTGTGCAGTTTTGTTAGTGGCCAGATTATTGCTAACCCTTATGTACCCACTAGACTCCGCTCATCTGATACTACGTGGGCGCACTTTCATAAAAACTGGCCCCACTCCATTAAAAGTACGAATGAACTCAAAACTTGTGGCACCTCGAACATGAAGCAATAGCAGCCTTAGGAAAAATATATCCTGATCTTTTATGCCAACTGTGAAAAATCGTGATATCATCTTAGTTCGACCTCTTTGCCGTGGCTTCCAGTTTCCACGATCATAAACATAGTGGCAATGGATGTCGGTGAACTGAAACTGTCGTGCGTTTTCATCCTTTATGTTGAGCTGAAACCAAGACTCAAGCTTTGTTTTGCTAGTTCGAGCTGCCAGCAAAGCCTCTTCTTCATTTCCTTTCTCGAACATGATTCTTCTTCTTCTATATCTTAAGGGCCCACGATCACTTTATTGATCATTTTGGCTCCAATGCATGTAGATGGGATTTGCAAAGTTTCTGTTCCTGGTATTGATGAGGAAATTTCACTGATTTCCAGTGCCACTTTGTGAGGGAATCATGCACTAGGGGTTTGAAGGCTTGAGGCAATAGACACAAATGTGTCTAGTGTTGTCGCCCCAATCATTCCTTTTGAAAGCTTGTTCCAGTCCCTGGTTGTCTTGGGCAGGAATGAGGAGCTCCTATACTGGCTTCTTGCTGGTATGAGCCTGAATTGCCTGTCATGGCCTCGTCGCTGTCAATGGGGGAGAAGGACGAGTTTCTGTTTAATACTGGAACAGTGGATCAGCCCATTATTTATCTTGTACATCATGGAGAGCCTGGATTTTCGTCGTCGTTTCTCCAATGGTGACCTGCCTAGTGTTTCCAGCATGCTGCTAACACTAGAGGTATTCCTGTAGCGATTTAGGACAAAGCTGCTTCGGGGATGTAGTGGAAGTCGCATAACAACATGTGATCGGTCATGCATTTTTGATTCGTGAAGTCTCCACATTGCTTCTGAAGCATTAACATAGCGGGTATCTATGAAGTTGTCAATTTTATTGTAACGTACGTCCAGCTGTTCTTCTGTCGTGATTGTAATATTTGCACAATCTAATCCTTTAAAAATGTGCTAATATATGTATTTAATGGCTTAAAGTGATGTGCAAACCTGAATATTAATGTGAGTGTTGTATTTTAGTAACAGGTATGGATTATATGGGACAACATGTATATAATCCATTTTTATTCCTCTAACTTTAACCTGCATACCGCACCGACGACGGTAAAGAGGGTAGCCCTCGAAATTCGGAACGGCCTCTTGAATGAAAGGCTTCGGAAACTTCTTCTGGCATACACCGTCTTCCATATATGGTGCGCACTGATTGATGTTTCCGCATGGACCGTGTAGCATGCAGCGAGTGACAATTTCATGAAGTCTTGGGTTTTCCACTCCATCTGAGATTTCAGCACAAACAAACTGATTGATCCTTTCAGGTGTTGTAAATCTCTCCTGTGCTCGTAACGTGATCAAAATATGTTGTATACCACGGTTTTTAAACTCGATGCTGTAGAGAAAAGCTTCTGACTGACCAAATATTCCATGTACCGTTCAATCCTCCATCAACGACTTTAACTTGAGCTTGAAGACGCGAGCTACCAAATTAGGGCGATCACTTGCCTGCTCACTGGATTTCATGTTTTATTTGATATTAGGCCAGTTTGGATTTGCTGTAAACGTGATAAAGAGATCAGTAACAACCCACATATTAAATATTGACAGTAATTGGCACTATTACGTCATTTGCGTGTTTATTGAACAAACAATAATTATAATTATTTTTTCGCAATATTAAAAACGCACTAAAAACAACTGATGTTTGGGTTTTCCAGATTAATGTGATTACGGTGTATTTCTTTGCACATATTTAAAAAAAATATATTTTCTTTTCATACCTTTCAAGCGCATAAAAATTCTTAAAATAATACCGTAGTGGATACTTTAAATGTAATTGTTATTTATTATAACATTATTTAAACTTTTACTAAATTAAAAGCGGATTTAAAATATTTTTTGCGCATTCAAATTTATTCGATTTCCGTAAAATAATAGCAAATAACCTTGATTGTTTTAAGGAATCTGAACGTACTTAAAAAGTATATCACTTTTTGCGTTATGTGAACCTAGCTCATTCTTATACATATTCTTGTAATATTCTCAATAATTATTTCTGATAAGGCAACAATTTGGTGAATTTCTACCTTGCCTAGAATGTCTTATTTCCTTTTGTAAAAGTCTGCATTATGATTTTCTACGCTCATTATTGCACAGTTAAAACATGCATTGTGTGATGATTAGTTTGTGTTTTGTCTATACTGACTATTTTGTAAATTTATAAGAAGACCTTCAAATATTTTATTCAGTGTATTTATTATTGTTGCTGTTTATGTCCATGTTACCTTGTGTGCAATATATCCCTAGATGGTCTGTATTATACACCCCTATTTGGTCTGCATTAAACTTACATACATTTTCTGCGATAACAAACCTATGTTTCGTGTTATCAAATGTTTGTTGGTCTGTGTTATAACTTTTTTGGTGCTGTACTATACTCGTATTTAGCTTATTTCTATACAAACTTGGTTTTTCAAGTTTTTTAGCTACACCTATTTTGCTTGCTTTATAAACACCTTTATTTTCTTTGTTACAAACACAGAGCCATCTCTGCGATAAAGTAACCTAGTTTGTGTGTGTAATGACACCTTGCTTTTCTATCTTATACACAATTCACTTGTCCGTTTTACTCACCCACTTTGCCCTTGTTGTCGTCAGGACAGACTTCAGCCATGTTGGTGTTCATAAACTCACTCTTAAGTGTCTCATTTGGAATTGCAGCAGCAGTAGGTGGTCGGCTTATAACGATTTCATGGTGACCATTGTCCGTAATATTCGTAGGTTTCCTTTCAAAGAAATAGTAAAGAGATATACAATTAAATATTATTAGCATGAATGATTAAGATCCGCGTGTTATAAACAATATTTTTCTATTTTCGTATTATGGCTGGTACGCTGACCTCAAAATAATCACAAAATAAAATCACAGAAGTTAGTACTAATCAGTGCTTTTTATAGAATGAGTTACTTGATTACATGTTTTATGTTGTATAAATCTTATTTATAGGTGTTGAATCTGTAAGTCATAGATCTGTTTGAGAATATAACCAGCTTGGTGGGAAATAGAAATTAGCTCAACACATCATCACTGTTATAAGAGGCTGGATAGAAACTAGCTATAGACTTCAACACTGTTATTGGAGGCTGACCTGTTTCTCCTTGTCTTTCTGATGACCAGCGTCACGATAACAGCACCAACGATAAGGACGACACCAGAAGCAGCAGTGACTCCAGTCACCATGGGAACGTTTAATGCTTCTGGTTCCCGCTCTTCTGTAACTTTGAAAACTGAAGACATAAAAAGTATTGTCACGAGGGACTTACATATGGAAATGTGTGCTAACATCAGTTTATATTGGAAAATTAAAACATGTATTCAATAAATGTAACATTACATCTCATTTGAAATTTTAACATTCGCATTTACTGCGAGAATGTTTCGCTTTTAAATGGAAGAATAATTTTTACGCGCGTCTAAAACAACCAAGCAGCAGAATAACAGAGAATGTGAGATAACACTGTTCATTTTGTGTCAATTTTGTCTCTGACTTGACCAACCAAAACATTCTACTATAAAGTTTTTATAGAAATTTTAAAAAGGCTAAATACAAAGGAATTCAATTAAAATCCAAGAAACCCACGCCACAGACCCCTTAACTATAGTCCCTTTTAATTCTTTGAATTGAATGGCTGCGTTCAAGCTGTGTTAAGCCAATAGTAGGACAGGGTACGTGGAGGCTTGACTTGAAACACAGGACGATAAGATATGGTTAATATGACTAAGAGCCTACCTCTGGGGACCGGACAAATGTTTATCTACTATTTGAAATCTTAATGCAAATAATGTAATGGTCACCTGGCTCAGTTTTGAAGGTTCCAGTGACGTAATCACTACCAACTCCATTTTTATTGTATGCAGTTATAGTGTAATTGTATTGTGTATCAGGAGTTAAATCTCTGACGGTCAGCTCTGGGTTTAACACATCATAAGACGTGCCACCAACAGTTATGTTGTATCGTGCCACCCTCCCTTCAGAAGGTTCAAATATCAGTACGTAAGGAATGGTGGTTAAGTTGCTGGAACTTTCGTTGAGTTGACCTGGACGCGCTGGCACTGGGGAGTATATTAGAATGTTGGTTATTATATTTGTTGGCTGTATTGTGTAGTTCTGGGGACCGGCGATGTCTTCAACAAAGAGTCTTCATTTTATTAATGTTTTAATATTGGAAGACAGTTATCTGGGAATCGGCAATACCCCTAACCAGAAAATTATAGTGAAATGCCCCGTTAAAAGTTTTTAAGACCGGAATAAATAGCACACTTTTACTTTATTTTTAAACAAATCAAAAGAGTGTGTTTTTAACGCACTTATTTATATCTACCTGTGTTCATCTTGGGGTGTCAGCAAGCATGAACTTCTTTTTTTCTTTTTTTGTCGAAGATTGTAAGTTGGAGGGTTTTTTTTTTTTTTTTTTAAAAGACTGGAATTTTTCATTTTTTTAAATTTTTTATTAATTTTATCTACTTTTCTCAGATTTTGTTTTTGATGGGAATATTGCTCCGTAAAGAACTGGAAACTAATTTTTTTTTTTTTTTTTTTTTGTTGAATATTTTATGTTTGTGGTTTTTTTTTTTTTTTTTTAAAAGACTGGAATATTTCATTTTTTTAAATTTCTTATTAACTTGATCTACTATGCTCAGATTTTGTTTGTGATGGGAATATTGCTCCGTAAAGAACTGGAAACTAATTCACCCACATGTCCATTCTTGGGACACTCCAAGCCCTGTGT
The DNA here is from genome assembly GCA_964033795.1 of Lymnaea stagnalis. Lineage (NCBI taxonomy): Eukaryota > Metazoa > Mollusca > Gastropoda > Lymnaeidae > Lymnaea > Lymnaea stagnalis. The sequence continues at coordinate 286,068 of CAXITT010000603.1, read as the reverse complement.
CTGCCTACTCCCCAAAGTGGCGCTTAAGGTGAGACAGCACTTGACGAAACCCATACCGCTAACGCAATGTACCTGTGGTTAAACTTTTGCCTCACTTCAAGCTTTATTTGAAATCACAAGTGTTCATAAACGAAGTTTTAAAGAAATTTCTTTTTAAAATTGGATCAATAACTTACATAATGTGGTGGTATTTTAAATTGGGAATAAGCATATATAATCGTATGCACTGATTAAGCTCATTGTTTAAATATTTATATAATTAAAATCTTAAATATTTTTTATAAATGAAACAAATAATGCTTATTATTTCAATTTTTTGCCCATCAAGAGATATAGGAAGAAAAATCAAAACCAAAATACATTTTATATGCACACAAAAAAATTTTTATAACGGCAAATTTTAGATTTTTTAAAATTGCTACGAAAAATAAAAAGATTTTTAAAAAAATATACGGTTTTCAAAGGCTTATATTAAAATAAAAATTTGCAAATCTTTTTTTAGTCGAACTAACTAAAGTCTAGCTATAATTGTTAATGTCTTAAAGTGTGTAGAACATGAAATCAAATGATCAGAACAATTTTTTCAATCGTATGTAAAAAATGTTTGAACTTTTTCTCAGATATTTCCTTTTCTCTTTTGGTAAGGTATGGTTTCTATGTTTTTAAAATAGAGGCACACAATAAATTAGCTTCAATTATTATGTTACTGTGTAACTTCTGAAGTACGAAATTGGTGTTTAAAAATAAAATATACCTTTAGTTTTAAAATTCAAATAAAAACATTTTGAAATATTAAATACAAAAACATGTATTAGGATACTCGACTTTTCAATTATATGAATGCCATTTTGAATCATATAAACCCTTAGTGATATATTTTATTGTTTAGAAATAAACAACGAAATCAAGACACTCATAACAAGGATGTCATTACCCAGAGGACACGAAATCTCTTAAACGATAACAGACGACTTATACCAAAAATTGTTATATTAATTTTAAAAAAAGTAAAATAAAAGTTACTCTTTGTTTTTAAATGGTGGCCATGACATTTGGTGACATCAATATTTCATAGACAAAAATAATAAAAACTTATGAATTTGATAAAGTAATCAGTGTGCCAGTAATGTAAGGTTATGGAAAGAAAATTCAAATTTTCAAAAAAGATCAATTATGCGTTGTTGACATACGTGTTTCCAAAGTAAAATATGTAGAAAAGACACTGTCGTTGTAGTATTCATTTCCCTGTAGTGTAGACAACACTGTGAAGTTATATTCTGTTCCTGGCGTTAGTCCATGGACTTGGACACCACTTGGACTGGCTACCATTTCGCCACTATCGCTACTGTCATCTGTGACTACCCACCTTATATTATACGCTACTAGTTGAGTAAGTGTACTAGTGGTCCAATTAAATGTCACATCTTTGGTTAGGATTTTTGGAGGGCTGTTTAGGACAACAGACAGTTGGGAATCTGAAAAACAAAGCATGAACGATTTATTCGAACAATTATTTCCAATGGTAGATCTATAAAAAAAAGTACACACCCCTTCTATTTATTTACCAATAATCTATTTCATTTCATATTTGTATGGGAGTATGTTTACATGTATTAATTCCAAAGATTTATATAAATATTATGTGGAATAAAAACATTATTTTTTGATGAACGTATTTATAAATTCAAATCTTCATGTTCTTAAAAAGAAATGTACACTCTATTCTAATATAAATTGAAAAAGTGAAAAATGCTGCTTTGGAAAAATGTTTCTTCTAAGTAAACTATATACGAAAAACTGACTTGATTAAAGTACAGCATGATTAAAGTCATTTAGGGTATGAATATTCCTTGTTACAACATTTCCTTTTAAATGAATGTCTGTGCCTCTAAATGCTACATCTCTTATCTTAAGGCGGTACAGTTTGTCAAATCGCACGATTATTTTACTCATTACTGGCAATGTAGTCTAACTTCACTGACACATAACAAAAATGTTCGATGAGATTAGATATAACAATTATGCACAGGAACTGTCAATTTACAAAAATGACTGTATTTGTCAAAACTAACACTTGCGCTGTTACGCTAACTCTACGCTGGATCTCCTAACCATCACTTAACACGTTGCCATTTATATCTTTACACAACAAATTCTGAGCATACACCGACTCAGCACCACAAACTCTCAGCATGCACTACATCAACACCACGAAACAGGTTCACGATTTGACCTCACAACATACAACTCATAAAATATCTCACGATCAACAACTCCCTCTATCAAAGATTAACACCAATAAATCTATTTCACAACAGTCCTGCTTAGGTTTAAAATGTCAAGCCTAACACTTTTACTATTTGAACAGGTTGCAAAAGACGCCAAAGTCTAAGGCCGGTACTTGCAATGTCCTTAATACGCCTCACAAGGGGGCAATTTCTGTGAAGGAATATTTAAGCTTTGTCGGAAAAAAAATACTTTTTAAAAAGGGGCAGCTGGCAACGATACATAGGAGAAGGGTGAAGCCATAAACATTTTAGTTGCTCAAGTGTTGCAATAACTGTCGGGAAATGCTTTTCTTTTGTATTCTAGTCTTACACAGTCTTGTCTTATGTAGTCCTGTCTTAAGTGCTCTTATAATATGTAGTCTTGTCTTATGTAGTCCTGTCTTATGTACTCTTGTCATATGTAGTCTTGTCTTATATAGTCCTTTCTTAAGTACTCTTGTCATATGTAGTCTTGTCTTATATAGTCCTGTCTTAAGTACTCTTGTCATATGTAGTCTTGTCTTATGTAGTCCTGTCTTAAGTACTCTTGTCATATGTAGTCTTGTCTTATAAAGTCCTTTCTTAAGTACTCTTGTCATATGTAGTCTTGTCTTATATAGTAATGTCTTAAGTATTCTTGTCATATGTAGTCTTGTCTTATGTAGTCCTGTCTTAAGTACTCTTGTCATATGTAGTCTTGTCTTATTTAGTCCTGTCTTAAGTACCTTTGTCATATGTAGTCTTGTCTTATGTAGTCATGTCTTAAGTACTCTTGTCATATGTAGAATTGTCTTATGTAGTCCTGTCTTAAGTACTCTTGTCATATGTAGTCTTGTCTTATGTAGTCCTGTCTTAAGTACTCTTGTCATATGTAGTCTTGTCTTATGTAGTCCTGTCTTAAGTACTCTTGTCATATGTAGTCTTGTCTTATATAGTCCTGTCTTAAGTACTCTTGTCATATGTAGTCTTGTCTTATATAGTCCTGTCTTAAGTATTCTTGTCATATGTAGTCTTGTCTTATGTAGTCGTTTTGGAAACATTTGAAAAGTTGTCATTGCAAGTTTTTAATGACATAAAAAAAAATTTAAGTCTTAGATACCTATAAATTAGCTCAATAAAATCAAAATGTAAAGTTCTGTCTTTCTATTTAGCTGTTTTACAACAATCTTATAGCCTTCGATGCGCTATAATACTTTATAGAATATAATTCAAAAAGTATACAGAACAAGTTGAAAAAATTCGTTCAACATATCACAGATTAAAATGCATGGTCTATTTAGAAGATTTAGCTCATGATAGCGAAATTTTAAAAAAAAATAATAAAAAACCTGATAAACAATGGCTCCCATTACTGTACATTCCTGATGTGCAAAGACATCTGAAGTCACCCTGCTTGTCCTGACGACACTCAAAATATAGCTCACTCCCGCAAGTACTTTCAATTCGAGGGTCACAAAGGCTTGTATCACCAACATCTATTCATTCAAATATGAATTGAAAAATTAAACATTTCTTTATAATATAACTTAAATACATAGTCTTTACATTAATGCCGAGACCATCAGATTCATTTGATTGTTCAAGACATAAATATTAACGAATAATTATGGTCCAAATAAAACAAAACAATAGCTAATATAGCTAATAATTAAGAAAGATAATATGTTATTCCGGGAATAGCTGTTGCGTTATATTCTTTCCTTAATTCAACGCACGCCTATTTTTGTTTTAACATTATATCTATTTAATAAATATAACTTTTTAGGTTAGATAAATAATAATTTTTAAAATGTGCTGTTCTGCTGTTGCTGATATAATTATCTGGACACAAAGAACTTATATATAAATATATATATATATATTATTAATATATATATAGGCCTATATTGGTTGCGAGAGGTGGACCTGTTACACAAGACCAGGTAGCGTAATTTGTATCATACTCCGGAATAAAACAGTGGACAAAGTTGTTATATTGAAGCGTGGAGCAGTCATGACATAACAGTACCAGTGTTATGTTAGAGCTTGGAAAAGTGACTCAATTACAGTCCTAGTGTTATGTTAGAGCGTAGGACAGTGATGACATCACAGTCCCAGTGTTATGTTAGAGCGTAGGACAATGACAACATCACACGCCCATTGTTATGTTACAGCGGGGAAAAGTGACGCAATTAGAGTACCAGTGTTATGTTAGAATGTGGAAAAGTGAGACAATGACAGTCTCAGTGTTATGTTAGCGCGTGGAAAAGTGAGGCAATCACAGTCCCAGTGTTATGTTATAGAGTAGGACAGTGACGACATCACATTGCCATAGTTATGTTAGAGCGTGCGACAGTAACTATATCACAGTCTTAGTGTTATGTTAGACGCAATCACTGTCCCAGTATTATGTTAGGGCGTTGAAAAGTGACGCTCTCATTATACCAATGTTATTTTAGAGCGTGGAAAAGTGAGGCCTTCACAGGCCCAGAGTTATGTTAGTGCGTGGAAAAGTGAGGCAATCAAGGTCCCAGTGTTTTGCTAGAGCGTGAACAAATGAAGCAATCGCAGTCCTAGTGTTATCTTAGAGCGTATGACAGTGAAGACATCACAGTCCCAGTGTTATGTTAGAACGTGGAAAAGGGACGCAATCACAGTTCCAGTGCTATGTTAGAGATTGTAAAAGTGAGGCAATTACAGTCTCAGTATTATGTTAGCGCGTGGAAAAGTGAGGCAATCAAAGTCCCGTTGTTATGTTAGTGCGTGGAAAAGTGAGGCAATTACAGTCTCAGTATTATGTTAGCGCGTGGAAAAGTGAGGCAATCACAGTCTCAGTGTTATGTTAGCGCGTGGAAAAGTGAGGCAATTACAGTCTCAGTATTATGTTAGCGCGTGGAAAAGTGAGGCAATCACAGTCCCGTTGTTATGTTAGTGCGTGGAAAACTGAAGCAATTACAGTCTCAGTATTATGTTAGCGCGAGAAAAAGTGAGGCAATCACAGTCTCAGTATTATGTTAGCGCGAGAAAAAGTGAGGCAATTACAGTCTCAGTGTTATGTTAGAGCTTAGGACAGTAACGACGGCACTTTCCCATGGTTATGTTAGAGCTGTCCACGGTCCCAGTGTTATGTTAGAGCGAGGAAAAATGACGCAGTCACAGTCCCAGTGTTATGTTATAGAGTAGGACAGTGACGACATCACATTCCCATTGTTATGTTAGAGCGTGGGACGGTAACGACAACACAGTCTTAGTGTTTTGTTAGAGCGTGGAAAAGTGACGCAATCACTGTCCTAGTGTTATGTTAGAAAGTGGAAAAGTGACGAAGTTACAGTCCCCGTTTTATGTTGGAGCGGGGAAAAGTAACGCCATCACAGTCCCAGGTTTATGTTAGGGCGTTGAAAAAAGACCCACTCACAGTACCAGTGTTTTTTTAGAGAGTGGAAAAGTTAGGCACTCACATTCCTAGCTATATGTTAGAGCGTGGAAAAGTGACGCAATCGCAGTCCCAGTGCTATGTTAGAGCGTGTAAAAATAAGGCAATTAACATTCTTAGTGTTATGTTAGAGAGTGGAAAAGTGAGGCAATTACGGTCTTAGTGTTTTTTTAGAGCGTGAAAAAGTTAGGCAATTACAATCTTACTGTTATGTTAGAGCGTGGAAAAGTGAGGCAATCACAAACCCAGTGTTATGTTAGAGCTTGGAAAATTGAGTCAATTACAGTCCTAGTTTTATGTTAGAGCGTAGGACAGAGTCGACGTCACATTCCCATTGTTATGTTTGAGCGTGGGACAGTGACGATATCACAGTCTTAGTGTTATGTTAGAGCGTGGAAAAGTGAGGCACTCACATTCCTAGTTTTATGATAGAGCGTTGAAAAGTGACACATTCACAGTCCCAAAGTTATGTTAAAGCGTGAAAAAGTGACACAATCACGGTCCCAATGTTATGCTAGAGCATGAAAAAGTGACGCAATCACAGTCCTAGTGTTAGAGCGTAGGACAGTCACGACATCACAGTCCCAGTGTTATAGTAGAGCGTAGGACAGTGACAACATCACGTTCCCTTTATTATGATAGAGCATGGAAAAGTCACGCAATCACAGTCCCAGTGCTATTTTAGAGCGTGGAAAAGGGAGGCAATTACAGTTTTTGTGTTATGTAAGAGCGTGGAAAAGTGAGGCACACAAACCCAGTGTTATGTTAGAGCGTGGAAAAGTGAGGCAAATACAGTACTAGTTTTATGTTAGAGCGTTGGACTGGGACGACGTCACATTCATATTGCTATGTTAGAGCGTGGGGCTGTGATGAAATCTCGGTCCCAGTGTTATGTTAGAGCGTAGGACAGTAACGTCATCACAGTCCCAGTGTCACGTTAGAGCGTAGGAAAGTGCTGACATCACAGTCCCAGTGTTATGTTAGAGCGTAAGACAGTGATAAAATCACGGTCCCAGTGTTTTTAAAGAGTGGGAAAGTGACGACATTACAGTGCCAGTGTTATGTTAGAGCGTGGAAAAGTGATGACATTACAGTGCTAGTGTTATGTTAGAGCGTTTAAAAGTGACAACATCACAGTGCTAGTGTTACGTTAGAGCGTGGAAAAGTTACGACATTACAGAGCTAGTGTTATGTTAGAGCGTGCAAAAGTGACGACATTACAGTGCTAGTGTTATGTCAAAACGTGGGGAAAGTGATGACATCACAGACTTTTAATTTTTGAAGTGGACACATTTCCAATTTTTTCATTTTAAATTAAAAATTTATTAACTTTTAACTTTTTTCTAAAATTTGGCATTTATTTTTTAAGTACTTAATAATATTTCGTTTCGGTAGCGATTTAGTATCTTCATAGATGTATTATTAGTATCTCCAAGTATATATTATAATCAGCGATATACTTTCTTTTCAGTAGTGTTATCGTATATCTATAAAATATCATTAAGTTATTACTTGTCTAATTGATCTCTCTTTTCTTCTATATCTTATGGGCCAACTATCAATGTATTTGATCGTTCTGTCTCGTATATATGTAGAGGGTATTTGCCGAGTTTCTGTGCCTTGTAATTAACAGGGTATTTCACTGGTTGCAAGGGCTACTTAATTACAAAACAATACAGCGTCTATTGCTCAACAGAAAGGAATATCCTTTGTATTTTCTATATTTTGTATACTTTATTACTAATTTTGATAATAACATTTAGAACTATACTTCACGCGAAGATTTTCCTATCATAGTATCAATTAGTTTATACCACAACAACAAAATTACAATTTACCACACTCTCTAAGCATTGTATGACTAAGTCTAGTATATTGATTCAAATGTAACAATGTATTTAAAAATTTAGAAATTAATATATAGATGTATAGATAAATACATAGATACATAGATATACAGATAGATAAAGCCTTTATCTGTCCCATTTTAGATTATGCATCTTTTGTCTAGGACCAATTTACCCAGAAGAGCATTGACAGGTTGGAGGCGGTCCAGCAACGAGCAGCACGCTTTGTCATAAACCGCTACAGAATACCTCTAGTGTTTAAAAGCATGCTAGAAACACTAGGCTGGTCACCATTGGAGAAACGACGACGACAATCCAGGCTCTCCATGATGTACAAGATAAATAATGGGCTGGTCCACTGTTCCAGTATTAAACAGAAACTCGTCACTCTCCCCC
>CAXITT010000603.1:259296-276286 GCA_964033795.1 Lymnaea stagnalis | reverse complement strand
TAGATAGATAGATAGATAGATAGATAGATAGATAGATAGATAGATAGATAGATAGATAGATAGATAGATAGATAGATAGATAGATAGATAGATAGATAGATAGATAGATAGATAGATAGATAGAAGTGTATGGCTTCTTCTGTTTTTTTAAATATTTTTAATTCCCTTCCCTAGTGAAGTGAGCATTCCACTTAGGGCAATCGGGTGCTTTAAAAATATAGTTATATAAAAAATCTGAATGTAAACACATTACCGAAAATGTTGTAGATGGCGCTGAAGCCTTGATAATTAAGACTTCTGTCCGTTTGGAGCTCCAGAGTAAGGCTGTTTAATGCTGAGTTTATGGTAAGTGATGATTGTTGATAGCAAAATGAACGCATAAATGTATCATCAAAGATTTCTAAGTAGTCAAATTTGCACTCACTGTTGTCATTCAAATAAATTTCCTTTATTCTGGTGTATACAAAAGGAAAGAAAAATAGATGAAAAATCTGTTTTACAAATAACACTGGAATAAAAACTTTAAGAGTAAGTAAACATTGTTAGAACATGGGCTTCATCAATTGTTTAAAAATAAATTAACCAACATCTCCTTCTTAACACTCTGCTGTCTGGCTTCAGGGATAACCATCATATTAAAACCATGCCTGAAGTGGTAGGAACTTTTTTATAATATAAATTACTTTTTTAAAGATGTTGCTGATCGGTTAAATTACTTATATAAATAAAGAATATTACATAATTTCAAAATGATAATAAGCAAACATTATTAGAAAATTGTACAGCTCGAGGTAATCCTTGATAATCCGTGGCTAACTGGACATATTTTACTCTCAGAAAAAGAATTACTTGTAATTATGTGTTTAAATTGTGCAATTTGTTCTAAAGATATTTGCTCTTTTGTGGATATATACCCAGATGAAGACTTTCGTCATGGATGTTACCTTGATTTTGCATATAGACATGCTGTCTAATGTTATCCAAAACGATGTAGCTAAACAGTATTAATAAGTTTGTAACTATAAAATTTGGTATTCAAAATCATGTAATATTTTATTAAGTTATTGATATATTTAAAAATTACCGTTGGTTTGTATGAATTTTAATGAATTTTAAATTTATATATGGTTTTGACATACCACATAAATATACATTGTTTAAAAATTGAGAAAATCTGCTGGTAATGACATCCATCGAAAATTGTACAACACAGCACAAAATGAAAAATTAAATTAACATATTATATATACATATAAATATTTAAATATATATCTTGTAAATGACATTAGCATTACACATCATATATATAATTCATGTGTATATATGCTTTTGTATTAATTTTTTATCACTAGCGAGTACCTGGCATGCGTTGCAATGCCACTCAAAGAAAGAAAGTGTTTGCATGTTAATTATATTTCTTCAAGAGCTTTTAAATACTCAAATTTGTTCTTGTTTTTCCGTCTGGTATATACACGAATAAATCAGAAGATTTTCCGACGCGAGAGCTGGCCACATACATAGGGCTACGTGGAAACCAAAAGGAGGACATGATAAAACAAAAAGGAGGACAAAGGAGGACATTATAAAACAAAAAGGAGGACACAAAGGAGGACATTTTGAATTTTTTTTTTTGAGTCGTCCCGGATTAAACTGACAGTCAGCACAATTTTATTGTAGTAGCTGCCAATTAAGTGTATCTTACTTTTAGTGAATCGACCAAGAAACAGTCACGTTAAAAAACAAATTCAATGGAGGCCTTTTTCAAAATGTCATAAAACATAATTTAAATAGCCAATTGTACAATCATTACCTTATAATCTTTATTAATTAGATGACATATTTCTCGGAGGAGCCAACTTCTCGCAGAAGATCCTCGTTAGAAATCACATATGCTTAACACTTTTCACATGTAAGATTGTTCAAATTGTACTTTGTAAGAATAATGCCCTTTACAGAGTCGAGTAAGAGTCTATTCTTTTCCTGTCTCCATTGAGCATTAATCAAGGAGATCACTCTTTCCACATTGCCATTGTTTCCAGGAATACTGAAGAAAAATTCACAAATTTCAAGTAACTCTGAAAAGCAACATGCGTTTGGGAAACTTTGGAAAAATAAACTCCACTTTTCATGCAAGAGTCTTTCAAAAAACTGTTCATTTTTTTGTGGCACAAATGGTTTAAGATTGCATTATTGGTCAAATAATTGCACAAAATCTACAATAATACCCTTCTCTTTCAGAAACAATATGCATGCCAAAAGATCATCACATTTACAGTCTTTGATTTTATCTAAGTACATCCAATTAAGGCATTGAAATTCATCAAAAGGTTTCAACCACTTCTCTAAGTAACTAATGCATGCTTCATACACCAACTTAACATCTGCCTTAAAAGTAGTATACTCTTCTTCTTGACCACTTTCCTAGAATGTTAGAATGACTAAACTCGACTGGTTCGCAGAAACGCATATACTTTTTAAATTGTAACAACGTAAACATACGATTTAATAGTTTTAACAGCGATACAAAAATGATTATTATAAAATGTAAGAAATGCCGGAAATTGTACAAGATTTTAGATAAAAAGGAGGATATGTCCTCCTTTTGCCTGACGTCTGGCAAGCCTACACATACATCTGTCCATGGGAGAAGCATGGGTTTTCCAAATTTAGTCCGCAAACTTATTGCGATTGTCCCTGTGCTTTGTAGGTAGTAATTGCAGACGCGTGTCGCATCGGAAACTGTAGGCGTTTGAATTCAAATGGCATATCTGTTGGAATCATTGGGATGCATGGCAAAAGTAAATCACCTAGTTTAAATTTTCCATTTAAAATAGTAACATCATTGGAACCAATTTCGGAAGATTTATTTGAACAAATGATATACCTAATTCTTTGATATCAAAGTGCGTTTCTCGTTGCAAATTACGATCGAAAAGTTTGTTTGCAGATCGATTCCGAGAGGTCATTCCCAACTCATGAATCATCAATCGATATGAATAGTATTTCATGGCACTGACTTTCTTATTCGATTCCTCACCTGTCTGTGGATTTCTCAATTTGATGTTAAAACGCTATCCATCTTCTCCTTTTCAAAATAAAATAGGATATTGCAATCCATCGTATGAGTGATGAGTTTCTGAGACTCGCTGAACATCACCACTTCTGCGATGCATAATTATAACATGAGTTAAATTCTTCGCAAACTATAACGATCGCCACTTCATCAATTGTTGGTGCATTGTATTGTCTTTCGTGTTGGCCGACAGGTGTTTTGTCTGCTCTAACTATGACTTTGTAGTCATCAGTAGACATCTTTTCGAGTCCAATATTCTAAACAGTTGAATTAATTCTTTGTGTTGCAAAAATAACTTTTGCAATGCAGCAACGATTTCTCGTTTAGTGCCCGTATTGATATGACAACGTTGATCGATTTGTTCATCAGTATTCCTCATGAAATAAATTTGAAGAAATGTGTGATCTTTGTTTGGTATTGGCATCAGGGATCCTGCACTATGGTAAATTTGGCCTTGACCTTTACTTTAAATTTTGGCATGTAATTCTCGCACACGATATTTGTTGCACCGAACTATGTCATTTGGAAACATGAATTGTACTTGCGTATGTTTGCCAAGAAATGTTTCGATTGGCTTGTGTCACCTGATACCAACGTTGATAATGGTTCCGGTGGCGAATGTAATGCTGGCAATTTCATTTTCCCACCCACGCATCAAATTCCCGATGTTTCATTTTTTAAATTGGAGGGGACTGCAATACATGCATAATGGATCTATTTTTCCAATAACCACACTTGGATTAAAACTGTAATCATAATTAGCATCGTAATGTAATGCACTAAGATTTAATTAAACGTGCAGTGTTCCTCTGGATCGAGCAGTGCGTACTTTCTGCAATCCAGTCCATTTTCTCGCTGCTCGAATGATTCAGACAAACGGTTTTCAGCATTGCTTACTCGGCCGGTTTAGAGTCTTCGTTTCTGTTGCTCGAACGTATCAGGTTAACGGTATTGAGCATTGCGTACTCGAGTGGATTCTAGTCTTGCTTTCCGTAGCTCGACTTTTTCGAACAATCGGGATTACTTTTCCTTTCGTGCTTGAGGTTAAGATAGACCAAAAACTTTTTGTTTTTGTGGCATAATTGATTTGACAGCGAAATTATTGCTTTGTGACATCTGTTATTATTAGTGATATTTCACAATTAACACAACTTGTTAGGTCACAAACAAAAGGAAATATCGCTGTTTGTATTTCATTCAATTAATTTACAATATTCCTAACGTTAATAATTTTCACACGTCAGGATCTCCCATCTTTTTACATGAAAACCTCGCACAATAGGTACGTTCATTGTTAGCAGGAGATTTCCAGTTGTATATTTTCTCATTAATTTATAAATCGTAAATTCCAGCGGTAAAAAAATTACCATAGTTCAATACATACGTTTTCAAGTGTGTTATTTAATTACTTAAGAAACCATCGATTCATGTAAAATATCTTTACATAACACAAAACAACTCCAAAATTATAAGACTCTATTAAATAAATTTAAAAAAAACAACAACGCTATTTCGACATCATTTCCGATGCTAAAGTACGTCACAAAATTCAAGCTTATTTCTAAAATTAACAAAAATACTCTTTACATTAAAAATGTAAAAACGTGTTTTCTCTGCTTTACTACAAATGTGTCATTTGTTCAAGGACGGTAGTGTTAATTGCTCCGTTATAAATTATATTGATGAAGCTCATTTAAGAAAAGATAACGAATTTTGGGCCCCCAGCCCTAATTGGAATATTGTACAATGGATGTACTAAATTAGAAAAATTTGACGGCAAATTAAGCTACATACACACATGCAATAGCTCTGTTTGAAATTATAGTTATAAAGCTCTTAGAAGAAAATACGAAATTAGGGTCACTGGCCCAAACGGAATATTGTATAATATTTCTAATTTAGAAACATTTGCGGTAGAAACATTTGCGGTAGTGCGCATTTCACTTGACCAAGTTTAATCACAATCGGATGAATGGTATAGACATACATACGCTAATTATATAGATAATAGAAGTGTGGAAAACGAATTTAGGGCCCACGGCCACAAAAAGAATATAGTAGAATTGTTGTATTACTTCAGAAACGAATTAAGGGTCAATGGCCAAAAAGGAATATTTTTAAAGTGTTTAAATAACACAGTCGAATGCTACGCATTATGAAAAACAACTCCCTAAAGTTTTTTGCAATCGCATGAATGGTGTAGGAGCGCATACGGTTTGAAATTATTCTTATATAGCTCATTTTGGAAAAAACAAACATAGGGCCCCTGGCTCAACACTGAAAAATTTAAAACGGTGATAGTAATTTAAGAACCTTTGTGGGCGATTGCACAAAATCTCACTAATTTTTTATCGCATTCTGAAAAATATTATAGGAGCGCATACGGAAATTATTTTTTACAAAGCTCATTTAAGAAAAAAATATGACTTTTGGTCAACGGCTGAAAACGGAATATTTTAAAAGTGTTGTAAGGAATGAGTCAAATGTGCATGGTTATAGATAACAACTCGTCAACGTTTTGTCGCAATCGTATGAATGGTGCAGGAGCGCATACGGTTTGAAAATATAGTTATATAGCTCGTATAAGAAAAAAACGTAATTAGGGTCCCTGGTTCAAATCGGAATATTTTGAAAAGGTTGTAAAAATTTGAAAGCCTTTTCGGCCGTGCTCCCAACATCTCAAGCAAATTTTATTGCAATCGGATAATTGGCGTAGGAGCGCAGACGGAAATTATTTTTTTTTACAAAGCTCATTTAAGAAAAAATACGAATAAAGTGCCAACGGCTGAAAACGTAATATTTTAAAACTGTTAAAATAACACAGTAATATGCTCTGGCGCATGGACAACAACTCACCAAGTTTTGTAGCGAACGCATGAATGGTATAGGAGCGCATACGGTTTAAATATAAATGTATATTATAGCTAATATGAGGAAAACCTAACATAAGACTGCTGGCTCAAAACTGAATACTTTAAAACAGTTGTAATAATTTAGAAACCTTATGGGCATGTTTGCAACATTTCTTCAAAATTTTATAGGAATCTGATAAATAGCGTAGGAGCGCATATGGAAATTATTTTTTACAAAGCTCATTAGAGAAAAAAACGAATTAAGGGCCAGCGGCTGGAAATGGAAGAGTTTATAAGGGTTTTAATCAATTATTCAAATGGCCGTTATATGGACAACAATTAACAAAAGCTTTGTGAAAATCACATGAATGGTGTAGGAGCGCATACGAGACATATAGACATACACACTTTCATTTTTATATATATAGAATTTACGTGACAAAAAATTACACATTTATTTTTTTTTAAATATTGATAGATCGCATGATTTCATTAAAACGTTTGTTTTTAAATAGCAATTACAAAATGACGAGTAGTAGAGTAATAATAAAATCCCGCTTGATCTCCTTAGTTGTTTAAGGCCGATAATGAAACATTTTATCCTCAAACGCACCATTTAATTTATTTTAAATATTCATCAACGGGGGTCCACTTGTTATATTCCGCAGTCGAGCTCTTTTAGATTAATCTTAATTACAGGCAAGTGTGTTGAAACTTTGCTGTTTTTATACGAACCTTAAGGATATTCTTTTACCGGGATTGGTAAATATTTCCCACTTGCAACGGAGATTTCCAACATAGTTGAGAGGGTATCCGGGACTCACGATTTCACCAGATGCATTTGTCAAAGTCGTTTGACAATCTGAAATTTAAAATTTTGTGTAATCGCAAGTTGTAGCTTCATGTAAGTTTGTTTTAAATGTTAAAACGCAACATCATCTCGCATGGGCGCCCGCAAAGGGGTGTTTAATAAAAAAAACAAACAAATAGACATAACATTATCCATCGAGATATTTTGTCTCTTCTTTTCGGCCCAGGTCGGGGGCCGTTAATGTTTCTTTTATTTTTCTGAAAGATTTATATTTCATATATAATTACATAATATATTGGAAGGAGTATGACTCATCGAATATTTGAAATACGTATAGAAGTATCATTGAATTCAAAATGAAATTTAATGCTTTTTGGAAACTCTAACTTAAATTGTAAATATATAGATAATTTCTATATATCTGTATAATGTGTTCAATTTTATGGACAAAAAACTTGTTTGCATGCAACAAAATTTATATGAAAATCTATGTAAAAACATAAATAAAAAGTAATAAAAAAATGTTGCACTTCTTCGAAAATATATTCATGTTTGATATACAGTAACAATGGTTGTTTTAAAGATAATATTGAAATGTAGATAATAAATTATACCATTAATTTCATAGCTTGCCAAGAAACCTGGTTTCTCAGTAGAAGAATCAGATCTAAAAGTAATGTATAGTGAACTTCCAGTAGACATGAAAACTCTTTGCTCATCCATTTTTGCGCACATCTGATTAAGAATCCTTGTGTCAGAATTGTTTCCATCATAAACTTGAACATACTCATCGAGACAAGATAATGTAGACTCGAGTGTCAAGTTCATAATTCTGTAAAGAAGCACAGAAAAAACATGTAATTTTTATTGAGAGTTTCGGAAGTTTATTATTTTTTAAAAATCAATTTTTCTTAAATATAATACCTTATAATTTATAAATTAGCTTTATAATAGTCTTAATAATTGAAAATTTAATTAATGATAGGATAAAGATAACTGATGGTTAGACATGTCTAAACCTTATAGAGAAGATAAGATAAGAAGATATTCTTTTATTGATCCAAACAAATGGGAGTATTTTTTTATTACATTGTACAAATCTATTTTTAGGACATAAACAAATATATATTTTGATAAAGTCACATTTTCCAACTAAAACAATTTAAACACAAGACCTCAAATCAATGTGTTTCTCCAAGATTAAAAAGAAATGAACTAGTCAACTCCCTTTGACATAATATGGACTAAATCAGTGATCATTAGATTTTGTGAGCTCCGGAGGAGCACGTTGTCTGATCCAACTTAAATTTTGAATTTAAAAAAACAACAACAACAACTTATGTGAAATTCACGGGAATTCAATAGTGTAACATATTTATGACATTTAGCAAGACCTGGTAAATAGCTTCAAACAACTCTGAATTATCAAGCTCGTTAACTCAAGTACACAGACTCTGAAAAATGTTTAAGTCACGATCACATTGTATATAAGCAATGAGACCTACGAAAACGAAGCATTTTTAAACAAAAAAATAAATAATTTTGGAATGAAAATATATTTACAAAAAAGCATTGTCCGTAAACATTAATTCAGTATAATTGCTATGTAGAAGACGAGATTACGTCACATTTCCCCCATGCCGTGAACTCCATCTGACCCAATTTGGTAGCGTTAGTATTGGTCCAGGCTTATTTCATTTGATCTAGGCCTTGTGTACTACCAATACCACCTAAAAATATTTAATCGCATGTTCTAATAGAACTTTGTAGAAAGATCGAGTGAGAAGTGGAAATAAACACAATATAAAAGGCGTTTCAAAGTGCTTCTGTAGAACCGAATCTTTATATATATATGTAAGGTGATTCAGACAGCATTGAAGGGGAGATCATGAGATATATTTTTACTTCACATGATAATAGTGTTGTATTGTTTATGTGAATTCATCATTGTCCCTTATTTTTTGGGCACATTGTATTAACTGTGTACCGGTAAAAGGAAATGATTTTGATTATATGTCTTTTTTTTTTTTTTTTGTGTAATCCATAGTAAGTTAATACTTCCTATTAATTGTACTTAGCACAGTTTAGAGTGTCGTTAGAGGCAATAACAACAAGAATAGTAAACCAATGCAGAACAATACGTCTGCTAAGAACGAGCCTTAAAGTGTCAATAGGAGATTAACTCCTCCCAAAGGACAGGAGTGCGTAATAATAATACTAATTTAAAAAAAAAAATGCAGTTGTTAAAGTATATAATTAAAAGTTTTAAATATCACTTAACAACATTTTTTAAAGTTAAATATTATTTAAAATTATCGTTTTAAGCGGAGATCACACCAACCTCCAGTCCCGAGTAACACCATTTACATATCTCTAGTAAAACCATAAACATATTTCTTGTAACAAAAATCACCTATCTCTAGTAACATCAAGCACATATCTCAAGTAACACCAACTAACTAGTCCTAGTAACATCAAACACCTTTCTCTAGTAGCACCAATCACCAATCCAGAGTAGCACCAATCACATATTTCTAGTAATACCAACCATTTATCTATAGTAACACCAACCAAAATTTCTCTAGTAACACCAATCACCTATTTTTAGTAACACAATTCATATATCTCTAGTAACATCAATCACATATCCCTAGCAACACCAATCACCTATATCTAGTAACAACATCCATTCTAATCACACCTAAAAACCATATCTAATAACATCAATAACATTTCTCAAGTAACACTATTCAATTATCTCACGTAATATCAATCAACTATCTCAAGTAATAAGTATCACCTATATTTATTAACACCTACGACCATTCTCTAGTTGCACCTGTAACCTTTCTCTTATAACAACAACAACTATCTCTAGTAATACCAAACTATTATCTCTAGTAACACCAATAACATATCTCCATGAACAGCAAATACCTATCTCTAGTAACACTAACAACCTGTTTCTAGAAACACCAATAACCTATCTCTTTTAAAAACAACCACCTATCTCTAGGAGTATCAACCACATATCTCTAGTAACACAATCATATATCTCAAATAACACCAGCTATCAATCTCTAGTAACAGCAACCACCTATCTCTATTAACACCAATCACCTATTTCAAGAAAAAAAAAATCATCTATCTCTAGTAACAACAACCATTTATCTATAATAACACCAATCACTTATCGCTACTAACCCTAGCTACATATTTTTTTAATAACATCAATAACTTATCTTTAGTAAAAGCAAATGCCTATCCCTAGTAACACCAATCACCTATCTATTGTAATAAAAACCATCTATATCTAGGAATATCAACCACCTATCTCTAATAACACCAGCCACCAATATATAGTAACAACAACCACCTATCTATAGTTACACCAACCACCTCTCTCTAGTAACACCTACTACCTATATCAAGTATCACCAATCACCTATCTCAAGTAACATCATTAACATATCTCTAGTTACAGCAAATGCATATCTCTTGTAACACTAACAACCTGTCTCAAGTAACACCAATCACCTATCTCTAGTAACACCAACCACCTATCCTATCTCTAGAAACACCAATTACCTATCTCTAGAAACACAAATCATATATCTCTAGTAAGACCAAACACATATCTCTAATAACACCAGCCACCAATCTCTAGTAACACCAACAAATTCTAGTAACGCTAATCACCTATCTCTAGAAAAACCTACCATCTATGCTAGTAAATCCAGTCACATATCTCTAGTAACACAAACTATCTTTAGTAACACCAACAAATTATCTCTATTAACACCAATACCTATCTCTATTAACACCAATACCTATCTCTAGTAAATCCTACCACCTATCTCTATTGAAACCAAGCGCCTATCTCTAGAAATACCAACACGTATCTCTAGTAACACAACAGCCCATCTATAGTAAAACAAATCAACTACCTATAGTAGCAGCACACATCTATCTCTAGTAACACCAACCACCTATCATATCTCTAGAAAAACAAATCACCTATCTCTAGAAACACAAATCATATATCTCTAGTAAGACCAAACACCT
This sequence comes from Lymnaea stagnalis, assembly GCA_964033795.1. NCBI lineage: Eukaryota > Metazoa > Mollusca > Gastropoda > Lymnaeidae > Lymnaea > Lymnaea stagnalis. Next base: position 265,485 of record CAXITT010000603.1, on the reverse strand, counting down.
ATCTCCAATAACACCAGCCACCTATCTCTAGTAAAAACAATCATCAATCTCTAGAAACACCAACTGCCAATATCTTGTAACACCAACCACTTATCTCTAGTAAAACCAAGCACATATTTTTAGTAACATCAACCACCTAATTCTAGTAACACCAACCACCTTTCTCTATTAACCCCATTTGCCAATCTCTATCAACACCAAACACATATCTATGGTAACACCAACCACCTATCTCTGGTAACATCAATCACCCTTTTGTAAAACAAATCACCTCTCCCGAGTAACACCAAAACCACTTTCCCGAGGAACGCTAATCTCATATGCTAATATAAAAACAATCACTTATCTCTAATACCGCCATTAACCTAATTCGAGTAACAACAATCTTCATCACGAGAAACACCATTAATTTCTTCCAAACAACACCCTACCTTTATTCCCAGTAACACAAAACACCAATCCCTACTAACACAAATCACCTATCTCTAGTAAAACCAATCACATATCTCTGGTAAAGCCAATCACCTATCCGGAGCAACACCAATCGCCTATCTCTAGTAACACCAATCACATATCTCTAATAAAGTCAATCACCTATCCAGAGTAGCACCAATCACATATCTCTAGTAAAGCCAATCACCTATCCGGAGCAACACCAATCGCCTATCTCTAGTAACACCAATCACATATCTCTAGTAAAGTCAATCACCTATCCAGAGTAACACCAATCATCTATCTCTAATAACACCAATCACCTATCTGAGCACCATTCACCTATCGCGAGTAACATTAATCCCCTGTCTTGAGTAACACCAATTACCTGCCTCGAGTAACATCAATAATGTATCTCTTTGTAAAGAATTTATATTAATTTTTGCTGTATAAAAACTTTTGAAAGAAACAAAAGTTATTTGAAATGAATTTCTATTTATTTTCAATAAGTTTAAGGTAAATTTTTCCAATAAAACTAAAGCTACTTATCTTATGCGTATTTATGCTGCTTGAATTTTCCTCAAATAAACCAAACATAACCTTTTTTTTTACATAACCTCTTTCTATTTATTATTAAATGTGTTAAAATTAATTTAAAAAAAATAAAGATTAAAATAGCAGTAAGGGTTTAAAAATACCCTGTTTAATCCTCACACAACATTGGTTTTGCTCATAACATTTTTTCGCTCCACAACACGAGGGGGGGGGGGGTACAAGAACTTTTTTAAAATTAATTTAAAAAAAATAAAGATTAAAAATGCAGTAAGGGTTTAAAAATACCCTGTTTAATCCTCACACAACATTGGTTTTGCTCATAACATTTTTTCGCTCCACAACACGAGGGGGGGGGGGTACAAGAACTTTTAATGTGCACAGCGAATTCAAAGCGATTAAAATAAATCAAAGTTGGCTTTTAAAGTTAAGCTGGTCCTCGAGATTTAAATAATTTAAATATTTTACAAAATTACTTGATTATGTTTTAAATTTGTTAAACATCCTTTTTGATATGCATTTGTTCCGCTCTGAAACCAAAAGTTTCATAATAGATAACTTAAAAGTAATTTTCTTGAGCTCTTATTAATGTTATCCTTTCTTCTCAATGTAACAATAGAGTAGAACTCGCAGAGCGAATATACAAGACCTGTGATTTTTTCATTAGGACGCAAAGCTGCTTCCCTAAACAGCAAATCACCTCTCTCCACACATCTTTATTGCTCAAGGGTACACCATATATGGATAATATAGCTTGCGTCGCTGAAGTTGTGGAAATTCTTCACTTTATTAATGGATCCGCCTTTGGGACCACTTCTCCGGGTTTTGATTCAGCATTTCCTTATCTTAGATGAGTTGCCATAAGTGCTGATGTTGTTTTTGCTTGACATATAACTGGTCTTATAAGTTATAGAGAAATTCAAGCAATTCACGTCTTAAGTAACTAATAAACTTTTTTAAAAAAAATATTTTTCCCCAACTCTTCAAAGCTCATTAGTAAGGGTTACACAAGACGTAAAATAGAAGCAGACAATAAAATTTGACAAATTTTTTTTTTCATTTTCTAAAATCCCAAAATGAAATTAAAAATTCTTAAAATCATGCTTTTAAAATTTTAAAAAAGTACCTTAGAGAAATAAAACTCCCGGGTTCTCCACGAATGGTCCAGGAAAAATATGAATTCGCCAGGTACTGCAGTGGATAACCTGGGCTGGCTATGTATCCATTTTGTGGCTCTGTTATTGTTGTGTTGTAAGCTATAAGATGTTAGATCTTTTAGTGGAAATAAATTTACATTTTTTTTCATGCTCATTCTTTAACGTTTGCTTAAAGACACAATTTATATTAGGGGAAATTATTTAGAAATATGTTTGTATGTATATATATAATTGTATTTACATGTTCTTTTTGCTGGGATAAAAGTACATAATTATTTCTAAAAATGACAATTGTATAGTAATTGATAATGTGTGTATTCAAAAAAGAAAGCGTTCATCATACCAAATATTCGATATGCTCCACTGAAGCCCTTGCCTTGATAAAAGTCATTCGTCTTGAAAACAATATACATTGAATTTGTTGTAGAGGCAACGACGGTTATAGTGGTTTGGCTAGTGTCACAAAATGTAGCCAGCTGAGTACCACTTTTTCCGTCATAAATCGTGAGGGAGTCGTAAGAGCAGTTTAGACTGTTTTCAATGTCCATGTCAGAGATGCTAAATAGAAGCAAGTGTTAAATTGTTTAACATACAAAAATGTATCTAAATTCATAAGATAATTGAAATAGTATTTTAATGGCAACAAACTAATTTAAGCATGCGTGCAATGTTGTAAGTAGCGTTTTGATCTTTGTCACTGGACAATATTTAGTATACTAAATAAACTAGAATCAATACAGTTAATAATCCGAATGTTTTCGCTGAATTTAATCTCACAATACGAGTCTAAATATATGAAATGTCTCTGAAAAAAAAGTTCAATTGATTTAAAGGATTACACTTAAACTATTTTGAAATAGTACTGCCAAGAAAAAGCTTTGGTAAACTTTAAACAAAAGCTAGGGATTTCATTATGCTTTAAAATAGAATATATATATATATACACATTCGATTGTTTGACTTTTAAACTGCATTTAAAATTAAGGTTATTTTTTTAATTATTGTTTTTTTTAAACATTAACATTAATTTAATCTAGGAAATTGTGTAATTTTGTGTATCAGTTATTATTAGGGCTAAATCGATTTTAATTTACTCCAATGTGCTCAATTTTGTACTCAATTATAACAGATCAATTAAAATACGTTTTTAATTCGTATATTTCATTTTTATGTTAATGGTAAACATTTAGTCCATTGTCATGTAACGATCTCCTTCTGTATGGAAGAATGTTCCCAAAATTTTCTGAAAAGCAAAGTGAAACTGTCTGTACCTTTTTAATTACAAAAAACCAAACTATAATTTAGACTGATCTTAAAAAATATAATGTCATCCATAATTTTGGTAAATGCAGTTGGACAATATGGGGTCCAGCAAAGGCGTAGTTAGGAGCGGTGTCACCTGGTGCAATAAGCTGATGGTGTCACCCACCTCCCCCGACTTCCAAGATGGATTTGTTATTGTTAAAATAAGAACATAGCATAAAAAATACAATAACAAGAACAAATTAATTGAAGGTCAGGAGGTAAATGTATTTAAACATTTTTCTTACAAATTTAGACCAGAGAGAATGATCAATACATTGATCGTGGGTCCTCAAAATATATAAAAATAAGAAGTTGCAATGTTAAGTTGTTTTTATTGTTACATCAGTTTTATTTTATAAAAAATGTTCATTTTCTGGTCTTTAAATTTGCAAATCTGTCAATCACTGGATCACATTCAATACCCTTAATCATATCACCTATAACTGATAGTAGAGCCATATTAGAAAGCATTGACTATACCATGGTATATCGTGATTAGCCTTGGTTTTGAAAAGCTCCGCTCAAATGAAGCCACAGAAACAGAGATCGTAAGATAATTAGCCAGAGTGTTGGAAGAGATTCCAGGACTTCCCATTCAACTCTGACTGTTAAAGCATCAAATGCAGACTAAAAACAGACCAAACCTCTAATTTGTGAAATTCAACATCAGCTGCCTCTAGAGTCTTCTAAGAAAAGGTATTTTTTTAAAAGTTCAACCTCTGATGAACTCATCATAAAAAACAGGTTAATTTTGGTACTGACTTGGGTACATTGGCTTAATTTTAACAACATTTTATTCAGCAAGGTGCGCATTAAAAAATGGATGACATATTTTTTAGTTCCCTTTGAAAGATACAATTTAATAACGTTATTACTAGTAGAACTGGTATTACTGGAAGAAACGCATTTCTGACAATGGGAACTGCTTTGATTCGGAGATCCACGTTCGTATTTTCTTAAAATGATATCTACAAATATAAAAAAAAAACATAATTTTGCTCTTCGGCCAGTTCGGTCATTAACTTAAAATGTAATAATTGTGTGTGTGTGCGTATGCATATAAATGAACGCTGTTTCCGTGAACTGTGCGTAAGATAGCTTTGCTGTGTATAGTAAAAAGATAATGGAAAATTTGATGCGAACATTTTAAAGTTCAGGGCGATGGAAATGTCTTCAAATGTGTATCGCAGGTGGAAATGGAAGGCCGAGATTCATCCAGATCGCATTTTTATTCATGTTTATTTCCCAGATTATATAATAAGTCTGAACTCTTTATTAAGGTAGATAACGGGAACTATTGTTAAAAACACAACCACTGAAGAACAAAATGGGGAATTGAATCAACGCTCTTTTATAAATTTTAACATTGAAACTACATTTAAAAAATTTTTGGGGAAATATGAGCGGTTGTGGAATTTCGAGATTTCGCCCAGTGAGAGATTTACAATAGATGAGTCACTGGTATCACATAATTTCTGAAAAAAAAGTGATTATCTTGTGCGTTGGTGTTTTGAGAAAACGACTAATGGGGCTAAAAAATTTTGCAAATGCGGAATTTTGAGACGTAATTGTTTACCCAAACTTATTTATATATAGAGACATGCTGAACAATAAAGCTAATTAGTCTTATGGGTCGAGACTCTATCTCTTAGAACCCTGGCCATGAAACATGGCCCAATAGTCCATAAGGACTCCGGCCATGCAACACGGCCTCGAGTTGGGATTTGGGCAGATAGCTTCCACTCATTGAGGAGGAGACTTTACATTGTCTCCCCCCCCCCCCTTGCCCATTGAGTCATTTAAACGGGACGGGACGTTGGGTTGAACGGCTTAGCTTCCTCTCCCTCACGGCCTCGAGTTGGGATTTGGGCAGATAGCTTCCACTCATTGAGGAGGAGACTTTACATTGTCTCCCCCCCCCCCTTGCCCATTGAGTCATTTAAACGGGACGGGACGTTGGGTTGAACGGCTTAGCTTCCTCTCCCGGGAACGACGTTGCGTTACCTCTCCCCACCAACCAGGGAGCTGTGCGGTCTGAGGTTTGGCGCAGTTTTACTTCCTCTCAGGGAGGAGTCTCGAGCATGACTTTCTCCCACTGTTCCTGGGAGTTGTACGGACTATGCGTCGAAACAGCATTGGTTTCTCTCCGGGGAAGGTGCTGCGTTACCTCTCCCCACCGTTCAGGGAGAAGTTGGGACGTGACTATGTCGGGACGAAACGGTCACCTAGGAGCGGCTTTCTCAAGGCCGCATGTTTTTAATCCTCAGCAAGGGTTTTTTTTTCACCCAAGCCTCATATCCATTATCGGCTACACGTAATCATGTTAGCGCGTAACTTAAGTTGCGCTGGAAGTCATGCGTTTTGCTTGGATCTTTTGGCTTCGGGAGAGCTTTCCCTAATAATTTCCCACACCGCGCAGAGGTAAGATCCGTGTGAAATCACCGCGTTTCCTTGGCGATGTGAAATCACCGACTTAGAGGCGTTCAGTCATTTTCGGAAAAATGAAAGCCAAGATATTCATAGTCTTTACACTTAACATTTTAAAATTTTAGGTTTAGCCACATAAAATTAAATATAGAATTTTTACCACCGAAGATTGCGTTTAAATATATACGAGCCTCTCAAATATATATATATATATATATATATATATTGACATCCACTAAAGAAACAACTCAGGTGATAACAATCGATGATTATAGTCTTGTTCTTTATTAGGCTGATACTTCGCTTATACTTTCTC
>CAXITT010000603.1:232497-256226 GCA_964033795.1 Lymnaea stagnalis | reverse complement strand
ATATATACATACATATATATATATATATATATATATATATATATATATATATATATATATATATATATATGTGTGTGTGTGTGTGTGTATATATACATTATTTTTGCTGAAATTAAAGTATGCAATTATTTCTAAAAACAACAATGGTGGAGTCATGGATAATTTATGATTTGACAAAGAAAATTTCATCATACCAACTATTCGATATGCTCCACTGAAGCCCTTTCTTTTCACATTCCGATTCGTCTTGAAAACAATATGCATTGAATTTGTTGTAGAGGCAACAACGTTTTTAGTGGTTTGGTTATGGTTACAAAATTTTGCCAGCAGCGTACCACTTGTTCCGGTATAAATTTTGAGATAGTCATTATTACAGTTGGTACTGTTTTCAATGTCCATATCAAAGAAGCTAAAGAGAAGCAATGTTTAAAATGATTTATGTGACCAAAATATAAATTTATATAAACGCATTATTAGATATATTTTAAAATGTTATAAGGACTAAAATCTTTGCAGTATAATAGCTTTGGTTTTTATGACGGACACCGGACAATATTTAGTATATATAGCTAACTATACCGGGACATTAAATATGCTGCAAATTGTCGCTACATGACAAGATAAGTAAAAACTATTTAATTTCTCTGAAAGTTTAATAAGGAACAAGACTTTAAATGATCCGAATATTTAAGCTCAATCTAATCCCATCATACACGTCTAAATGTGTCAAATATCGGGGAAAAAAAAAACTTTAGCATTGATATTATAGACAACATTTAATAACTTTTTTGAAATATTTTTGTGAGGAAAAAATTTGGTAAACTTTTATCAGGTGGAGATTTGATGCTGCTTGAAAATAGTGTACACTTTTAAATATATTCTATTATACTAGAATAAATTACCCGATTTTATCGGGATAAAAATGGTAGATCCTATGCAATAATTTCTAACTGCTATTGCAAAAACTCATCACAATTCATAACTTTAAAAATGTAATAATATTTACGCTTCTAACATCATTACGTTTAAGAAGAATTTATCTGCTATATATTATAGGCCTACCCTACATTTTTTTCCCCCCAAAACTTTCCCCCCCCCCCCCCCCCGTCTAAACATGACATTAAATTACTCAGTCTAAATTATTACTAATTATATCCCTTTTGTCAATAAAGACGTTAATTGACGGATAATTACTACGTTGGAGAAATACTTTAGATTTACCCCTTTTCGTGCCCGTGAATTACAACTTTTTTTCTCTCTAAAAATTGTTTAAAAAAACGTGCCTTAAATGTACACCAAAACCTCTATATATGATATGAGAATATTTTACTGTTATAGAAATTCGTTGTATATTGATATCTTCGGCAAAAATTTAAACACATTTTTTGCCTTTTTAAAATAAAAAAAATATATATATTATCAGAAAATCGTAAAACAACACGTCTATAACAGATTTGAGTCCTGTTGTTGTTTTTTTAATTTTAATGTTTAATCTCATACAATACAAATCTCTTTACTGTTTGCAACGTAAAAAAAATGCATTTAAATTTTTTGAAATTAAATATTAACCCATCCTATTTTTTAAAATAAATTTTTCAAGTGTGTAAAATGATTGGGTTTTGATATTCATGGTTATACTTATATAAATGTACCGACGATTTGTTAACGCCGTTGATCTTTTTAATTGGTAAACATAAGTATATTTGTATAAAAAGAGAGTAACATCTCTTTTTTCCCCAAATATATACCATAGGATTTACCCATGTATTTACCCATAAAATTAATTACTTATCAAACCATTCCTTTATTTTGAGACGTACCTTGTTCTGACTTGAGCACAATGAACATATACAGATTTGTAAAAAGAGAATGTAATATCTCTTTTTTCCCCAAATTTATACCATAGGATTTAAATATATTGTCATCGACGTGAAAATGTACACTTTTTATTTCCTACCTTTGAAATGTAGGTTCCAAAATAGGTTGATAAATAATTATATTCATTACTTTATTTTGAGACGTATCTTGTGCTGCCTGGGGCAAAGTAACCAACCACTCTCCCACCCAGACTTACATAATTGTAGAAAAAATCTTCTACTTGATTGTTTGATTTTATTTGATATTTATATGGATCTGGTATCCATGCCACTTTAGCATGCTCTGGTCTTCCGAAATCTATTGAAACAAAAAAGTTTTAATTAATTGTTTCTTAAATTATTTTTATCATTTACAATTCCCCTCAAAGATTGAGGCAAATATTCCATAATTTTGGCGCCATCGCTTAAAAAAAAAAAAAAAAAAAAGCGCTCTCCGTAAGACTTTTTTTCTGTGTTCATCCACTCTAGGAACACTCAGTAAGTACTGTGTTGAAGACCGCACTCTTCAGAAGTACATGTTTATAAATAAGTTCATTGAGATATTCCGGTAGATGAGCCATCTGTGCAGCTGTACGCCAGGGACCAACTTTTGTACTTAACATAGGCCCTTCCATACCCAAACTAAAATAATTTGCACTTCATAAGGTTCTTTCTTTTTTGTTTTAGTTATAAATGGATTAGTCAATGCTATTTGGCTATGGAGATGCGCTGCCCTGTCTGACTTAAACCGCATTTTCTTATTATAATTATATTTAAAGGTTAGTTTTCATTACGTTATAATTTTAATAAATGTTTATTTTTGGAATAAAAACGGCAAAACTTTTTAATGTTAATATACACTGCAGAAATGTTTGAGTGTTTTATTAATTTAAAAAGCCATCATTTGTATTTATGTACTTTTAGAAAGGAAAATACAGTATCAGTTTTGTCACTCACGGTTATTAAATTTAAAGAAACCTAAGAGTTTTGGAGAAATAAGCTATTCGCACTATGACGTCATTTGCGTGATAATTTAGAACAAATTAATTAAAAAATTCATTTCGCTATGTTAACAACGCACAAAAAGACGCACTATAAACGACCTTATGTTTGGGTTTTCCAGATAAATGTGATTACGGTGTAATTCTTTAAACAGGATTTTTTATTTTTTTATTTTTTTCACAGCTTTTAAACACATATATAATGCTTAAAATAGTTCCTTATTTGATACTTTAAATGCATTTGTTATTTATAATAATAATATTTAAACTTTTACTTTAAAAAAAAGTGGATTTAAAATATTTTTTTGCACATTTAAATTTATTCGATTTCCGTAAAATAATAGAAAATAACTATGATTGTTTTTAGGAATCCGAACGTACTTAAAAAGTTCTCACTTTTGGCGTCATGTGAACCTAGCTCATTCTTATATATATGACTTTAAAAATAGTTTTAATAGGCTCCTTAAAGATCAATATTTTTGTTTTAAAATTATGATTCTTTTTCGCATGGGAATTGGGTATACTTATATAATTTATTATTTGGGTGAGATATATTATATTTACTTTTAAACGTATACATTTTCGACAAGATAATAAATTCATTTTTTTTTAAATATTGTGTACATTTAATTTCGATACCAATTGTACACTTTTTGATAAATATCTACATGATTCTATATTATAGAATGATGCAAAATTAAATGTATCAAACTTTTTCTTGATAAGGGATACCTTTAAAAAAAAACGCTTAGCAAAGTTCCGCTCTCGATACAGCTGCACCATTACATTCTACCTACCCTAACCTCAACCCTAATTCCTAAAAAAGTGAAAACTGCCTGCACATTTTTAATAAAGGACGTTATAAATTAGACTAAACTTTTTTTTAAAATTGTCTTCCATAATTTTGGTAAAAATAATTTCCCCCACCCAACAAAGATAATTTTGGCAAAAGAAAGAAACACTACCAGGGAATGAGCTGAAGAGGAAAGCTATTATTGTCCAATACCCTGTGTGCGTGATGTGCATAATGAATTATCAGTAGTTTGAAAATTGCGGACCGTCGGTCATTTCCTGACCGTGACGTCATATATCCATTTAGCATACTGCTAAGTATGGCTAAATTTTCATCTAACTTATTGCTAATTCTCGCTTAATCTCAATCTAGCTTACCGCTAATTATGGCAAATCTCCATTTAGATCACCGTTTATTATTGCTAAATATCCATCTAGCTTACTGCAAATTATGACTTAATTTCAATCTAGCTTAATGCTTTTTATGACTGAATCTACATCTAGCTATCTAGCTTACTGCCAATTTTGACTAAATTTCCATCTAGCTTACTGCCAATTATGTCTAAATCTCCATCTAACATACTGCCAATTATGGCTAAATGACCATCTTGCTTACTGCTAGCTATGGTTAAATCTCCATCTAGCTTACTGCTAATTATTACTAAATCCCCATCTCATTACTGCTAATTATCGATAATGATGGTGAGTTAACATCACGACGCTGGTAATGGACTTTCTCATTATGTTTTTCACACACGGCCAAATGTTATGGCGCACCTGAATGTATAGTTGGTTCATTGAACACTACTGGTACCCTTTGCTCTAGTATTTTTTTATAGTGTTAACACACATGGTCATCTATTACACGCTCTGCTCACCTGCTACGATCTCCCTTTGTCCTCAGAAGCTCTATCTTATACTAATAGTTTTTCAAGTACAAAGTCTATAAGATTCTCCTTTCCTGCCATTTATAATACTTCAACTAGAAAATTATACTCTATTATTTACCCCAGTAACTAGTTGTAATAATCATTATAATATTACACCAGGTCTCCAAGTAAAGTTTGCATGTACTACCCACCCAAAATATTTTCACAAATATTTTCCTAGCCACTCAGGAACAACTTGACGTCATTCCTTGGTTCTAGACTCCTATGAGATAACATAAAACTAATCCTAACGCATGTATCAACTCCTTCCATTATTTTGAACTGTTTCTACACATTTCATCCTTGGTAATAACAGGTCGTCAGCGTCTTTTTTACTTCCCACCTCCTCTTACATAATGTGAGCGTTTTAACAATATAATTGACAAAGGAAATGCCCGAGAGCTCGCTTGAGAGCCGTTCTTATTAGTTGTATGAGGAGAACATTTCGACATACGTGACTTACATCACTGAAGACATAAACTTTTAATCTTAAAAGGATGTTAAGGAATGTGTTAAATAGTAAATGCATTCAGCGATGTGAGGTTAAATTGCGGAAAATGGCATCAATAAAGTGAGGCAGATCATTATATGCGGTTGCGTGAAGTTAATTTGGTCAATAACATTCGAATTTGTCCATCATTTAAAAATATATATTATATTATCGTTGATGTTTCAAAAGTGTAAATGCTTCAAAATTGTAAAAATTAAAGCTTGAATTTGTTCCATCTTGCATTGAAATAAAAAATAAAAGTAATTGGTTTCTTTAAGCATTTGAAACACCTTTATTCTTATCAATTACATTCTGTCTTTGAATTTCTTGAGAAAAAACTTATAAATAGTCATAGAAGAAAAACCGAAATGAAAAATTAATGAAGTCTTGTGACTTTTTCATTATTTTAATTCCTAATTAAAAATAAAGTTGTAAATTCATTAATTTCTTTAATACCTTATCAAAATATAACTGCCGGGGGTCCCTTGAATGGTCCAGGAGAAATAAGAATTTGCCGTGTACTCAAGTGGATAACCTGGACTGGCGATGTATCCATATCTTGGTTCCGTTATTATTGAGTTGTAGTCTAGAAAAAGTAATCACTTTTAGTTAAAAGGTCCTTACATCTACTTAGCCAGACTGTTAATGAACGTTCCAAATAATTTTTTGAAAAATTTCAATGAATAAATAATTATATGAGTCGTTAATTAAAAAGAAATATATACTAAGTGTAAATTAAAAATTAGAATATAAAATTTAAAAAAATAAAATTTAGATATGTTAATACAGAAATATTTCTTAAGACAACAATGTTATTAATACTTCAATAGCTATGAATTGGCAAAAGAAGATATTTATCTTACCAAACCTACGATACGCTCCACTGAAGCCCCTGCCTTGAACAGAAACATCTGTCTCAAAAACAAGATGCATGCCATTTGTTGAAGCTGCAAGAATTTTTTGGGTGGTATCGGCCCTGTTACAAAACATAACTAGCTCGCTATCTTGTTTACTTGATCCATTATAAATCTTGAGAGAGTCGTATCTACAGTTGCTTATTTGTTCAATGTCCATGTCCGAGATGCTGAAGAGAAGCAATAATTATATTGCTGTATGTCACACAAAATAGCCAACCTACTCCAGAAACTGGGTGAAAATATCAACTACTATACGACCCGCGGCGTAGCATACGTCGCAGAATTGCTCATAGATGAGTGAAGACTTTTTGAACGACACAGTTGTCCAAACTCTATTAATATTCTCATGTCCCAACCACTTTTAAACCGAATATTTTTTACACAATACTGAAATTGAGACGATTTCATTTCCGAAAATAAAATATTACTCACGAAACGCAATTGCATTATTAAAAAAAAAATATATATATATATATCATAAAAAAGCGTAGTTATTGGGGATTATATTTTGCTCGCTAGTGAACTCATAAGGGAACCACACTGTGGCGTATCTATAAATAGCTTGCTTGGTGTTTGAACCATGTTGGTGTTTGACCTTTGCTTGCGAATTATATATATAGATACCTAATGTGTTCTTTTTGTTGGTTTTATTTTTGAGGATAATTTCATTACGTCCATTTTTATTACAATTAAGTGTAGCTGAGAACATTGATGTGGAACTCCTAGCAGTTTCTGTTTCTTAGACAGCTTCCAATTTCCTATAACCAAATCAACACAATTGTATGTCTATAATAAGTGTCTTTAAAAAGAAAAAAATATAATTGAAACTAAAATATAATTGAGCATGTCATTTAGGGTTGGGTTTCATTAAATCTTCTTATATCATCTTGCTTGTCATTTAGGGTTGGGTTTTTTTAAATCTGCATATATCATTGTGCATGTTATTTAGGGTTGGGATTCCTTAAACCTATACATGGTATTATACATTATTTTATTAGAAATCTAAAGCCATAAAACTAAATCACAATAATATTTCACAAAAAATATATTACCTAAATACATAGTAGCTGTTTGAAGTTCCGGTCAAAGTCCAAGTGCACAGGGTAGAGTTGGGATACAGGCTCGGATAGTTAGGACTGACAATCTGTCCCGATGGATAAGAAGCTGTAGCATTGCAGTCTGTAAGTTTACCAAAACGGAATTGTTAGCTTTAAGAGCATAAAAAAAGTCTTTTTTTTAATAAAAAAAATAGTTTATAATGCCAAAGCTTCCAGTAGGACAGTCATAAATTACATTCCTTCATTAGCTTTTCTGTTTAAAAAAAATAAAAGCCTACAAAAAAATAGTAAATTTCAAAATTGCACATTTATAAAAGAAGTTTAAAATCTCTGTGATATGTATTTTGAAGCATAGGTGTGAATTGAGGCTTAGCCTCATTAATAGAAAGTGTACAACAACTTCTTTATGCTCGTCATTCCCGTCTGTATTGAATAACATCACTCTAAATGTATTTATTGACATCAATACATATGTAGTTACTGACATCAACTAAAATGTATTTAATGACATTAATCTAAATAAGACCGATGCTACTGACATCCATCTAATTAAGACCGATGCTACTGACATCCATCTAATTAAGACCGATGCTACTGACACCAATCTATTTAAGACCGATGCTACTGACATCAATCTAATTAAGACCGATGCTACTGACACCAATCTATTTAAGACCGATGCTACTGACATCAATCTAATTAAGACCGATGCTACTGACATCAATATAATTAAGAACGATGCTACTGACTTGAATCAAAATAATACCAATGCTACTGACGTCAATCCAAATATTACCGATGCTACTGGAATCAATCCAAGTTTAGATCTACTCAGCTATCTGGTTCTATTCTCAGTTCTTATTTCATTGTCTTTTTTCTGATAAAAACTTTGAGCCAAATCGTCCTACTGGTTGTCTCGTTCTTTTTATTTGGGTTTACAAATTCCATTCCCTTACTATTTAATTCACAAGGTTCTCTAACTCTCTCTCTCTCTCTCTATCCCACTCTCTCTCCTCTCCCCCTCACTCTCTACCCCCTCTCTCTCTGTCTATCTCTCCCTCTCTCTCTCTGTGTCTCTCTCTCCCTCTCTCTCTGTCTCTTTCTCTCTCTCTATCTCTCTCCCTCTCTCTCTCTCACTCTCTCCCTCTCTCTCTCTAACATTATGTATCTTTACATAAGGCTGAATGTTGGTTTGTTTATTTGATGATAATAGACTCAAAAGCTACTGAACCTAGAGAGCTGAAAATTCCTCTTTTATTCTAGAATCAGAAAAGGGTTGGCCAGTTTCTTTTCCATAACTAGGGTCGGCCCACTATGGCCAAAAAAAAATTCCTACCGGATAATTCCTGAACCTTGAGTTAGCAGCAAAAAAAAAAAGTTTCGACGAATGAACATTAAAATTGGTCGTACTATGAAAATCAGGAAACATTTTTTTTGAATAAAATTACATGAATGAATTAAGTATTTTGAGATATTTAACCAAATCAAAATATGAAATTCGACATTCCTTTTTATTATCAGACTGCTAAACTTGTAAACCCATTCTTAACTCTTTACTCAAGACACAGATAGAAGTCTGACTCCACGTACTCACTTCCTAATGTCAAAAATTTTACTATGATATTTCCTTATCAAATTCTATCTTATGAGTCCGGCCCATGACAAGGTCTTTCAGTATAATTACAAAGCTTACCACTGAGGCCCTAAAGCGATGTTAAAAAAATATTTTAACTTGAGTATGTACCTAAAGGATTAAGATATTGATCGTCTTCAAAACAAAAATGAAAATTTTGGGGTGTTCCGGCGGTCTGAAAGAAATGGTATGGGCCATAATTCTATTTCTTGTGAGTCTTGGACAAAAATATTAATCATAAAAAAACCACCCGAATTCATTAAAAGTGTATACTTAAAACATTTTCTAAAGTTTTAATGCCCCACTTTGTGAACCATTCTTTTAAACGTATGGACAATTTTTTAAAGGTAACCTTTGAATATGTATCGACATAATTTTTATAGGCACCCACCCCTTTATAAGTAATTACATTTGTGACACATTTTGGACAAGACTGTTATGTTGAACTTGAGTCTATGTAATGAGGGGAGAGCCAGGTGTATCAGCTTGTAATGATATATTACTCTATCAATCTATTTAGGCAAATCCTTAACTTAAAACCCATGCATTGAAACTAAATATCTCATTTAATTACGCGGGTTAACCTGCATTATAAACTATGTCACTTTGGGAGGGAATGCCCTGATATGAATAAAACCTTTGTAGGCATTCATAAAAGGCGTCACGCATCCAGCGGAAATGGGGGGTTGAAGGTGGGTAATGAATGCAAAAATCTAACGTTATATGATACTCTGTGACAATTTTTCGAAAGAGAGGGGAGGCTAAAACTCTTCTAAAATAGCTTGACATATTTTTTAATGGGTGCAACGTGTTAAAAAATAACTTCATCCGGTGTGTTGTCTTACATTCCATGGTTAGCTGACTGTAATGGCAATGGAACAATGGGTGCTGTCTTTCGCATGTTAGGGAGACGGTGAATAAGAGAAGATAAATGACACAAGGGAATTTACTCAGATTTAAAAAAAAGGGTTAGTAATGACTCGGCCATGACTCTCTTTTCTAAATAAATGATCAATCAATAAATGCTACCGGTGTCGGAGAAAACGGGGTTGAGGGTGGAGGGGCTATGCATCTTACATTGAAAAAAAAAATTATGATCAGTTGTCATTTTCAGCCATCTGCTGAGTTATCTTATTTTTCATGGAATGAAGCTTGAAAATCCTGGCCTGGTGGCATCAACACTAGTTGAGCCACTAAACCCAACAGGTGGCAACACCTGGTGGCATTAACGCTAACTGATCCACTAAAAGAAATAGCTGAGCCAACCTGGTGACACCAACACAAGTTGAGATAAAAAACAAAATAGCTAGCCCACCCTGTTAGCATTTACACTAGTTGAGCAAATAAACACAATAAATGGCCCACACTTGTTATTCTAACACTAGCTGAACCACTAAAAACAATATTTTGCCCACCCTGGTGGCACTGAGACAAGCTGAAACACTAAACACAATCGCTGGCCAACCATGGTGGCATTTACACTATAGTTGAGCAAATAAACACAATAGATGGCCCACACTTGTTATTCTAACACTAGCTGAACAACTAAACACAATAGTTGGCGCCCCCTGGTGGAACTGAGACAGGCGGAACCACTAAATCCAATAGATCGCCCACCCTGGTGGCACTGAGACAAGCTGAACCACTAAATCCAATAGCTGGTTCACCCTGGTGGCACTGAGACAAGCTGAACCACTCATTCCAATAAATGGCCCGCCTGATGGCACTGAGACAAGCTGAACAACTAAATCAAATAGCTGGCCCACCCTGACGGCACTAATAAAGTTCAAGACTCAAAAGGGTTGACATTCAATCTCTTGGAACCCTGGACACGATTTCCACGGCGCGCCTCATCTGCTGGGCGCTACCGTAAAGGAGATCATTTAGGCAAGCCTCCGGATTCCTACCGTCACCTCCCATCCCACTATTCGGACACGTGATCCCCAAGAAAGCTATTGTATTCTCATCTAGTCCACACAGTCCGCACAAAAGTACCCTTCTGTTGTCGAGTCGGTGGAGATAACTGCGCGTCGCGCAGTGCCCAGTTCTCATCTTTGAGATAAGGCTTTGTTCTCCACGACTAAGATCTTACCATGGGTCACTTTTACTCGGCCGCTGCATTTTCTGGTAAAGCTGTCGTCCAGTGGTGGCCGTGTCCCACCTTCTGTGCCATTTCTTATTGAAATGGTCTTTAACCCAGATAGTGACTCCCACCTGAGTCATGGGTCTGTTTGGTTGAGGTAGGGCCGCGCCCTGTTGGGCTAAGAAATCCGCCCTATCAGGAAGCGACGCCTCTGAGTGCGAATCGATAAACTGCAAGAGCACATTAAGGCCATGTGCATGGATGGAGCCCACTGTTTCCAGAACAGCTGTAACCATTTTTGGTCTCACAGATCTCTCCGCCATGAGTTCGAGAGCAGAACTAGAGTCGGTGAAGACCACAACGTCCGGGAAGGACTTTCTTTTCACTAGCCGTTGGTGGATCCTCTTGAGAGCTACCAGTATCGCCTCGATTTCCGCATCGAGGCTCGTTGCATTACTTCCGCATGGGCCTGATAGCTCCTCGGGTGGAGCCATCTCTGCGGGATACTGGATGAGGACACCGTAGCCACTACGCTTTTCCCCCGCGAAGCATGAGCCGTCTGTGAAGACTTTAACCAGGCTGTTCGGGTAAGCTTCAATCGTGCGTCGCACAGCCTCTGCTGGTTCTAGTTGAGGACTGTTTTTCCTGGCATTGGTGTCAATCATGTCCAGTCGAATGTCTGGCCGGGAGAGACGTTTGTGTGGCCCCCGCCCGGGGACCATTTTCACTTTTTCCCTGTCTCCGGGTAAAATAACGTCTTCTTCAAGACTGTGCACCGTGTCCATGAAGGATGGTCTCTTCAATCGGAACTTTTTTACCCTCGTTTGTGTGGCCCCCGCCCGGGGACCATTTTCACTTTTTCCCTGTCTCCGGGTAAAATAACGTCTTCTTCAAGACTGTGCACCGTGTCCATGAAGGATGGTCTCTTCAATCGGAACTTTTTTACCCATTCGTCCTGTAATTGGAAACAGGGTTCTTCCCTTCCCATGCGTCGGAAGCGTTCTACTGTCGTAAGAACTGCTTTCTCCCGCCTGACCTCGAGCGGTTCGACATTGGCCATGATCTCCACAGCCGCCATGGGTGTGGTTCGTATTGCCCGCATACAAACCTTAGAGCACGGTTTTGAATGCGGTCCAGTTCCTCTAGAGCCGTGCGGCTCGCGAAGGTCTGGACTGGCAAACTGTAATCCATAGTTCCGATTACACTGCTAAGGTAGAGCGACCTTAACAGTCTTGCGTCTGCGCACCATCTAGTGCAAGCCAGCTTTTTCACCAAGCCCAGTTTTTGTGAAGCTTTGGCACACAGTTCGTGTACATGGTGGTGAAGTTGGAGTTTCTGATCCAACTTTACCCCCAGGTAGACTGGTGTCCTGTCCCATACCAAATCTTTTCCGTTTATGGAGAGTTTTGCATCGACCTTAAGCGCCTTCCTTCCATTTTGTCAACTTAGAGTAAACCGTCTTCTCGGTGTTCACAACCATTTTCCACTGTCTCGCATAGTCTTCAATGCTGTGCAGATCATTCTGCAGCCGGTTCTGCAGATGGTTGATGTCCTTACCAGAGGTCCAGATTACTAGATCATCGGCGAACATTGCGTTGTTGGACACTAAGCCCTCTTGCAAGTCGTAAACGTTCGCTAAGAACAGAGTGCAGCTGAGGGCAGAACCCTGGGGGAGTTCGTCCTCCAGAGCAAGCCGCCTCGACAGACTATTGCCTACCCGCGTGGCAATAGTCCTGTTCTTGAGAAAGTCAGTCACCCACGCGGACATTATTCCAGTGATTCCCAGCTTCTGGAATTTATACATGAGGCCTGCGCGCCACACTCGGTCATACGCTTGCTTGAGGTCAAAGAAAACTGCCACCGAATGATTTTTCTTCTGAAGTTCGTCGGTCATGGACTGAACAAGACGGATTACCTGGTCCATGGGCTGGCGACCCTTACGGAAGCTACCTTGCGTCGGTGGTAGGCACTTATTACTCTCCAAGAACCAGTAGAGTCGTCCATTTACCATTCGCTTGGCCACTTTTCCCACACAAGACGTTAACGATATCGGTCTAAAGCTACTTGGTAAATGGCCTGGTTTTCCTTCCTTTGGCACTGGAACCACTATGGCCTGCTTCCAAACTTTCGGTAAAATACCTGTAGTCCAAGTTCGGATAATGAGAGCCAGCAGAAATTCTCTCCCCTGTTTACCCAGATGGGTTAACATTTCATTGTGAACTTTGTCTGGGCCTGGTTCTTTCCCCGCCAAGCACTTATCAAGCGCGCTGCGCAATTCTTTCATTGTGAAGGGAGTTGTGAAAATCTTGGGGTGAGGTCCAGTACGCTAGGCACGAGCTCTCCTTTTCCTCAGATGGCGGATTTCCCGATGCTCTTCGGTCTCTTTTGCCTTCTCGTTCACTTTGTCGAAGTGAACATTGAGCACCTTGGCCCTTTTTTCGTCGCTCGCCTCGACGCCTTTGCCTTATAGTAATGGCTGCGGGTTTTTGGCCTTCCCCGCACCAGAGAGACTCCCGAGCAGATTCCACACCTTCCGGCCGTCTTGGAGATCAAGCTTTTCACACGCACTTACCCACTTCGATTTTTTCGCTTTCTGAACAGCTGCCCGGACTTCAGCCGTAAGTCGATTGTAGCCTGCAAGAGCAGCAGATGTTTTCTTTCTCGCGGCTTCTTTCCGAGCTTTTGCTCTTCGCTTCACGAATTTCCCAAGCTTTTTGTTCCAAAAAGGCTTGTACGGTCGCTTCCCGGTCGTTTTCGGGATCGTCTTACGGGCGATCTCGAGGAGAACGCAATAAAACCTCTCGAAAGCAACATCTAAGTCTGAGTCGGCCACGTCGACTGTAATTAGTCTGAGCTTGGTCTCGCACTGACTTTCAAAATTTTGCCAGTTCGCTCTGCGAAAGAGCCAATGACGTTTATCGCACTTTGTTTTGGCCTGTCCCAAGTCAATCTCCAGTAAAATGGGCAGATGGTCACTCCCAATATCTTCCAGTACACTAAGATTCTGATGTCCCGCGAGATCAGCGGACACGAGCGTCAGATCTGGCCTTGATTCCGTTCCGTGGCCGTAGTGAAGAAGAGTGGGCGCACTCTTCTCGTCCTGAAGTCGGATAAGATTGGTTTCGAGACAGACTTCTTCCACGTGCTTACCGGAGCCGTTTCGCTCCGAATAACCCCACATGGGGGATTTGGCATTAAAGTCTCCTGCAATTATAGTTCGTTTGAAGATCGTCTCCCCGTCGGTAGTGATCGTGATCACATTGCTTGGAGAATTATAAACGTTCGTCAAGGCGAACGTTTTCCCACATTGAGAGACTTTTACTGACAACGCATAGCGTTTGCACTCAATGACCTCCACCGCGAGATCATTCCTAACCGATGTGGTAATGCCTTGGCAGCGGTCACACTTACTATGTTATAGTGAGTAACCAGTAATGTGCACCGGCTTGCCGTGGAGCAACGTTTCTTGGAATAGACCTACGTCCACTTTAAGATCGTGGAGTAGTTTGGTTACTTCGTGCGACTTCTGCCTGATACCAGACACATTCAACTGGAGCACGACCAGGGAATGTTTTTGGTGTCCCGTACCACCTTTTCGATCTCGAACAGTCACTTGTTGGCCTCGTGCGCGCATGTCGAGCGTCACACGCACGAGAGGGGACGCCTTCCCCATGGGAACATCCGTGGGGAGAGGATGCAGTCCACACACCACATCTGTAGCATTACTCGGTCCCACCCAGTCTCCCAACAGTGGGTATCAAGGGCCTTTTAAGGAAGCCTCGGTTGGTGGGGAAGGATCTTGTCCAAGCCCCACCAGTCGAACTTGCGTAAATGACTTATCTGACATGTCATGAGTAAAGAGGGTTTGAGCAGACATCTTCCTCCCATTGAGGGGGGGTGGCTTTGCGTCGCCCCCCCCCCTTACTCAGTGGGTCTTTCGGTCGGGACGTACGAGCAAGGTGTGTTTCTTTGGCTTCGAGATTTGACTCCCTACTAGTCCTCCGCGCCACGAAGAGGCAGATCACGTGCGACATCGCCGCGAGCTTGGCAATGTGAGTTTTCCCCTAATTCAGTGTGAGCTGTCTCGGGGGAAACCTCGAGGCCTGACGGCACTAAGATAAGCTGAACCACTAAATCAAATAGCTGGCCCACCCTGATGGCACTGAGACAAGCTGAACCACTAAATCTAAAAGCTGGCCCATACAGATGGCACTGAGACGAGCTGAACCACTAAATAAAATAGCTGGCCCACCCTGGTTGCACTGAGACAAGCTGAACCACTAAACCAATAGTTTTCCCACCCTGATGGCATTGAGACAAGCTAAACCACTTAATCAAATAGCTGGCCCACCCTGGTGGCACTGATACAAGCTGAACCACTAAATATTAATTATAAAAATAATAAATTTTATTTGAAAAACACGCTTCATGCCCAAAAGCTCGAAGCGCGGTACAAAGTCAACCCAATAAAAAAGAGAAATAAAAACAATCTAAAATTTACCACATTTAAAAACAGATGCAACTATATATAGCTACATACGAGCATACCCAGTCAAAGTCTTTCATCCCGTTTCAACCATAAGTCACACAAGCCATCATATATTAACTGAAAAAGATGGTAGATAGCCTCACCCCAGAAAATGTTTGCGAAATAGATGTGTTTTTAAATCGCTTTTAAAGGACTCCAGTGTCTGGCTGTTTCTGAGAGCGACTGGAAGTGCGTTACAAATTGTTGGGCCGGCAAATGCAAAAGTGCGCTTTCCATAATTCTCAAGGCGAACACTCGGTATCGATATTTTGCCACTATCGGATCAGCGGAGCTCTCTGTGGGTACATAAGGCATCATGAGTGCTTTGAGATAAGATGGCGCCAGATCATGCAAGCAGCTGATGCAAAAAGTTGCAACTTTGTACTCTATGTGAGCGCGGACCGGCAGCCAGTGCAGCTCCCTCAGAAGTTAACACATTAGCTAAGCCCCTAACCATATTTGTTGATTTACCTTTCGGGCTACAAAAATTAGTTGGAACGCTAAACACAATAGCTTGCCTACCCTGGTGGAATAACACTAGCCGAGGAACTAAACACAATAAGTTCCCTACCCCGTTGGTACAAAAACTAGCTGAACCATTACACAAAGTAGGTGACCAATCCGTTTGTAAATTACACCAGCTGAGCAACCAAGCACAATAGCCTGCCCACCCTGGTGGTATTAAAACTAGCTAAGCTACTAAACACAATAGTTTTCCCACCGTGGTTGCACCAAAGATAGCTGAGCAACTAAACACAATAGCTTCCCCTTCTTGGTGCACAAACACTGGCTGAGCAACTAAACACAATTCTTGTTTCACCAACATAGCAATAACACGTGCTGAGAAAATATACACAATAGTTTTCCCACTCTGGTGGCACTAAATCTAGCTGTGCCGCTAAGCGCAACAGTTGATTATCTTTTTAAGGCATTAACATCAGCTCAGCAACTAAACACAATAGCTTGCCTACCCTGCTAGCACTAAAACTAGCTGAGCAACTAAACGCAATAGTTTGTCAACCCTTATGGCACTAACACTAGCTGAGCAGCTAAACACAATAGCCGACAACCCATGGTGGCACAAACATTAGCTGAGCTACTTAACAAAATATTTGATTTACTATTTTAGGTTCTAACACTGAGAAACTTAACACCATAGTTTTCGAATCCTGGTGGCACTAACACTTGCTGAGCCACCACAACACAATAGCTGTTTGACCAACATGACAATAACACTAGCACAGACATTAAACACAAAAGCTTGCCCACTCTTGTGGCACTAAATGTAGCTGCACAACTAACTAACGCACATATTCTGGTGAAGGTCTGAGATTACTCTCTTATGACCCCGGCTAGTAAATTGGCTATCAACTCCATCTGTTGAGCTGAGCCATACAACATTTCCCTCACAAAGGATCCTCCAACCGCCCTGGCTTCCCCCGGGAGATCTAGTGTGGGACATTCAGTCAACAGATGTTCTAAGGTCTCTGGGGCCAGGCTGCAATGCCGGCAGGTAGGATCTCTGTTGTTATCCAACCTCCAGAAATATGTGCGCAAGGGGCAGTGCTCGGTGCGCATCTGCGTCACTAGACTCTGCGATCTGCGACCTAACCCCTCTGGTGAAGGTCTGAGATTACTCTCTTATGACCCCGGCTAGTAAATTGGCTATCAACTCCATCTGTTGAGCTGAGCCATACAACATTTCCCTCACAAAGGATCCTCCAACCGCCCTGGCTTCCCCCGGGAGATCTAGTGTGGGACATTCAGTCAACAGATGTTCTAAGGTCTCTGGGGCCAGGCTGCAATGCCGGCAGGTAGGATCTCTGTTGTTATCCAACCTCCAGAAATATGTGCGCAAGGGGCAGTGCTCGGTGCGCATCTGCGTCACTAGACTCTGCGATCTGCGACCTAACCCCTACCATGGGTCTTGTTTGCTAGGAGTAGGCAAGTTCGAATAGACGCCTCTGGCGGTCGTGTTATCAGCCCATTGCCTGTACAACTTCTGCCTGAACTGGTCCGCCAACCAGTTTTTGACTCCCAAGAAAGTCATTGGTACTTCTGGCTGAGGCTGGGAAGTCCCGGTTTTCGCCAGAGTGTCAGCTATCTCATTGCCACTGATTTGACGTGCCCTGGTATCCATTGTATTTCGACCTTGCACCCTATTTCACCAAGTCTGCATATGTCGTTGTGAATGACGTCGACCAGGCGTGTGGTACCCTGTCGCTTCTCCAAGATCTCAAGAACAGATCTTGAGTCTGAGAAGATAACAATATCAAGCCCCGCATGATCCGTCCCTTCCAGAGTAATATGGACTCTCTCCAGGGCCATGTGTATAGCTATGAGCTCCGCGTCAAAGTTTGACGCTGTAGTCCCACAAGGCCCCGAGAGTTTTTCATTAGGTGGTCCACCTACTGGGTACTGAATAAGCGCACCGTACCCAGCAGTTCTTTTCTTAAGATTGTACATAAGGCATCATGAGTGCTTTGAGATAAGATGGCGCCAGATCATGCAAGCAGCTGATGCAAAAAGTTGCAACTTTGTACTCTATGTGAGCGCGGACCGGCAGCCAGTGCAGCTCCCTCAGAAGTGTTTTAGCATCGTCGAATTTGCGTTTGCGAAGAACAACGTGAGCCGCATTATTCTGTGCTCTTTAAATTTTATCCAGGAGCGTAGCTGGGAGACCCACAATGAGAGCATTGCAGTCATCCATGCGTGATAACACAAATGCAGACATCAGCCTCTTTGATGTATCTAACGTTAAGAAAGGTCTCACATGACTAATCCTGCGCAGCTCTAAGAAAAATTCCTTGCAAAGCATGTTAATATGATTTTCCATAGTAAGTAATCTGTCTAAATAGACACCCAGGTCTGAGCAATCTTAATCTGTATACCTGAGAGAGTAAGTGATGTTGTGTGTTTTACAGATTTTTGTAATCTGAGACAAGCTGACCCACTAAACACAATAGCTGGCTCATCTTGGTGACACTGAGACAAACTGAACCACTAATTACAATACCTGGACCAACCTGGTGGCACTGAGACAAGCTGAATCACTAAACACAATAGCTGGCCCACCCTGGTGGCACTGAGACAAGCTGAACCATCAAACACAATAGCTGGACCAACCTGGTGGCACTGAGACAAGCTGAATCACTAAACACAATAGCTGGCCCACCCTGGTGGCACTGAGACAAGCTGAACCACCAAACACAATAGCTGGACCAACCTGGTGGCACTGAGACAAGCTGAACCACTAAATCCAATAGCTGTCCCCACATAGGTGGCACTAACATTAGCTGAGCCATAGTGTCATTTTTCACATTGTAGTTACTATTCTAGTGTTTCTGGTTTTTCATTTTTGTTTTACTTTTGCAGTTTAAATAGTTTACATATTTTTAATAATTGTAAAGCGCTTAGAGCTGTAAGGTAAGCGCTATACAAAAATGCGTAAATAAATAAATAAATAAATAAAACACAATAGCTGGGCCCCGTGTTGGAACTAACACCAGCTGAGCTAATAAACACAATAGCTGGCCCTTTTTGGTGGCGCAAACACTAGCTTAGCAACTAAACACAATATTAGGTTAACGAACATTGCTAAGCAAATACAAAACAATAGCTTACCCACACTTGTGGCGCTACATCTACCTGTGCCACTAAAAGCAATAGACGATTATCTCTTCAGGGCACTAACACTAGCTGAGCCACTAAACAAAGTAGCTTGCTTGCTGGCACTAAAACAAACCGAGCAACAAAACACAATTGCTTGTCGACCCTTATGGCACTAACACAAACTGAGCAACTAAACACAATAGCCGACACACCATGGTGGCCCAAACACTTGCAGCTGAGCCACTTAACGCAATAGTTAGTTCACCATGATGGCAATAACACTAGCCTCGACATTAAAAATAAAAGCTTGCCCACTCTGTTGGCACTAAATTTAGCTGACCAAGTGAACACAAAAGATTGCCCTCCCTGGTGGTACTAACACTGGCTGAGCCACTAAACACCATTGTTATCTCACCCAGGTTGCACTAACACATTAGCTAAGCCCCTAACCATATTTGTTGATTTACCTTTCGGGCTACAAAAATTAGTTGGAACGCTAAACACAATAGCTTGCCTACCCTGGTGGAATAACACTAGCCGAGGAACTAAACACAATAAGTTCCCTACCCCGTTGGTACAAAAACTAGCTGAACCATTACACAAAGTAGGTGACCAATCCGTTTGTAAATTACACCAGCTGAGCAACCAAGCACAATAGCCTGCCCACCCTGGTGGTATTAAAACTAGCTAAGCTACTAAACACAATAGTTTTCCCACCGTGGTGGCACCAAAGATAGCTGAGCAACTAAACACAATAGCTTCCCCTTCTTGGTGCACAAACACTGGCTGAGCAACTAAACACAATTGTTGTTTCACCAACATAGCAATAACACGTGCTGAGAAAATATACACAATAGTTTTCCCACTCTGGTGGCACTAAATCTAGCTGTGCCGCTAAGCGCAACAGTTGATTATCTTTTTAAGGCATTAACATCAGCTCAGCAACTAAACACAATAGCTTGCCTACCCTGCTAGCACTAAAACTAGCTGAGCAACTAAACGCAATAGTTTGTCAACCCTTATGGCACTAACACTAGCTGAGCAGCTAAACACAATAGCCGACAACCCATGGTGGCACAAACATTAGCTGAGCTACTTAACAAAATATTTGATTTACTATTTTAGGTTCTAACACTGAGAAACTTAACACCATAGTTTTCGAATCCTGGTGGCACTAACACTTGCTGAGCCACCACAACACAATAGCTGTTTGACCAACATGACAATAACACTAGCACAGACATTAAACACAAAAGCTTGCCCACTCTTGTGGCACTAAATGTAGCTGCACAACTAACTAACGCACATATTCTGGTGAAGGTCTGAGATTACTCTCTTATGACCCCGGCTAGTAAATTGGCTATCAACTCCATCTGTTGAGCTGAGCCATACAACATTTCCCTCACAAAGGATCCTCCAACCGCCCTGGCTTCCCCCGGGAGATCTAGTGTGGGACATTCAGTCAACAGATGTTCTAAGGTCTCTGGGGCCAGGCTGCAATGCCGGCAGGTAGGATCTCTGTTGTTATCCAACCTCCAGAAATATGTGCGCAAGGGGCAGTGCTCGGTGCGCATCTGCGTCACTAGACTCTGCGATCTGCGACCTAACCCCTACCATGGGTCTTGTTTGCTAGGAGTAGGCAAGTTCGAATAGACGCCTCTGGCGGTCGTGTTGTCAGCCCATTGCCTGTACCACTTCTGCCTGAAGTGGTCCGCCAGCCAGTTTTTGACTCCCAAGAAAGTCATTGGTACTTCTGGCTGAGGCTGGGCAGCCCCGGTTTTCGCCAGAGTGTCAGCTATCTCATTGCCACTGATGTTGACATGCCCTGGTATCCATTGCATTTCAACCTTGCACCCTATTTCATCAAGTCTGCATATGTCGTTGTGAATGACGTCGACCAAGCTTGTGGTACCCTGTCTCTTCTCCAAGATCTCAAGAGCGGATCTTGAGTCTGAGAAGACAACAATATCGAGCCCCGCATGCTCCGTCCCTTCCAGAGTGACACGGACTCTCTCCAAGGCCTTGTGCATAGCTATAAGCTCCGCGTCGAAGTTTGACGCTGTAGTCCCACAAGGCCCGGAGAGTTTTTCATCGGGCGGTCCACCTACTGGGTACTGAATAAGCGCACCGTACCCAGCAGTTCTTTTCTTAAGATTGGCAGAGCCGTCCGTGAACACTTTCACAGGTATGTGTGCAAACACTTCCATGGTCTCAAGGGCAGCCACTCTCTGTACATGTTCAGGGCTGCGTTTCGTCACTGCTGCATCAGTCAAGGCCAAATGTATGGAGGGACGTGAGGGTTCCGCATAAGGCGGATTAACTGGGATTTGGGTCAGACGTTCTCTATTTGGGGGCAGGGGGACTTTCCTTTCCAGCTCCACGACCTGGTGCATGAAAGAGGACCTCTTTAGTCTCCTGCCGCCCACCCAGTTATTTTGCATTTGAAAGGCTGGTTCGTTTTCACCAAGCAGTCGGTACCTCTCTACGGTATTTAAGATGGATTTTTCCCTCCTAATTTGTAGTGGTTCTACATTGGCCAAGACTTCTACAGCAGACGTGGGAGTAGTCCTGTATGCGCCACAGATGAATCTCAGTGCCTGATTCTGGATTCGGGCCAGTTTTTCCAGTGCGGTCTTGCTTGCAAAGGATTGGACCGGCATGCTGTAATCCATCACCGACCTTACACTGCTTAGAAAGAGAGCTCTAAGCGTACTTGCGCTCGCGCCCCAACTTGTGCAAGCCAATTTTTTCACCAGGTTGAGCTTGGCGGTCGCCTGGGAGCAGAGGTCCTGTACAAAATTGTGCATTTGTACCTTTTGGTCCAACTTAACTCCCAGGTAGACCGGTTGTTTGTCCCACTTGAGCGCTACATCGCCCACCTTGAGCTCGATCTCCTGTTTGAGAATGGTCCGCCCATTTGTGAATAACTGCACAACTAAATACAAAGCTTGCACTCATTGATGTCACTAACGCTAGCTAAGCCACTAAACGCAATTTGTTATTCACCTTTCGAGATACAAAAAGTAGCTGAGCAACTAAACACAATAGCATGCCCTTCCTGGTGGCACTAAAACTGGCTTAGGAACTAAACAAAATAACTTGCCTACCCTGTTGTACTAAAACTAGCTGAGCCACTACACACAATAGATGGCCCATCATGGTGGAGGTTACACTAGCTGAGCAACCAAACACAATAGCATGCCCATCCTGGTGTTACTAAAACTAGCTGAGCTACTACGCACAATAGTTTTCCCACGTGATGTCTCTAACACTAGCTGAGCCATTAAACACAAAATCTTGCCCCCACTGGTGGGACTAACACTCATAGGGGCAACTCTTCGCAATAGTTGATATACCCTGCGGGGCACTAATACTAACTGACCCACTAAACACAAAATTTAGCCCACTCTGATGGTACTAACAATAACTGTGACACTTAACACAATAACTTGCCCAACATGGTTGAACAAAAACTAGCTGAGCAACTAAACACAATGGTGGCACTAACACTAGCTCAACAAATAAATGCAATCGTTGAACCACACTGGTAGCAGTAAAACTAGCTAAGCCACTAAATACAATAGCTTACCCACCATGGTGGCAATAGNCACTAAACTCAATAGCTGGGCCACTAAACTCAATAGCTGGGCCACTAAACTCAATAGCTGGGCCACTAAACTCAATAGCTGGGCCACTAAACTCAATAGCTGGGCCACTAAACTCAATAGCTGGGCCACTAAACTCAATAGCTGGGCCACTAAACTCAATAGCTGGGCCACTAAACTCAATAGCTGGGCCACTAAACTCAATAGCTGGGCCACTAAACTCAATAGCTGGGCCACTAAACTCAATAGCTGGGCCACTAAACTCAATAGCTGGGCCACTAAACTCAATAGCTGGGCCACTAAACTCAATAGCTGGGCCACTAAACTCAATAGCTGGGCCACTAAACTCAATAGCTGGGCCACTAAACTCAATAGCTGGGCCACTAAACTCAATAGCTGGGCCACTAAACTCAATAGCTGGGCCACTAAACTCAATAGCTGGGCCACTAAACTCAATAGCTGGGCCACTAAACTCAATAGCTGGGCCACTAAACTCAATAGCTGGGCCACTAAACTCAATAGCTGGGCCACTAAACTCAATAGCTGGGCCACTAAACTCAATAGCTGGGCCACTAAACTCAATAGCTGGGCCACTAAACTCAATAGCTGGGCCACTAAACTCAATAGCTGGGCCACTAAACTCAATAGCTGGGCCACTAAACTCAATAGCTGGCCACCCTTCGTGCTCCAACACTATGTGAGCCATAAATTCATAGTGGACAAAACTGATAGCACTAACACTAGCTCAGCCAATACACACAATCGCTTGACCACCCTGTTGGCATTAAAGCCACCTGAGCCACTAAATACAATATTTTGCCCACCGTGGTAGCAATAACCCTAGCTGAGCCACTTGACACAATAGCTTGCCAATCCTGTTGGCAATAATACTTGAGGAGACACCAAACACAATAGTTCGTTCACCACATGGCTCTAACACTAGCTGAGCCATTAAACACAAAAGCTTGCCCACTCTAGTAGCATTAAAACTAGCTGAGCCATTAAACACAATAGCTTGCAAACCCTTGTTGCACTAAAATTAGCTAATCTACTCAACACAATAGATTGCTCACTCTTTTGCTCTAAAACAAGCTGTCTTTAATCGCAATAGCTGGCCAAAACTGATGGCACTAACCCTAGCTGATCCACTAATACAACAAAATCTCATAACCAACACGTGGCACGCGCTCATAGGCAGCCATGTGGGGGGGGGGGGGAAGGGGGA
>CAXITT010000603.1:208925-232370 GCA_964033795.1 Lymnaea stagnalis | reverse complement strand
AACAAAAAAATAATTTAAAAATCATGATGCTTACCTAATACACATGACGCCGTATAGCTGTTGTAGTGAGTGTTAACTGGACAGACGCACATGATATCGCTACTGTTGGTAATGCATTGAGACGACTGATTACAGGAACCATCATAGGGCATTAGTGAAGGCTGCTCTGAACAAACTGTTTCATTTGCCGACTTGACAAACTGTAGAAAGTATTTGGCTATAGGGTTACAATAATTATTGACTTGCTCTAGCAAAGATGGGACCTTGTTACAAGCATGATCATTCTGACTTTCTGGTTTCAATTTAAGGAGCATATCACTCCAGCTGATTGCGATTTATAAGAAATTTCATTTATTGTACTTGATTATATATCCTGACACTTTCATTTGTGACAATTTCTGCCTATTTTACTCTTATTACCTTGTAAAGTAATTTGTGACAATTTCTGCCTATTTTACTCTTATTACCTTGTAAAGTAATTTGTGACAATTTCTGCCTATTTTACTCTTATTACCTTGTAAAGTAATTTGTGACAATTTCTGCCTATTTTACTCTTATTACCTTGTAAAGTAATTTGTGACAATTTATGCCTATTTTACTCGTATTACCTTGTAAAGTAATTTGTGACAATTTATGCCTATTTTACTCTTATTACCTTGTAAAGTAATTTGTGAACATTGCTGTCTTTGTTACTTTTAATACGTCGTAGAGAATTGTGACAATTTTTTGTTTTACTTTTAATACTTTGAAAGGAAAGTCAAAATTGCTTTCTATGTTACTCACATTATGTGGAAAAGTATAATTACCCGTGTCTCAACTTACCTACATAATACATTGGTTTTCTTAGATATTTTGATAGGCCTTTTGATCAAAAGTGTAATTTTCGATTAGGATGTTCACTATTTCTCCGTAATTTTGTATGTCATACATTATTTCTTCACTCTCTACTGGGTCCTCATGTATATGATTTTTGTTTAAAAAAAACAACAACTCTAAAATAAATGTTAACCACTGTAATGTTTGACCTTATACGTCAACCAGAAAAAATTAGGGACCAAATGCTTCGTTGATTTCTCCTGCTAATTAGATAAACATTAAGTTGCACAAGATTTCGTACACAAAATCAGCCAACCAATGAAAATGTCTGTTGCGAGTGGCAGACTATTTTTCAAAATGACTTTGTTTTTCTTTTTACAAAATAATTTTAAAAAATCATTCATTGATGCCAAGACATTTTTCTTCAAAATATGGATTGAAATTTGAGATACCTCTGATAGTTTTAAATGTTTTGCTCCAATAGACGACATGTGACTATTTACCCCTAACACCATTTAGGATAGCATATCTTTGAAATTTAAAAATGGAGCATAGCGAATAACGTATATATAATATGTGATTTCTGACAACAAAAATACACTATGCTTCGAATAAAAATACTCGGCCTGCTTCTTAGTTGTTCTAGATCAGTGGTTCTCAACCTTCCTAGTGCCGCGACCATTTAATACAGTTCCTCATATTGTGGTGACCCTTCCCCCCACATAACATTAAGTTCATTGCCAGGACGTTAATTATAAATAATTAATAAACTGATTATTGCCAAAATGACAGGAAAAAATAAATATGTTTGTATATGTGAGCTTTCGATACATGAATTTACTCACCCCATGCTTGTTACACAGAAACAAAAGTATAATAAAGCGCAGAGAATTTAAAACCATATTGCGATAGAACATGGTGTTTTAAATGAATCTTTCCGTATGGCATGCGGCTTGCTTCTGAAGAGTGACTTATGTGGCAGAGTTTCATGTATGGAAAAAGGATGCGAAATAAACTTCCTGGTACAGACAAAGGAAATGTAATATAATATTTAAAACATTTTATTTTTCCTTCAAGTTATCCTTAGGAACGTTCCTCATGGCTGAATCTGTACCGTATAACATAATTATAGCGTAGCGTTTATAAAAACAGCAGAGTTGCCTCTATTACCCCTGATCAGACACAATAGCTATAGCCTAGCATCTGTAATTATTTATTTTGACCATTTATGATGGTTGTTATGTACAATATATTAAATCTTAGATTATAAGGCCAATAAGTGTCTTTATCTGTTAAATCTATTATATTTACGCTTAAACTTCAAGAATAACTACTCTTTACTATATCTAGGAACTGCGCTCTACCATCTATTATAACATCTATTTATAAATCAATAATATCTGCTTCTATTAGTTATAAAACTGACTTGTTGATATATGATGACTGCTCTGTGTGGAGGAAGTACGTACGCAACCAATTAAAACATGTTATTCTATTCACTAGAGTTTCCAAAACTTGAATTTAAATTTTAGTAAATTTTACAAAGGTACTTATAATTCTATTTAAAATCCAACAACATATTAACTACGGTATTTAAATTGTTAAAATTAAATAATAATAATCAATTATTTTTTTTTTAATTTGTAAACAATTTAACTTTTTCTTTTTTGTGGAAATGAAATTAGGTGTAAATTTTTTAATCTTATCACTAATGAAGTTTTAAAATCAACCATTTCATTTCTTTCAAGAATCTGGACGATCCAACAAGTACAAGGATTTCTTAAGAGTCTGAATGTAACGTCTCAAAGTATTCTCAGTATTTCAAAGATGTATTCCTCAGTCGACAGCAGCAATACCATTAAATGTCGAAATAATGGCGCCCTCCCCCCCCCCCCCCTTTTGGCATTGCACGTGTGCGGCAAATTTTTTAAAACAAGATTTGTTGTTTTAGGCATTTTTAATTTTATGAAGATAATTTAAATAATTAACCATTAATAAAACAAAATAAAAATTATTGCGCTAAAATAAAATAAAATATTTGTTATAATACTTTGTACAAAACACGCTTTTCCAAAGATGTACTAAAAGTATATATAAAAATGCCAAACAAAAATGCAGACTTGTTATAGTCATACATATTTTTTTTACTAGGGGTTGGAGGGTAGGATTACTTTTTAGCTGTAGGAGATGTGATGGGACATAAAGATTTGAGGCTTCCATGAAATACAAACACGTTTATTGTCAGTGATGTCATTTCTGTGGTAATATGTGTTTCCAGGTAACTCTGCATAGAGGACAAGATGTATTAAAATCGGTGTCCCTGCCACTTTCCGTTCCGGAAATATTCCAGAAGGTCACTCAAGGGTCATGTGTGGTCAATGGTGACCTATTCATCATAAAGCGGTATTTTATCATCGGTGGTGAACAAGTGAAAAAAGTTTCAGCTCAATTGGACATCGGGGAATGGATCGAAATTGTGAGGAATGATTTCACCAGAAACATTATCAAAAAAACAAGCTACTAAAAATTGTATGATAAAGATAACATTTCAAGGACACAACATCAAAACAAGTCATAATCGTCATGCGTGGGTGACAAGTAGCACAAGGTAAAAGAAGACCGGAAGACCGATGAATGGTTTTCCCAAGTCTTGCTCTACTGACATCCTTTCATATAAACCTTTTATATTCACCCCTTCCCAATATTATCCATATGTGGTGAACTGGGTTACTATTCGGTCACGATTTTCAAGACAAAACCACAGCGATTTAACGATGTATTTTTTAAAATACATTAGGCAAAGAACGTGTGTTCAGAAGGGTAGTAATGCACGCTTTGAGGCAAAGAACGTGTGTTCAGAAGGGTACTGATTTTCGGATAGGCAAAACAATTTAAATTGAATGTTAAAGAAATGTTAAGAAGTGTTATTCTTATATACGTTGTTCGCTAACGTTACTGATACTCAAACTGAAGAATTCAAAAACGTCTAACATGCGCAAAAGACATACTATTGGCATTTGCTGACATTTAGATTGACACCAAGATTACCTCTCTATAACCTATAGAAAAGAAGATATGATTTTTTAACGACCTTATTTAACAATTTTGATGCTTAACATTAGGAGATGCAATTTATTTTTTCACCTTCTTGTATCCCAAATGTGTGTCAATAAAATTAGGTAATGGCACTAACAAACTAATAACATGACAACCGTAGGTGACAAGGAAGTAATAAACCCAGTGGCTATGCCCTATTTTTCCATAAGATTGCCTTTTATACCAAACGCAATCTCTCATTGACGTTAATCTACTAATAAAGATCAATACTCGGAGGTCGAGATTCTATCTCTTAGTACCTTGGCCGTGAAACATAGCCTAGTAGTCCCTGGGGACTCCGGCCATGCAACTCGGCCTTGAGTAACAGGGTTTAGGGCAGGTTGCTTCCACTCATGGGGGGACAGTTTTGCGTCACAGCCCACCTTGCCCATTGAGTCTTACGGTCTGGACGTTGGGTTGGAACGGTGCGTTGCCTCCCCCACCGCCAAGGGAGCCGTACGTTCCTTGGTGTGGCCACGGCTTTGCCTCAATTCCGGAGTAGTCAGAAGCTTAACTTTCTCCCACAGTTCCTGAGAGTTTTGTGGACATGGGTCAAAACGGCTTTACTTATTCTCCGGGGGAGGCGTTGCGTTACCTACACCCACCGTTCAGGGAGTGGTTCGGTCTGGACTGTGTCGAGACGAAACGGTCGCCTAGGAGCGGCTTTCTCAAGGCCGCATGTTTTTAATCCTCAGCAAGGGTTTTTAAAGAAAACTCAAGCCTCATATCCATTATCGGCGACACGTAATCATGTTAGCACGCAACTTCCGTTGCGTAGGAAGTCATGCGTTTTGCCTGGGATTTTTTAGCTTCAGAAGGGAACCAACCCCCCCCCCCACTAGTCGGCCACGCCACGAAGAGACAAAATCCCTTGTACACCAGTCGAGCAAGTGGTGCTGAGCATCAACCTCACAGAGCACGGTTTACGTTAATCCACTAAAACTTTAAATTAGATTTTCTGTCAAATTAATAACAAAACAGACAAACGATAGCATTGTGTTGNAACTGATTATTGCCAAAATGACAGGAAAAAATAAATATGTTTGTATATGTGAGCTTTCGATACATGAATTTACTCACCCCATGCTTGTTACACAGAAACAAAAGTATAATAAAGCGCAGAGAATTTAAAACCATATTGCGATAGAACATGGTGTTTTAAATGAATCTTTCCATATGGCATGCGGCTTGCTTCTGAATAGTGACTGATGTGGCAGAGTTTCATGTTTGGAAAAAGGATGCGAAATAAACTTCCTGGTACAGACAAAGGAAATGTAATATAATATTTAAAACATTTTATTTTTCCTTCAAGTAATCCTTAGGAGCGTTCCTCATGGCTGAATCTGTACCGTACATCATAATTATTGTGTAGCGTTTATAAAAACAGCAGCGTTGCGTCTATTTCCCCTGATCAGACATAATAACTATAGAGTAGCATCTATAATTATTTATTTTGACCATTTATGATGGTTGTTATGTACAATATATTAAATATTAGATTATAACGCCAATAAGTGTTTTTATCTGTTAAATCTCTTATATTTATGCTTAAACATCAATAATAAATACTCTTTACTATATCTAGGAACTGCGGTCTACCATCAATTATAACATCTATTTATAAATCAATAATATCTGCTTCTATTAGTTATAAAACTGACTTGTTGATATGATGACTTCTGTGTGGAGGAAGTACGTACGCAACCAATTAAAACATGTTATTCTATTCACTAGAGTTTCCAAAACTGAATTAAATTTTTGTAAATTTCACAAAGGTACTTATAATTATATTTAAAGACCATCAACATATTAACTACAGTATTTAAATTGTTAAAATTGAATAATAATAATCAATTATTTTTTTTAATTGTAAACAATTTAACTTTATTTTTTTTTTGGACCTGAAATTAGGTGTACATTTTTTAATCTTATAAC
The DNA here is from genome assembly GCA_964033795.1 of Lymnaea stagnalis. Taxonomy (NCBI): domain Eukaryota; kingdom Metazoa; phylum Mollusca; class Gastropoda; family Lymnaeidae; genus Lymnaea; species Lymnaea stagnalis. The sequence continues at coordinate 226,523 of CAXITT010000603.1, read as the reverse complement.
TAATGAAGTTTTAAAATCAACCTCTTCATTTCTTTCAAGAATCTGGACGAGCTAACAAGTACAATGATTTCTTAAGAGTCTGAATGTAACTTCTCAAAGTGTTCTCAGTATTTCAAAGATGTATTCCTCAGTTGACAGCAGCAATATCATTATATTTAAAAATAATGGCGCCCCCCTTGGCTTCGCACGTGTGCGACAATTTTTATAAAACAAGATTTGTTGTTTTTGGCATTGTTAATGTTATGAAGATATTTTAAATAATTAACCATTAATAAAAAGAAATAAAAATTATTGCGCTAAAATAAAATAAATTTTTTGTTATAATACTTTGTAAAAAACACGCTTTTCCAAAGATGTACTGAAAGTATATAACAATTGCCCCACAAAACTGCAGAGTTGTTACAGTCATACAGATTTTTTTTACTAGGGGGTGGAGGGTAGGATTACTTTTTAGCTGTAGGAGAAGTGATGGGACATAAAGAAGTGAGGCTCCCAAAATACAAACACGTTTAACGTCAGTGATGTCATTTCTGTGGTAATATGTGTTTCCAGGTAACTATGCATAGAGTACAAGATGTATTAAAGTCGGTGTCCCTGCCACTTTCCGTTCCGCAAATATTCCAGAAGGGGCCTCAAGAGTCATGTGCGGTCAATGGTGACCTATTCATCATAAAGCGGTATTTTATCATCGGTGGTGAACAAGTGAAAAAAGTTTCAGCTCAATTGGACATCGGGGAATAAATCAAAATCGTGAGGAATGATTTCAACAGAAACATTATCAAAAAAAAAAATCTACTAAAAAGTGTATAAAAAAGATAACATTTCAAGGACACAACATCAAAACAAGTCATAATCGTCATGCGTGGGTGACAAGTAGCACAAGGTAAGAGAAGACCGGAAGACCGATGAGTGGTTTTCCCAAGTCTTGCTCTACTGACATCCTTTCATATAAACCTTTTATATTCACCCCTTCCCAATATTATCCATATATGGTGAACTGGGTTACTATTCGGTCACGATTTTCAAGACAAAACCACAGCGATTTAACGATGTATTTCTTAAAATACATTAGGCAAAGAGCGTGTGTTCAGAAGGGTAGTAATGCACGCCTTAAAGCAAAGAACGTGTGTCCGGAAGGGTAGTGATGCACGCTTAGAGGCAAAGAACGTGTGTTCAGAAGGGTAGTAATGCACGCTTTGAGGCAAAGAACATGTGTCCAGAAGGGTAGTAATGCACGTTTAGAGGCAAAGAACGTGTGTTCAGAATGGTAGGAATGCACGCTTTGAGGCAAAGAACGTGTGTCCAGAAGGGGACACTACGTGCGAATCTCCGTTTCTTGCACACATCAGAAGGGTAGTAATGCACGCTTTGAGGCAAAGAACGTGTGTCCAGAAGGGTAGTAATGCACGTTTAGAGGCAAAGAACGTGTGTTCAGAAGGGTAGTAATGCACGCTTTGAGGCAAAGAACGTGTGTCCAGAAGGGTAGTAATGCACGCTTAGAGGCAAAGAACGTGTGTCCAGAAGCGTAGTAATGCACGCTTAGAGGCAAAGAACGTGTGTCCAGAAGGGTAGTAATGCACGCTTTGAGGCAAAGAACGTGTGTCCAGAAGGGTAGTAATGCACGCTTTGAGGCAAAGAACGTGTGTTCAGAAGGGTACTGAGTTTCTCATAAGGCAAAACAATTTAAATTGAATGTAATAGAAATGTTAAGAAGTGTTATTCTTATTTACGTTGTTCGCTAACGTTACTGATACTCAAACTGAAGAATTCAAAAAACATCTAATATGCGCAAAAGGCATACTACTGGCATTTGCTGACATTTAGATTGACACCAAGATTACCTCTCTATAACTTATAGAAAGAAGATATGATTTTTAACGACCTTATTTAACCATTTTGAGGCTTAACATTAGGAGATACAATTTATTTTTTAACCTTCTTGTATCCCCAATGTGTGTCAATAAAATTAGGCAATGACACTAACAAACTAATAACATGACAACCGTAGGTGACAAGGAAGTAATAAACCCAGTGGCTATGCCCTATTTTTCCATAAGATTGCCTTTTATACAAAACGCAATCTCTCATTGACGTTAATCTACTAATAAAGATCAATACTCGGAGGTCGAGATTCTATCTCTTAGGACCTTGGCCGTGAAACTTCTCCTAGTTGTCCCTGGGGACTCCGGCCATGCAACTCGGCCTAGAGTAACGGGGTTTAGGGCAGGTTGCTTTCTCTCATGAGGGGACAGTTTTGCGTCACAGCCCCCTTGCCCATTGAGTCTTACGGTCTGACGTTGGGTTGGAACGGCTTTGCTTCCTCTCCGGGGATGACGTTGCGTTACCACCCCCACCGCCCATGGAGCCGTACGTTCCTTGGTGTGGCACAGCTTTGCCTCAACTCCGTTAGTAGTCACAAGCTTAACTTTCTCCCACCGTTCCTGAGAGTTTTGTGGACATGGGTCAAAACGGCTTTACTTATTCTCCGGGGGAGGCGTTGCGTTACCTACACCCACCGTTCGGGGAGTGGTTCGGTCTGGACTGTGTCGGGACGAAACGGTCGCCTAGGAGCGGCTTTCTCAAGGCCGCATGTTTTTAATCCTCAGCAAGGGTTTTTAAAGAAAACTCAAGCCTCATATCCATTATCGGCGACACGTAATTATGTTAGCACGCAACTTCAGTTGCGTAGGAAGTCATGCGTTGGACTGGCATTTTTTAGCTTCAGAAGGGACCCGCCCCCCCCTTNTCATGCGTTTGACTGGCATTTTTTAGCTTCAGAAGGGACCCCCCCCCCCCCTTACTAGTCGGACACGCCACGAAGAGGCAAAATCCCTTGTAACACCAGTCGAGCAAGTGGTGCTGAGCATCAACCTCACAGTGCTCGGTTTACGTTAATCTACTAAAACTTTAAATTAGATTTCTGTCAAATTAATAACAAAATAGACAAACTATAGGATTGTGTTGACATTCTTTATTAGAAGTCCCTTTGGGAACCTTGAAAATCGGATATCGTTATTTTGCTGGAATTTTAAACAAAATTATTTTAACTCTCAAATTTAGAAAAATAATTAAAACAATATTTCTTTACTTATTCAGAATATTAATACATAAATTCTAAAGATAACTTATATAGTAAGGTCACATTTAAATTGAATAGATATAGACATTTTTTTTTTAAAATTCCAATGTTTTTTTTTAAGAAATCCATTTAGTGTTGATTTTTACTTTTTTTGGCAGTTTAACACATATTTAAAGGACATCGTGCGATTGAAATTCTTATATACTAGAATAAAACGCGGAGTTACCTGTATAATAATGGTAGGCCTTTTGCAGTACTTTCGACCTCCTATAGCAAACTCTCAAAGCCCAACAATTCAATTTGCACGTATATTATTGTTCGTTCGTCGAAGATCGACGATGACCATCAGTCCTGATGATTTGAGCGGTCGACTTTTGTTGAAAGTGAATAAGAGTTGCGCGGCGTCAACCTCACTCACTCTCTCTCTCTCTCTAGTCATTGTATGCTCCCTACAGGACTCCAGCTCCGGGTTTGAATTCATATGAGTTGCCAGGGTTAACGAGTCCCATCCACCCGGTCTTTGCTTAACTGGCCTTTGGCTGGAATTGAACTCAACACCACCAATTTCAGGTTTGCTCAGTTTAAACCACCCTTATATATATGTATGCGTACACTTACAAAAAGCACTAGAAAAAGGACAATAGTCCTCCCCCATGTAATGTAAGTTTAGAGAAAGGTTCATCTGAATTCGTAATTCATTTATTTTTAAACAGGTATATATTTTATTTACATAGTAATGATGTTTATATTTCTAAAAATCATACAATTTTGATACACCTTTAGCTACTATATATAATAGGCTCACCTTACTCCTTTTCATGCCCCTGGACTACAATTTGTATTGTTTAAAAATTTGTAAACACATTTACATTTACAAAAAAAAGCTGTTTCTTAATTGTAATATCGGTTATGTTTAACAGAAATTGATATATTTGTATTGTAATTAAAAATGTAACCGCATTTTTCCCTCGCTTTTCTACTGTAGTATCGGAAAATCGCAAAGCACAGGATTATTTTATCTAAAGAAGAATCTCTAAACGAATGTTTGCATCTGCATCAGGGTTGAGTGTTATTTTAATATTGAATTATAATGTTATTTCAAGATAGCTTCATCCATATAAAAATGTACACACTCTATTTCCTCCCCCTGATATGTATTTATTGAAGAAGTTTAATTATGTAGCACATTCACTCCTTCATTTTCATTTACATCTACTAAAAAATAATTCTAGGCAGCGTGCCATTTACAGAAAGACAATGGCTTTGTTAAAATCAAACCCCATCCAAGTTCAAATCTGTAACATAATTTAAAGTTGAGCTACATGGACATGTATACGATTGTATTGACAAACAACTGGTTTTTCGGTCATATCATAGCAGAATTTCAATTAATATTGGCATTTTGACCATTTATTTTAAGGCGTGCATCTATGCAAGGAATATTAGGAAAACGTCTGTAGTTTGCAAAAAAATGTTGTCTCTGGATGATCTTCTTTTTTAACCTCCCGATGATGCTTAACTCGACACATAGGCAACATTGTTGTACACGTTTTCTACATATTGTTCGTTGAGGTTACCATCATTATTATAGACGTTTTCTAAATCCTGTGTATCCAAGTTCCCAGCATCGTTTGTTGGCTGTAAGTTCTGATAGGTTACATCGTGCCATGAATCAATCTGTGACTCGGTGACGTAATCGTACTCTCTTCCATCTGGGAACAAAAATTAAACATGGAAAATAATTACAAAAATACCATCATAACAAGGTCTGTATCGTGCCATGAATCAATCTGTGACTCGGTGACGTAATCGTACTCTCTTCCATCTGGGAACAAAAATTAAACATGGAAAATAATTACAAAAATACCATCATAACAAGGTCTGTTAGAGACACACCTACTGTGTGTGTTATACATACCTGCCGGTCAGTTATATATTTATGTTATATATATATATATATATAAATATAAGTGATATATGTTACATTTATACTTTTGGTATGCGTTGTACTCACCCATTTTGTCTGTCTCATCGTTAGCACGGAGACCACCAATGTTCATGGTCATATATCTATTCATCACAGCCCTAGTTGATGGTGTGGGGGCAGCTGGTGACCCACAAACGATTTCATTGTGATCAATGTCCTCAATAGTCTCACTGGCAGGAGGTTTGCTTGGGAAAAATGGAACACCTCTCGAATTAAATCATGATAGTAGCAGCGATTTAAGTTCTGGATGTTTTAAAGAACTTATCAATACTGTAATGATATATATTTTTTCTTTCCTCCAGATAACACTTAGTGTACATAGTGAGGTGTTGTTTTGTAATTAGTGTACATAGTTAGTTGTGGTTTTGTAATTAGTGTACATCTTGAGTTGTCGTTTTGTACTTTGTGGACATCGTTAGTTGTGTTTTTTAGCTTTGTGTACATCATGAGTTGTGGTTTTTTGGTTAGTGTACATCATGAGTTGTGGTGATTTTAACTTAGTGTACATCATGAGTTGTTGTGTCTTTATACTTGGTGTACGTCATGAGTTGTAGTGTTTTTTACTTTAGCGTACATCATGAGTTGTGGTTTTGTGCTTAGTGTATTTTATGAGTTATTGTTTGAACTTAGTGTACAGCACGAGTTGTTATTACTTAGTGTACAAATAAATACATTAGATCATAAAATACCACCAGGATATTAAATGGAAAATGACAATAAAATAACAATATATTTTTGTTAGGGACTGACCTGTTTCCTCTTCTCTTTCTGCGAACCAGCGTCACGACAACGGCAACCACAATGACTACAGCAAGCACGGCGGCAGCAGTGACTCCTGCTATCAGAGGAACGTTTAATGACTCTTCGTCTTGCTTAACTGTAGCCACTAAAATGGAATGGACGTTCAATGTGGTCACGAGGAACATTAAGATTTAAAAATAGGCTAACATCAAATTTTGTTTCAAGATTTAAAATTGCAATATTATTTAATATTTAATGAAAGCAAAATTTTTTGGAAAAATAGAAAGACAGTTTTTCAACAAACAAATATTAAAATTCTAACAGTCAAAATTAATATTTAAAAACGTATAAAAAAAGGCTTCAATATTTTTATTCAGTTGAAATAGAAATATGTTGAGATATAAAGTGTTCATGTTAATAAGTCGATTTAATGTCCGACTCCCCTACCCCCCAACCCCCACTTACTTTGGAGCTTTCACTTTAAAAATTAATTTAGAGTTATAGCAAAGGTCAAGAAAAAAGCCAGTTCAGCATATCCAAGAAATAAACTAAACGTCCGCTTAATAGTAGCTCCAATTTTTTTGTTTATTTCTCTTAACGACCTCTATTGTTGCCCCATTTGTTTCTTTTTCTTAATGACTATAATTATGACCACTTTTGTTTCTTACTCTAAGTGAGACTAATTATTTCCATTTGTGTTTCTTTTTCTTAATGACCTTTATTGTTGCCCCTTTTGTGTCTTTCTCTTAAATACATTAATTGCATCATTCACTATTATTATTTATGAATTTATTAATTAATTTTCACCTGGTTCAGTTTTAAATCTTCCTGTGACGTCATCACTGCCCAGTCCATGTTTATTGTATGCAGTTATAGTGTAGCCGTATTGTGTAAGCGGCGTTAAATCGTTGATGGTCAGCTCTGGGTTGAACACCTCATAAGACTTGCCACCAACAGTTATGTTGTATCGTGCTACCCTCCCTTCAGAAGATTCAAATCTCAGCACGAAAGGAATGCTGTGTAAGTTGCTGGAACTTTCGTTGAGTTTACCTGGTGGGGCTGGCACTGGGGGAAGTTTATATGAAGTTGTTTATAATAGTGTTATTTGTTATATACAAAGTGTTGATATTTTTAATTTCAGTGGAATGGAAAACTGAAAAATAATCAAGCTAGAGTTAATGCTTTAAGCGTGGATTACAAAAGTTCATTATGCACTAATTTTGAAACTTGTAGCGCAGTAAAATATCACATACTAGTCAAATACCACAGTCTAGTCAAATACCACAGACTAGTCAAATACCACAGTCTAGTCAGATACCACAGTCTAGTCAAATACCACAGTCTAGTCAAATACCACAGACTAGTCAAATACCACAGACTAGTCAAATACCATAGTCTAGTCAAATACCACAGTCTAGTCAAATACCACAGTCTAGTCAAATACCACATACTAGTCAAATACCACAGTCTAGTCAAATACCACAGTCTAGTCAAATACCACAGTCTAGTCAAATACCATAGACTAGTCAAATGCCACAGTCTAGTCAAATACCACAGTCTAGTCAAATACCACAGACTAGTCAAATACCACAGTCTAGTCAAATACCACAGTCTAGTCAAATACCACAGTCTAGTCAAAAACCACAGTCTAGTCAAATACCACAGACTAGTCAAATACCACAGTCTAGTCAAATACCACAGTCTAGTCAAATACCACAGTCTAGTCAAATACCACAGTCTAGTCAAATACCAAAGACTAGTCAAACACCACAGACTAGTCAAATACCACTTACTAGTCAAATACCACAGACGAGTAAAATACCACAGACTAGTCAAATACCACAGACTAGTCAAATACCACAGTCTAGTCAAATACCACAGTCTAGTCAAATACCACAGTCTAGTCAAATACCACAGTCTAGTCAAATACCACAGTCTAGTCAAATACCACAGACTAGTCAAATACCACAGTCTAGTCAAATACTACAGACTAGTCAAATACCACAATCTAGTCAAATACCACAGTCTAGTCAAATACCACATACTAGTCAAATACCACAGACGAGTAAAATACCACAGTCTAGTCAAATACCACAGTCTAGTCAAATACCACAGTCTAGTCAAATACCACAGTCTAGTCAAATACCACATTCAAGTCAAATACCACAGACGAGTAAAATACCACAGTCTAGTCAAATACCACAGTCTAGTCAAATACCACAGTCTAGTCAAATACCACAGTCTAGTCAAATACCACATACTAGTCAAATATCACAGACTAGTCAAATACCACAGTCTAGTCAAATACAACATTCTAGTCAAATACCACATACTAGTCAAATACTACAGACGAGTAAAATACCACAGTCTAGTCAATTACCACAGTCTATTTAAATACCACAGTCTAGTCAAATAACACAGTCTAGTCAAATACCACAGTCTAGTCAAATACCACAGTCTAGTCAAATACCACAGTCTAGTCAAATACCACAGTCTAGTCAAATACCACATACTAGTCAAATACCACAGACTAGTCAAATACCACAGTCTAGTCAAATACCACAGACTAGTCAAATACCACAGTCTAGTCAAATACCACAGTCTAGTCAAATACCACATACTAGTCAAATACCACAGACGAGTAAAATACCACAGTCTAGTCAAATACCACAGTCTAGTCAAATACCACAGTCTAGTCAAATACCACAGTCTAGTCAAATACCACAGTCTAGTCAAATACCACATACTTGTCAAATACCACAGACGAGTAAAATACCACAGTCTAGTCAAATACCACAGACTAGTCAAATACCACAGTATATTCAAATACCACAGTCTAGTCAAATACCACATAATGTCAAATACCACAGACGAGTAAAATACCACAGTCTAGTCAAATACCACAGTCTAGTCAAATACCACAGTCTAGTCAAATACCACATACTAGTCAAATACCACAGTCTAGTCAAATACCACAGTCTAGTCAAACACCACAGTCTAGTCAACTACCACAGTCTAGTCAAATACCACAGTCTAGTCAAATAACACAGTCTAGTCAAATACCACAGTCTAATCAAATACCACAGTCTAGTAAAATACCACAGTCTAGTCAAATACCACAGTCTAGTCAAATACCACATACTAGTCAAATACCACAGACTAGTCAAATACCACAGTCTAGTCAAATACCACAGTCTGGTCAAATACCACAGTCTAGTCAAATACCACAGTCTAGTCAAATACCACATACTAGTCAAATTCCACAGTCTAGTCAAATACCACAGTTTAGTCAAATACCACATACTATTCAAATACCACAGACGAGTAAAATACCACAGACTAGTCATATTTCCCAGACTAGTCAAATGCCAAAGACTAAAATGACAGTCGTTTAAAATACCACAGGCTATTTGAACGTCTTAGAGTCACATCGCTCTATGAAGACTAATTATTTTTGAGAAAAGCTATTACAAACTATGAAAGAATGCCTCAACATCATACACATAATTAAGGCTAAATGATCATAAGGATAAAGAACCGTTCCAAGGAACTAAATCGGACATTCCACTGCTGCAACTAAACATTGTCCTAGATATACAATTAATGTTATGATAATGATGCTTATTGAATACCTTTACAGCAATTGTGTACTATTTTAGAATGCTCCCAGGGCTCTAATCTCCTAAAATCATTTTAAAGAATAATGTCTTTAATGTTCCTTAAATGAATTTCTTATATTGTCAATTAATATCCCACAAAGATTGAGGCAAGCTGTCCATAATTTAGGTGCAATCACTTCAAAATAACGCAGAAATGCAACTTAGTAAAAACTGATTTTTCTAAACAATACAAATAATTATGAATGTTACAAAATATTTATATTGACTCATCTTTAACTCGTGTATGAGTTCTGTTTACAAATAGTTTGTTCTGTTTTTATTTGTGGTGTGCCATTATATCATTTTAAAAGCCTAAAGTGTGACACTACATCTTTGGAAAAAACAAAGATGTGCCATTACATCATTGGAATAAAGTCAGGGGTGCCATTACATCTTTGGAAAAAGTAAGGTGTGTTATTACATCATTGAAAAAAGGTAAGGTGTGCCATTACATATTTGGAAAAAGTAATGTGTGCCATTACATCATTGGAAAAAAGTAAGGTGTGGCATAGAATCATTGGAAAGCCTAAAGTGTGCCTTGCTCGCCCTGTCACATGAAGTATCTTATGAATTCCTTGTATTAAATTGTATCGATTTTAAAATAAAGTATAAGTAGTCTACCAAGATCAACACACTGCTACAAGTGATCCAGAAAACTACGCAATCTGTCTAACACTAAACTTGATGTTGTCATACTTAGGCCATTGCTTAGAAAAAAAAACGACTTTTAAAAATATACATTACATGTACTTGTGTGAAAGAACAACTACACATTTAATTCACAATGGCTTCACTAAAAATTCTACGATGCGTATAGATTATTGTTAATTTATCATAATTTAAAACAAATAATAATTAAATGCCTTAAAAACATACTTGTTTCCACTGTAAAATTTGTAGAAACAATGATGTCTTTGTAGTAATCTAACCCTTGTATTATAGATACTACAGTAAAATTATACTCTGTTCCTGGCGTCAGTCCCTGAACATGGACACCACTGGGACCAGCTACCATTTCACCACCATCGCTGCCGTCTTCAGTGGCTACCCAAGTTATGTTATAAGTAACAGGTTGAGCTTGTGTACCAATGGTCCAGTTCAATGCCACCTCTCTTGTTTGGATTTTAGGAGAGCTGGTCAGCACTACACTCAGTATTGAATCTGGAACAAAAAGCCTTGTATGTAATAAAGATTATTTCAAATCACAAGTACTTCCGATAAACAACAAATGCAGATTAAAGTTTTATACGGACAAGTATGTATTACAGTTCCAACTTGCATGTTAATATTGTTTATTTTTAAGTTAGAAATTTATTTGCGAATTGTTTTATGTGTATTTTCATTGATTTAAATTTATATAACAATCTACAAAAAAATTAATGAAAAGCAACTATCTCAAATTAAGTTTAAGTTATTTTTTTCCTTGTTGTTCTATGGAGAGTATGCTAAAACTCAAGACATTTTTTTTTTAAATTTTAAATACCCACATGGTAAACAATGGGTCCCATTGTATAACGACCCTGAGGTACAGAGGCACCTAGTGGCACCCATCGTGTCAGGTCGACACTCAAGATGCGGCTCCCTCCTGCACATTCTTGGTACTCGCGTGTCACAAACGCTTGTTTCGCCCAAAGCTTCACAAAGAAAATGTAAGATTTAAAGAAAATTAATTTTAAAATGCAGCATGAAATTAAGCAACAAAACGATTCGATTTTGTCTTGGAGCCTAAGATCTCGCTAACGATCATAAAAATTGTCCACGTGTGCAATTTTTTTTTTTTAGGAAATCAACTTGATACACAGAATTCTCCAGATAACGATGCAGTATTACGACCAATGGGTATATTTCCGTATAACATAATAACATGACAACAGTCAAGTACACGGAAGTTTCTTTGTAACTTCAGACACTTCATTTCATATCAAATATTCATTTTTTTCAACGAGTACATATAATTACATTGATGTGCTCATACAACATTCATATTCATCAAGAATCATCGAAAAATCATATAATCAATGCATCAAAGCTGTGCAAATATTGTTAAACCAGACGTCTATTATTTGCTCGAGTTTAATCATATATTTTTAAGTTAGCTTTATTTCCCATACACTTAATAGCAACACTCGTTTTTTTGTATTACCTTCAGAACACGTTTGTGTCGAGCTGTTGTAGTAATAGTTATCCGGACACACACAGCTTGCAAGTAAACAAACAGGATGTTGGACGCACGTGCTGGAGCTGTTACACACAACGGCAAGCGGGAGGTCTTTACTCAGATGGAAAATGAGATGAAATCAATCCACACACATCGTGAATACAAAATAAAAATTAACGAACGTATTGAGGACCTCAGCGTCCCTGTCTAGAAGTTTTTTTGTTTTTTTTTGTTTTTTGTTTTTTTTTGTTAATGTGGCAATTTTAATGTCAAGAATGTATTTGAAATAAAGAAAGAAAACAAGACAAGTGTTACATAACATATTTGTTTCAAATAAAGTAAGTGACAAAACTAGCAGTGATGAAACAACCTTGAACGTTTCTATTTTGTTTTGTTTTTTTTAAACGGTGTTTATCTGAAGCAGCCTAGTGTTCCTATTACTGGAAAGGAAAATAGGTTGCCAGCTGTTCTTAGAAATAGATATAACGTTAGAGAGAAAAATATTCCTTGTGATTTTTTTGCTGATGTTTATGTGGTCATGAAAGGGGATCGAGCTGGACGAAAAGGGATGCAATATTTCAGGAGAAATTTAATAGTATGGCACCTAGTAACAAATTTATGCCGTCTATTGTTAGGTAATTACACCTTTAGGAAACGTTCTATGTCAAATGAATTTCCGTACTGTTCATTTCGGCACATAATGTACTTCAATTTAGAGACGTGAAGTCAGAAGATAGTAACTCCATTGTGTACCCAAGAAGGTTAATTATTTATCAAATTCACTCCTTTATTTCGAGACGCATCTGTCTTGGACAAAATGAACATACGCATGTTTTTTTAAAAAAGAATGTTACATCTCTTTTTTTCCACAAATGTAACACCATATATTTAAATATAAATTCATCCACGTAAAAATATACACATCTTATTTCCTACCCCCGACATGCATCTAACCAAGTAGTTTAATTATTAATCAAATTCATTCCTTTATTTTGAGACGTATCTTTTGCTGCCTGGGGAAAAATGACCAACCCCTCCCCACAACCAGATTTAAATAAAACTATTAAAATCTTCCAAAGGATTGCACTCCCTTCCATACCCAAACTAATGTGTTTTGCCTTTCGAATGGTTTTTTTTTTTATTTGAATGCGTTATAAGTGGAGTAGGTAATGCTGTTGGCTATTGAGTCACGCTGCACTGATTTTATAAACAGCATTTTCTTTTTGGAAGTATATTTAAGGGTAAGTTTTTATTACGTTATAAATTCAATAAAAGTATATTTAAGGGTAAGTTTTTATTACGTTATAAATTCAATAAAAGTATATTTAAGGGTAAGTTTTTATTACGTTATAAATTCAATAAAAGTATATTTAAGGGTAAGTTTTTATTACGTTATAAATTCAATAAAAGTATATTTAAGGGTAAGTTTTTATTACGTTATAAATTCAATAAAAGTATATTTAAGGGTAAGTTTTTATTACGTTATAAATTCAATAAAAGTATATTTAAAGGTAAGTTTTTATTACGTTATAAATTCAATAAAAGTATATTTAAGGGTAAGTTTTTATTACCTTATAAATTCAATAAAAGTATATTTAAGGGTAAGTTTTTATTACGTTATAAATTCAATAAAAGTATAATTTTGGAATTAAAAAAGAAAAACTTATTAAATTTTAAAAATGCAAAACAAAAATGTGTGTGTGTTAAATTAACAATTTAAAGAGCAATTAATTATATTTATTATTTTCAATTTTAAAAAGGGGTAAAATCTATATCAGTTTTATAACTCGTGGTTATTAAATCAAAGAAACTGAACAGTTTTGGCTAAAATTGGAGATTCCCATGTTTATTAAGAAGAAATTAATTTTAATTTTATTTCCCAATATTAAGAAAGCACTTAAAACGCAATAAAAACAATTGATGTTTGAGTTTTCCCGATAAATCTGATTACGATGTGATTCTCAGATTATAATTGTATTATTATTTTTTTCGTAACTATTAAATTCAGAAACAAAACTGCTTAAAATTTTCCTTAGTTGTTACTTTCAAATAATTAGTATTTTTTTAATAATATATAATACTTAAACTTTTATTTTAAAAAACGCTTAATTATGTTATTTTTTGCACATTTCAATTAATTCGATTTCCGTAAAATAGAAGAAAATAACTACGGTTGTTTTTAAGGATCTGAACGTATTTAAATATTTTCGATTCTCTGGTGTTACGTCAGCATTGCTCACTCTTGTTATATATATTTAAGTGAAACACGGACCTCAAGTTTTAGTTTAATAATTGATACATGCCTAAAAATGACAAAACTCTTTAAGGAGAAAATAGACCTCTCAAAATAAATTATTAAGACATTAGTAAAATATAATAATACGCGTTATGGTGTTATCTTTTCTTTGTTGCAGTCCTTCTGTTTAACAATATTTCACGGGATTTGAGACCTTGTTTTAAATGTAATCAAACCTTAGAAATATAATGGTATTGGGATCAGTATTTACTGTCCAACTGCAGCTGAGATTTTCAACATAGTTGAGAGGGTATCCTGGACTCACGATGTCACCAGATGTACCAGTCAAAATTGTTTGACATTCTGTAAATTGTAATGAGCAATTCAAATGTAATTCATATAACTTTTTTTATTAAAAAATACTTGTAAATACACAAAATTTTGCAAAAAATATTTATCTCTAGCCAATAAAATAGATTTGACACATATTTTCCAGTAACCAATTGCATTTGTATCCATCCATCAGCTTTTAACTACAGTAATGATATTTATAAGTAATCAATACTCATTATTATTTTACAAAATGAATATGTATGTTTTTAAAAGGTTGCTAACTCAGTTGATTTTCTGTTAAAATTGGATGAAATGATAAGCCAATAAATATGTACATTTATTTTGATATTTTACTTTATTTTAAATATCCTGGAAAAAAAACAGTAAATTATTTTCAAGTAAATCCTAAAGTAAATAAAACAGTAGTTGAAATGTGGGTGGGGGGGTGAGACGAATTTGTACCATTTATTTCGTAGCTAGCCAACAATCCTGAGTACTCAAATGAAGAATCAGATCTAAAGACTATGTGCAATGAGCTGCCTGTAGACATGAAAACTGGCTGAGAAACACTGTTTGAGTCCATATGAGCTAGAGTTCTTGTATTTATATTGTCTCCATCATATATATTGATGTGTTCGTAAGTGTTTTCAATTGATAAGTTCAAAATACTGTAAGGAAAAAAATACAAACCCTTAGACAACATACAAACTTTTATTTTAAATGTTTAGCACTATTTTTTTTAAAGATAGCCATTTTAACGATTTAAGTGATTTTACAAGTTCACTTAGGTAATACATAGTAGGCCCAAAGAATTAGAATAATAACGGTACTTGCACCAAAGACATTAAGATTATATTTTAATACACAATAAATATGTCCACCATTAGTGGCATTATTGTTTTTAGTATGGGTAAAAAGATAGGAATTTTTTTTCAAATAATGCAAATTTAATTTTTCGTGTTCTTTAAATTTAATAACTTTAAGTCTCTTCTGGTTTTTATTCTTAACTACATAAAGCCTCTTTTGGTTTCTTAACTTAACTACATAAAGTCTTCTGGCTTCTAAACATGTTATTTTGTTTTCTAATTTAAACAAGTGGACTACTTTAAATAGAGCATTGTTCCTGAATGTAATACTTTGAACAAATCACATACTATTTAAATATAGTTTATGTTAAAATAACCGCATGTTCTGGAATTGCCACCTGACGATGAAATGATCGAATGAATTCTGATATAAAATAAATAAGTAAAAATGTGTGTACTGGGCTTGCAATATGTATCGATTGCAAACAGTTATGAGGGATATGAGGCATGTGAGGTGTGAAGTATGTGAAGCATGTGAGGTATGTGATGTGTTAGGTATGTAAGGTGTGACATAGGTGAGACATGTGAGGTGTGATGTATGTGAGGCGAGAATTATTTGAGGTACGTGAGGTGTGAAGTATGTGAGTAGTGTGGGGTATGTCAGTTACGTGAGGTGAGAAATCTGTTAAGTATGTGGTAAGTAAGGTGCGTTTAAGGTATGTGAAATATGTGATGTCAGTGAGTTATATGAGGAGTGAGGGATGTGACGTGTTTGAGGTATGTGGGTTATGTCCACAAATTATTATTTTTCTCATGGTTTATAAGGTCAACACGATGGATCATTGTCAGAATATATATATTTTTTTTTTGTATCGTCATGGTAGCTTCCATTTTTATTATTATTGAATTAAATGTCCAGTTTCTTGTACCCAGTAGCAATGTTGTTTTGTTTGTGATTTGTCTGTAAAGACCTAGGAATGAAGCTGTGTAGTTGTTTTAGCTTTTGTTTTAATGTTGTGGAAACATTAGTAACACTAAATATTGTATGCTTGTAGATCAAAGTGAGAGAAATTATGATAAACCTAAAATTCATTCTCCACTTTCTTCAAATGTGAAGAAAGAAAAATGTGAGAAATGGAAACTTGAAAAGAATGTGGAGGAACTACTGAATTATGTCACGAAAAAACAAGGGCCTTTACTCAGTGATAGTAAAATGGAAGTAGCTCTGGGAAAACAAGATAATTATAATATAAAATATATCCAATATTTTTTTCTTTACTCATTTGATCATTTGTTTTACGCGCATTCCTTATGTTTAAGCGTGTTATCTTGGTTTTATAGAATAGTAAATAGTCATAAAGATGCTCTTATGAAATTTATTTCTTATGTTCTTGCTTATTTCATTATTTTCAAGTGGAAATTCTTTTATTTTTTTTAAATCAATGCATGCAGCCATAAAAAAATAATAAAAATTATAAATCTATATATATTTTAATCACAACACATTTCAAAGCGTTTACTGACTTTACGCACATCTCGGCACATGATTGTTCAATTTATAATGCGCATTGTTATGGATATGAAAGTGAAAGTATTTACATCAAGGAAATAAAACTACCCGGTGTTCCTGTGATGGTCCAGGAGAAGTAGGAATTCCCCGGGTACTTCAGTGGATAACCTGGACTAGCGATGTAGCCTCGTCTTGGTTCTGTTATTGTTGCGTTGTAAGCTAAAGACAGACGAGCTTTGTTTTAGTTAAATGAGACAGAAATACTTATATTATGNATTGTTATGGATATGAAAGTGAAAGTATTTACATCAAGGAAATAAAACTACCCGGTGTTCCTGTGATGGTCCAGGAGAAGTAGGAATTCCCCGGGTACTTCAGTGGATAACCTGGACTAGCGATGTAGCCTCGTCTTGGTTCTGTTATTGTTGCGTTGTAAGCTAAAGACAGACGAGCTTTGTTTTAGTTAAATGAGACAGAAATACTTATATTATGAGGAAAGTTGATCGTGTTAGCTGACTTTGTCTGAAATGTAATACGTAATTTAAGTATTTTTTTAAAGAAAAATATTTTGTTAATAGACAAAATTCAGATTTTTTCTTATACAATTTATGTTTATTTAGCAGTTAAAACAAAATGATAATTCTTAAATTTTTTATTTAATGACGATAGAGAACAGAGCAACTTTTTTTCTTAAAGAAAAATATTTATTGTAAGAACAATTAACAAGATCCCACCAGATATCTAAGCTTACCGAAACTTCGATAGTATCCACTGAAGCCTCTGCCTTGAACAGAATGATCTGTTTTAAAAACAACTAACATAGAATTTGAAGTGGTGGCTACAATATGTTTGCTAGTGTCTTTTCCGTTACAAAACATTGCTAGCTGCGTATTCCCGTTAGGTTTCACGTCATAAATCTTGAGGGAGTCGAGAGAACAGTTGTAACTATATTCTATGTCCATGTACGAGATGCTGGAGTGAAGAAAACTTTACAATAGAGTATCTGAAGAAAAAAATTCATGTTCTACCAATGTTTTAAGATGTGATATATGATTGACACTTTTTTTGGTGCTATAATCAAGTCAGATA
>CAXITT010000603.1:135377-208416 GCA_964033795.1 Lymnaea stagnalis | reverse complement strand
CACCCACCTTCCCGCCCCTCCCACCACCCACACCACCCCGCCCACCCCCCTCCCCGCCCCACCCGCCCACCTCCCCGTCCCACCCACCCACCTCTCCGTCCCACCCACCCACCTCTTTTTTAGTTTGTATTGAAATCTTTCTTCTTGCACCAGCATATAGTTTGTGCATGTCTTCTTCGTCAGTACACGTGAAACGTGACGCCTAATTATCAGTTAAAAAATCAAACCTTCAAACAATTTTCAATGCCATTTCATATTATGGTCACAAAAATCTGTTACCTTATTACATAGTAAACATTTGAAGTCCCTCTCAAAGTCCACATGCACAACTCATAGTTAGGGTAATTGTATGGGTAGTCGTGACTGACAATCTGTCCAGATGGATTGTTTGTTGCAGCGTTACAGTCTGGGGGGGGGGGGTCGGGATTGGATAGAGAGAATTGTTTTAATGAACATTATGCATTAATAATTGATAGGAATTCGCCTCTCAACTTGGGAGCGAAATCCCCATAGGTAAAAAATTTGAGTGTAGCCCAGGAGTTGCCAACATAAATGGCTTCACTTGCCTCATTGAACGGAATGGGGGTGCATGTCCTTAAACCTAATAAATTAAATAAATACTAAATAAACGATGAACACAAGTACTTATGTACTCTAAATATCTGACGAAAAAACATATATTCAAGCCGCACACATAAAAATATTTTGTATATATTTTAATCAATACATAGCTCTTTAATATATCTAAATACATTTCAATAACGTGGAAAGAAAAAGTGCCTGTCTTTGCTACTTTGATCAACGAAAGTTGGTTGGGGAAAGGGTGGTAAATCGAAAGCGCGCGGCGATGTCTTCCTAGCAGAGGTCGGGGGAGAAGGGGGTGTGGCGGGGTTAATGGGGAGTCTGAGGAGGGAGGCTCGGCATAAACGCGTTCGTTTTGTGCCGTTTGATTCAATCTCTCGCTAAATTGTTCCGCCGTTTTCTACTAAGTCGACCTCAAATCATCATCTATCTGAACTGTTAGAGCTGGCGTATAGTGTATAAACACGAATTATACAGTTAATTCATAAACTTCAATAGGCATTTTTACAATGCTAAAAAGAAGTGTAGGTGTACGCAATACGTTTAATTTATTGTGACAAGTAAGCGAACTCTATACTAAAGCGAACTGACTTTTAACTATGATTTTGTACTAGAAAAAAATTGAATTTAAATTTTGCTCTAAACTGATACCAGCAAAAAAGCAATAACAACGAAATTTAACTGCATTATTTGTAGACATGAATTATTACTGACGGTTTTAACATTTCTTGCTCTAAACAGATGAAATGTCAACAACTGTTATAAAAACTAAGACACAATATTAATTCGTAAACTCTGCTCCTCTAAACACTGCTACAAATTTAATTCTATAGTAGAGAACTCCTGGTCAGTCACTCTGATATAATGTAAGCATTGCTGGCATAGTGTCATTAACATGAAGTGGAAGACTTTGGGAGCAAGGCGAAATAAGATTGCTGTAAAAACAAAAAACGAACATCCTTTATGTGCGATATGTAGTGCTCTACTTTTGATAGATTATATAATTTAGGACGACTCGATAGTCTGAAAGTAACAAATGGTAATCACGTTACTTACTTAGTACACATGAAGCCGTACAGCTGTGGTAGTATGTGTTAACAGGACAGACACATACATTGTCACAATAGTTGGTAATGCATTGAGTGGAGGCATAGCAGGATCCACCATAAGGTGTCAGTGTGGACTGTGTAGAACAAAATGTCTCATTGGCTGACACAACAACCTGGTTACAAATGTAAGGCTACATTGAGGTATAACATTAGATTGTATTTAGCAATCGTTACACGCTTCTGATAAAATGAGCATTTTGACTTGGTGTTTCCGAAGTAAGGAGTTTACTGTTATAGCAGCTCATCTTATACCCCTGTCTAAATAATTGGCAGCACTTTTCATTTGTCGCTTATTTAGATATAGTCTTCATTAGGCTGCAAACGTTTCTCTTGATTCGTTACAGTAACGCTCTCGAAAACCAAGGTCAAACCTTTTGATGTTGTTAAAGCTGGCACCTGTCTCTGATTTAAGTACTTTATATTAGATTCATCATTAAGTTATGTTTCTTTGAAGGGCTTGATATTCTAAAGAGCGTTAATTTATGTATTCCTGCCTTGTTAAGGTTAGATTTTGAATAGACTCCTAGATTGGCCTGTGCCGTAAAGTAAGCGTCTGTTGTTTTATATACCATACGTGAAGTTTGGGAATCGGCCAGGATTTTCTTTTCTTTATTTGATACTATATTACTTGTACCCACTCACTTAGCGAGATGAACTACTATCTTGATATCAGTACATTGTAGAGTAATTTTCTAGTGAATGTTTCTATCTACAACGCAACTGTCCATCTTCGAGTCAGACCCTAACCCAGGATAGAACTAAAATCTATGGGTTGAATACGAGGGTAACAGTTTCCAAATGAAATATTGTTTATCATTGCTCTAACAAAAGTGTTTGGCCTGGTATAGTTTTTTTAATATTCTACTTGTTTAAATAACTCTTATATATATTTATGTCCACTTCCTGGTTCAAGCTTACCTACATAACGAAAATCTTTTGTGACCTAATTGTTCTATCAGTTCTTTTTTGTTAATTTAAGATACAATTGAGTTTTAAAAGGTTTCTTACACAAATGTATCCATACTCATCAATAAAAATGGTAGTGGCTTATTTCATTTTAATATGAATAAAAAAATAAGTCATGAAAATAAAAATAGTAATGGACTAATGGAATTAAGAACACTGTTTTTCTTTAAATTTTCATGTAAATTAGCTTGCCATCTACGAGCTGGATGTCTTCACGTCCGTTTCACGGCCCTGTGAATGTATACATCCCCAACTGAGACAGGGGCAGGGGCCTACACAGATGTTAAACGATATCGAAACGAATCATAAAGAGCAATAACATCAAAATTTGTTCCCCTGATGTTATCGCATAACAAACTTTTGCTAGATAAACACAGCACTACTCACCAAATCCAATCTACACAAAAATGTAAGAATGATAGAACAGAAACAGTTCAAATTCATTTTGTGACACAACATCGATTTCCATACGCTTGCAGTCGTAGTGACTTGGGTCGTACACGACAGCATAACTTCACAGCTACGATGGAAAATACTTCCTGCTATACAGTATGACAGTTATATCATGACGTCAGTCCTGATTCGAGAACTAGATTTATTGCAGTTTGATCGTAAAAATAGCGTTAAGCTATGCTGGTTTTTGTCCCTTGAAACGATTCTTAGTAACAATCATCAAGGCTTGATCAGGTTCTCTATGCCCTCTATAAGTACGGATATATAAAAACTGTACAAACTGTTTTGTACCATCTATAATCTACTGTGTGTGCCCTTTACCATCTAAAATATCTCATAATTATAGTCATTGCTAATTTTAGTTCTAGATAATTTTATGATACTTTTTTTTTTAACAGCGTTTACAATTGTATGCGAAACCACCTACTTTGCATACAACTTTATTAATATCAATAAATACAACAACATTTTCATGGGTTTTAAATCAGTGAACTACACACTCATCACATTGTCCGCTTTAGGAACAAGCTTACTTGACTTGGGATTGTGTGTCGCTATCCTTGATTTCAACATCATTGCATCCAGTTAATATGTTACATTGTTACTTCCTTTACACTGGCCACAATAGGGAATATCTTCTTACAACCACATATTTAAGTCATAAAGGACACAATGAAAAAAAATGCTTTAATAAATGTCACTTTGACATAAAATATGTCGCATTCACCTAGATATTCAATCTCGTTTACCTAGAGATTGAGCCACGTTGACCTAGAGATTCAGGCGCGTTGACCCAGAGAGTTAGTCACGTTGATATTGAGATTCAGGCAAGCTGACCTAGAGATTTGGTCACTTTGACCTAGAGATTCAGCCATATTGACAGAAAGATTCAGACAAATTCAACATTGCCTTCATAATACGAAAGTTTTTGCCCCCCTAACACAAACAGCCAAAACTGTAGCCAGCCAGCTAGGCAGCGCCTAGAAACACTGTTTGCTTGCTTTGTATTAGCTAACATTGATAAGGGGGAAACAACCGAGTATTTTCATATTTGTATTTCTAACCACATACTGAGTCTCTTTATTTACTTCCAATCAGAAACGTGCGGGATCTAGACATTAGAATGGTGTGCAATACACATGCGATAAGAAATTACATAACGTATATAAAAAAAAAAAACTTTAAAAAAAAATGTTACTGATAAGAAGAAAGAGAACTAAGGGAGAGAAGAATGAAGAGGTCTTGCCAATATAAAATTAGATTGGTAAAATTGACATGTCAAAAAATGCTCTTTTCCCTTTTAACGGCTCTCAGTTCCCCCAAATCATCTATTTATATTTGACCCGAAGAAAGACACGCTTATTTTAATAAAGACTCTTAGAACACTTCAAATCTTTGCACAACATTGTTTGTTGATCGTTTGTTTCTATATGAAATGTAATCCCTATCAGAAGAATAACTCCACAGTTAAATAGAATGCCTACGTTTCAATCTTGCTTTATAACAATTACATTTTTACTCATAAAGTTGTTTGTTACACCCAGTACTGGTTTTTACTGACGAAATAGCTGAACATTTTTTCAACAAATTAGTTCAAATTATATTTCTATAATAATATGATTTTTATATTAAAGATATTTCAGTCAGAGATAATTTTATTTATGACATTTTAATCATTAATTAGTTCTACTGTACATTGAAATTATTTAAATGCTTGTCTCTAAAAAAAATGAAGTTATTTTTGTTAACTATTTTGTATCAAAGGATGTATTTTATTTTATTTACATAATAGTTTTATAATGGAAAAAAGAATTCCAGTTTGAACAAAGTAATTAATTTAAAGCGGGAAGGTGTTATAGCCTGTATATTGACCCAGTATTTATTCACTATAAGCCGTCGATTTCATCCCAACTTTCCCTCCCACTTGTTGTATTGATATTGACATCAACGATTAAAGCAACAGCACCAATCATTTTTACCAACCCTTCCCTTAATTGGAAAAAGGTTGTCTTTTTTTGTAATCTTTCGAATACGTTCTAATTTGTTCTACAAAATGCAGTAATTTGGTGTTTCGATTTCTAGACTTTCTCTTCTGGAAGGTTCAAACATTCTCCGTGGTAATAATGTGGCAGCTTTCTCAGCCAGGAGATAGTTTCTCTGATTTTTCTAGACATTTCCGAGATCCAATGTTTGTACTTATTGGAGCATCACATGATTATTTCTTTGTATGTGTGTATGTGTGTGTGTGAGTGTGTGTGTGTGTGGCAGGCGGGGAGTATTAATATTTATATTTTTCGAGGATTATAACTTTACACTTGCTGTAAGTTAACATAATATTTAAGTCTGTATATTTTTTATGTATTTTTAATACATTAACTAACATAGTTAAAATAAAATATTTATAATTTAACTCTCTGTATATTTGTTTTCCCTTATAACTGGTTTTAAAGCCATTCGTTTTGAATTGTGTTTTTTTTTTAGACGAGCCAAATCTAGAAACAGATTACATTTAAAACATACAACAAAATAGTTCTTCCAGTCAGTTATTGTTTGAAATCCGTCTCTAGATGGAGGAAATATATTTACCAGAATGAGCTACGCTAGCATAACGCCAAAGAGCCAAAAAGATGTCAATGCGTTCAGATCCTTCAAAAAAAATTATAGTTAGTGTCTATTATTTAACGGAAATCGAATCAATTTAAAGGCAAAAGAAATGACTTCCATACGCTTTTGTTTTAGTAATAATTCAAGTATTTTTTTTATAAATTACAAATTCATCTAAAGTAATAGTAAGGAACTATTTTAAGCATTTTATCCGAATTTAAAAGTTAAAAAAAAAAATAATATGATCAAAGAATCACATCTTAATTATATTTATCGGGAAAACCAAAACATGTGTTGTTCTTAGTGCGTTTTTAGTGCGTCGTTAATGTTGCGAAACAAAATTAAAAATAATGTCCTCTAAATAAACGCACAAATGACATCAAATCGCGAATCGTCTATTTTTAGCATAAACACTTAACTTTCTTTTATTAAATAACAGCGCGTTACAAAACTTTTTAATTTTTTTACTTAAGTCAATCATTGGAGAGAAACTCCATAGCCAAATAGAATTCACTAATCCACTTATAACACATCCAAATAAGAACAAAGCATAATAAGTAACTACAATCCGGAAAATGATTTTATTAATTTTACTTAAATATGGGGGGGGGGGGGTGGGGTTGGTCATTTTTCCCCAGGCAGAACAAAAAAAAAAGAAAAGCAGAACAAAAAAAAAGTAAAGGAATGAGTTTGATAAATAATTAACCTTCTTGGGTACATGCATGTCGGAGGTAGGGAATAGGACGTGTACATTTCTACGTGGATGAAAATATATTTAAATCCTATGATATTACATTTGTTAAAAAAATGTTACATTGTCTTTATACAAATATGGGTGTGTTCATTTTGCCCCAGGCAGCACAAGATACGCCTAAAAATAAAGGAATGAATTTGATAGATAATTTACCTTTTTGGGTACATACATGTCGGAGGTAGGATATAGGATGTGTACATTTTTACTTGGTTGACAATGTACTTAAATCCTAATGTACTACATTTGTTAACAAATAAACATAGATTTACTAATTAAGAAAATTATTGTTGTTAACAAAACTTGGGTACATTTATATAAGTATACCCCTGAATATCAAAACCCAATCATTTAACACACTTGAAAATTAAATTTTGACAAATGAATATGAGTTAATATTTTCTTTTAAAAAATTAAAATATATTTCGTTTTTACTTAGCGCAAAGTAAATTGAGGGGGGGGGTGTATTTTTATGAGATTTAATTGTTTTTTTGGAAAAGACACTCAAGTCTTTTATAGAGGTGAAAAACAGTTGCGAGTTTCTTCTTCTTTAGATAAAAGAATTATTTGTTTTACGATTTTCTGATAATGTGTAATTAAAAAACAAGGCATAAGTCTGTTCAAATGTTTAATGAAGATATCGATAGATGAAACTTCCTTCAATATTTAATATATAGAGTTTATGGTATAAATTTTAGATTATGTTTTTTTTAAAACAATTTTAGAGAGAAAAAAGTTGTTTGTCAAGGGCACAAATATGGGTAAATCTAAAGCATTTCTCTGGCGTAGAAGACATTCCTCAGTTAACTTCTTTAGTTACAAAAAAAAAGTATATAATAAATGATAGTTTAGATTTGGTAAATTAAGGTCATGTTGTGAGGGGTATGAAGGTAGTTTAAAGGCATGAAAGTGGTACGGTTATCGTATATTATTTAGCAGAGAAAAATTTCTCAAAACTTAATGATGTTAGAAACGTAAATATCATTCTTTGTACAAAGATACTTCGTTTTAAAGTTAGGAATTACTATGAGTTTTTGCAATAGCAAGTAGAACTTATCGCAATGGGCCTAGCATTATTATCCCGATAACATCGGGTCATTAATTCTAGTTATGTAAAGTTGAGTATCATGATGGCTCACATGCAGTTGTTGAGTTCATCGTAAAGATGAACTATGTTTAGAAACTAAGTGGCAATTCTGAGGAAATGACATAAAGCTGTAATTCTGTCCCTTGTTAGATAATTTCGTAGCTTCTCGTTTTGTTCTGTTTCAAAGGAAAATGGAATTCAACCAGTAACTGTTTCGATAATGAGAATCCCGTCGTGTCTTCGACCGTTGCTGTATTTGCCGATATGACGTCTACTTCATTGAAAATGGTCATCAGCTATGCATCCATTCGTGGAAGTCATGAGGGAGTTGAACAAACAATTTGTAATTGTTTAAAGACATGAAAATCCTTTTGTAGACGTTTTAAAATTTGGCGACAACGAACCATTTCTCTGTTGAATGACGTAACGGATGTTGGCTACATGGAGTTACGAGATAGTTTCAAATATTTTTATCGAGATAAAAATGTACACACTCCCGTCCTTGCGAATTTATTGTATTTTCAATAAGTATTTACAATAAATTTTTATTTAAATATACATCGTGTATCCTCATAAATTTGTGCCCACCCTTTGCCTTCGCCGTTGAAATGTATCTTTAGAAAATTAGTAAAAGTATTAGCTTTCTGAGGTATGGCTAGATTTATGTGAACACCATTGAACTCTATTTGGACAGATGTAACACACATTTTTAAATAAGAAAATCTAAAACTTCTTTGTTCGCAGATTTAAATTAGCCATCGACAAAAAATGTCTTTACTTTGCTTGAAATGTGTTTTTTTAGAAGAAGGCTAACTGTATTGTTTAGTTAGTTTTAAAACTGCATTTATAACAATTCCCGAGTTGTAAGATATTTAAATGTAAGCTTTGAGATATGACTATACTTTGTAATTGCTCCGAGTTTTACTGTGGAGTACTTTTAGCTGTTTGGGCAAAATATAACAATTTGCATCAACCATACACATTAATACTTCTTTTTTTTAAAGAAACATTTAATAAAAGCCCAAGGTTTGCATGCCCCCTAAATTAAAAAAAAACAAAAACACATTATGATGCCCCACTCAAGTTTAAATAAATACAAAAATAAATAGTTGAATGCTTATTGTCACTAATTTGGAAAGAAAAGAAAAGTTCAATTCGCGCCCTTCCTATCCGATTTAAAAAAAAAAAAATATCGCTGTGAATGTAAAAAAACAAAATTGTTAAATTTTTAGATCACAATATTTTATTATAAATTATCTACTAAAATCTTCCTACGCCCATTTTTACATTTTCCGATGGTTGCCGTCGTATCTCCTAATTATTGAATTAAAATTATACTAATACTTTAGTATAAAATGCAGTTGCTATCATTTTTTACTCTTAAATTGAGTTGTAGTATAATATTCTATTTAATAGAATATCTACTATACCAAATACACTCACATTGATGTTTATGTTGAGCCTTCTCGTCCATGAGGGGCATCCACCGATCATCGTCGGCGTCTGCGGTTCCTCCAAGGGCATAGGCCACCTACGAGAGACCTCCAGGCATCTCTATCCTGGGCCAGCTTCTCCAGGATCTTCCATTCATGGCCAATTTTCTTGATGTCTGTCTCCAATTCTCGGCGCCAAGTGTTTCTTGGACGGCCTCTTTTCCGCTTACCCTGTGGGTTCCATTTCAGGGCTTGCTTTGTTGTGTTAGAAGCAGGTTTTCTTAGTGTATGACCAATCCACCTCCACCGCTTCTGGAGAATCTCTTCCTCAATGGGTTTCTGTTTTGTCCGCTGCCACAGTTCCTGGTTGCTGATTTTGTCTGGCCAGTGAATTCTGAGAATCCTTCTTAGACAGTTGTTGATGAAGGACTGGATTCTGGTCAGGTTTACGGCCGTTGTTCTCCATGTCTCGGCTCCATATAGCAGCACAGGTTTTACCATAGCGTTAAAAATCCTTACTTTTAACTTGCTGCCTAAGTTGTTAGAGACCCAAACATTCTTGAGTTGTTGGAAGGCTGCTCTTGCTTTTCCTATCCTTATTTTGACGTCCGCATCTGTACCACCTTGTTTATCTACCATGCTGCCAAGGTAAACAAAACTGTCCACCTCCTCAAGGGCTTCTCCTTCAAGCATAATGGGTGATGTACTGGTGGCATTAACCTTGAGGATTTTACTCTTCCCTTTGTGGATGTTGAGACCCATGCTAGCAGAAGTGGCTGCGACAATGTTTGTTTTCTCCTGCATCTGTTGTTGGGTATGTGCAAGAAGTGCAAGATCATCAGCAAAGTCAAGATCATCCAGTTGATCCCACAAGGTCCATTGGATGCCATTTCTTTTCTGCTGTGTAGATGTTTTCATCACCCAGTCAATGGCTAACAGGAAGAGGAATGGTGACAGCAAGCAACCTTGTCTCACACCAGTCTTCACCTGGAAAGCATCTGTCAACTGCTGGCCATGGATAACTCGGCAGTTTATCCCTTCGTACATGTTTCTGATTATATCAGTAATCTTCTGTGGCACCCCGTAATGCCTTAGCAATCTCCACAGGGTTTGCCTGTCAACACTGTCGAAGGCTTTTTCATAGTCAACAAAGTTGACATAGAGCGGCGAGTTCCACTCTAGTGACTGCTCTAGAATGATGCGCAGTGTCGCTATCTGGTCCGTGCAGGATCTGTTGGTGCGAAAGCCGGCTTGTTCGTCCCGCAACAGAGGGTCTACAGCGTTTTTCATCCTGTTAAGTAGTACACGGTTGAAAACCTTTCCTGGGATGGACAGCAGGGTGATCCCTCTGTAGTTCGAGCAGGAGCTTAAGTCTCCCTTCTTTGGGATCTTGATAAGGTATCCCTCTTTCCAATCGGAAGGAACTTGCTCCTCTTCCCATATCTTCATAAACAGAGGGTGTAGCATTTCCACACTGGTTTCCAGGTCCGCCTTCAGTGCCTCTGCTGGGATGCCATCAGGTCCCGCAGCCTTTCCATTTCTGAGTTGTTTAATGGCCCTGCTAATCTCTTCTTTGGTGGGACTATTACAGTCAATTAGCAGGTCATTATCGGCTGGTTGGATATCTGGTGGATTTCTTGGTTCAGGCCTGTTCAGGAGCTCTTCAAAGTGTTCCTTCCATCTCCCTCTCTGTTGCTCCTCACTTGGTATGGTGTTTCCCATTTTGTCCTTCACTGGTCTCTCTACCTTGCTAAATTTCCCTGACAGCGTCTTAATGGTATCAAACAGACATTGATGTTTATACTAAAGCTAAATAATCATAAAATTGAATTTTAATTTCTCTTTTTTTATTTCATTTACAACAGAAATTCCTTTACATGTATGGTAATATTGATAATGTTCTAATGGTGCTGTTTAATACTAATTTCTAATCAATTTATTCTTATTAATTGATATAATAGAAGGAAGTCCGCTAATGTTAGGGGGCTTGTGAATTATTGTGGGAGATTAGAATTTGGTAAAGAACAGAGATTCATCCTGGAAATATTTCTACAAATGTAAAGCTTCGATGTAAGCTTTAACCGGGCTATAATTCGCAGGCACTCAACACCGATGCCAAACGGCACACACATACGCCATACTGATGCCAGAAAGCACATACAAGAACGCCACAATGCTGTTGGCAAAACCGTGTGCACACATACATAGGCTCTCCACACTGCTGACAGCGAGACTCCATCCTACCATACGCCCCATACACTATCAAAATTATACGTTTATATGTAATATTCTGTTTAAATTGTGAATTAGAGCGGTTTCCAGTTTAAGCGTCATCGAGTCCCGGCGAGCCGTATCTTCAACAAACACAATTCTTTAAAACAATTACTTATTAACTAAAGTGAACCATTATGAAGCTAAATCAACATTGGAAAATGAAATGATGGTGTCCAGGAAGTGACAAAAGTTTATTCATTAACCAGCTCATCCATCTTACAAATTATAAGTTGCTTTATTTGCTCAATTACATTTCTAATATATATATATATATATATATATATATATATATATACATATATTAATTAAATGAAATACTTCATTGATTTATTTTGCACAAAAGGCTTGCTTTAAAAAAATTATGTTATTTTGCAGTATACATTTTTATTTACTCAAATATATTTTTAATATATATATATATATATATATATATATATATATATATACATATATTAATTAAATGAAATACTTCATTGATTTATT
Organism: Lymnaea stagnalis; assembly: GCA_964033795.1. NCBI lineage: Eukaryota > Metazoa > Mollusca > Gastropoda > Lymnaeidae > Lymnaea > Lymnaea stagnalis. The sequence goes on along the minus strand of CAXITT010000603.1, from coordinate 196,674 downwards.
TTGCACAAAAGGCTTGCTTTAAAAAAATTATGTTATTTTGCAGTATACATTTTTAACTAGGACAAATTGATCTTGCGAAGACCTGAATGCATCACAGTCATCTAAAATCGAAAACCATTGGTAACCACTGGTGTATTCACATGAAAAGAAAGAATCGATTTTTTTTTAAATTTTATTTCGCACCACACACCCAGTCTCTTCATTATCCTCCATCAGGAGACGGTATGTGATTCAGAGACTATCAGATTATGTAGAGAGAACATATTCGTCAAATGAATGAAACAAGAAGTAATAGCATAAAAATATATCGCCTGATAAACAGAAGTCGATCTAAAGAAGAGAATCGGCATAAGGTTTAGTGTGATGTTATAACGTTACATTTTTAAAAAAATTAATAAAAGGCTAAGAGACTTTTACCTAAGACAGAAATTATTATTTTTTTTTAAAATTATAACTTCTTTCCGTTTGTATGTATTACAAGTTCATGTTTGTCTACCCTGAACCTACTAAACAACAATCTAAATACTTTAATTTAGTTGTTGTTGCTTTTTCTAGATGTTTCTTCCAACTGGTGGTCTTTCTTGTTTTCCTCTTACCTAACTTTTGGGCGTGTAGCAGTTCTTAAACAAGCGTCCGTCTATCTTTCCGTCTTAGCGGCATGTGGGACTGCTCCTCTCTTTGGAGTTTTCATTGATTGTATTTTTTTTAATGAATATGAATGAATGTGTTCCAACATCTCCAAGTGGTCTTTAATGTTTTGAATAGGAAGCCAACAAATAGTTTGGTTATTATTTACAACAACAACAAAAAATGTTAAATGATATTAAAGTTGGTGTAGGGACTCGACAAAGCCAAAAGTGTTTTAATTGTGATGGTAGGTCATTGTAGGTGAGAGTGTGGTCCTTGGCAGGGATGGTGGTGCTGTTTTAGATCTTCGTGCTGGTTCTTGACATAGGTGGCGATGTTGTTGCAGTTGCTCGTGGTGGTACTTAACAAAGGCGGTGTTGGTGTAGATGTTAATACTTGTCGTTTACAAATGCGTTGTTCTTGAATGCGTTTTCCGTCCGCTTGCCGTCCTGTATTCCTCCAGTATTTACATAGATTCCTTCACTACCAGGAGTTATTTCTGAGTCTCTGATACAGTCATACAATCTTTCATCTGTAATTATTATTATTTTTTTTTTCATTTGAACAACTATTCTTGAATAATTTATTTTTAAAATAATTATATTATGTTTGATGTACTCAAAAGTTATTCTTTTAATATAAATACATAATGTATTACATAGTTGGGAGTAGATTTGAGAATATTGTACATTGTGGAAAATTGCTTATTAAATTTGACAAATGAGGCCAATATGTATACTAATAAAGATGCCAACCTATTTCTCTCTCCCCCCCCCCCTTTTTTATGTTGAAGGAATTGGAAGGGTTAATATCTGATTTCCACAAATAAGAAAGTAAAAACTTTCCAATCCATGCTCGTTTTTTTTTTTGTGTGTCCTCTATATTATAAAAAATCACTCCAGGTGACATTAATGGCAAACAATTAAAAACATAGAAAATAAATTTAACGTGTGGGGGTCACCCTAACATGAAGAACTGTATTTAAGGGTCGCGTCATTAGGAAGTTTTAGAACCACTGTAAAAACCTAAATAATTGCAAATCCCATCTACATGCATAGGAGCCAAAATGATCAATAAATTGATCGTGGGCCCTTAAGATATTATAGAAGAAGAAGAAGAAGAGACCTACCTACCCCCCTCCCCCTCTTTAAACCCCTAGTATGCAAATTAGCACATAAGTGTACTATTTACCCTGATTGTTATTGAGAGAACTGTTACGTATGTCAACAATGTTCTCATTCCTGTAATCAATCATCTTGATGTCACCGGAACTGTCACTGGCTGAAGTTCCCGATACCACGACAACGTTGTCATATATGTCGTCCCTCTTCGGACTTCCCTGGTCGTCGCTCCTAAATAAGACAATAGTAACACGTTTGATTGATTATCTTAGCAGCGTTGCTTATTCCAAGGGACATATCGAAATGTAAGGTAGTTCTTATAGACACTGCTACTTTTCCTAACAGAATGAATCAATGACCTTACTTGATAGCGTTGATGTCGGAATATTCATTAAATTCTCTCTATTCCAGGTAAGTTATTTTATGACTGTTTGCAAATGATGCCGGTAAATCTATTGGTAAAAACTGAGGTATATTATATCATATCAAAGAGGCAGTTGAAGCCATGTAAATGAAAAATAAGGTAAAGATGAGTAAAATATTGAACTTAAAAGACAAGAACATCAAGAGACCATCAAATTTTATTCTCAATATTGTCAGTCGAATTAATCAAAGTCAAAATTGGCTAGACTTACGGACAGTCAACAAACATATTGAACTCTCACGTGGGTATGGACGTCTTTAGTGCTTGATAATATACAAACGAAATACAAAAGCACAAAATCATTAGTCCAGGATTCACCAACCTGTTTTGTTTCCTATGCCTGACAATGATTGTGACCACAACGGTTATGACAATGACAGCCAAGATGACCCCAGAAGTTACGCCAGCTGCCAGTGGCGTATCGACTTCTGACCTCACATCGTTCTCCGTAATCTCAACTAAATTAATGAGACACAAACAAATTGTGCAAATAGAACAATGAATGTTAAGCAGTAATTATGATAAAACATGCTAAAAATTTTCGTAAAACGCCTCTATAAGTACAACACACAAACATTCCCATAAGTATCAACTAACTATAATATATATAAATACTTATCTAAAAAATGAAAGAAAAGAACAAAATAAGAATAGGCGCCAGTCCTAAGAAAAAACAAAGTTACGAAGACCATCAAGAAAGTTGTTGGAAGTACAATTTAAAAACAGAACAGAAAAAAGGACATTACATCTATTTAAAATTGTGAATTTGGTTTATTCCGTATTGATGAACGTATCAAATCATTGTATCAATTTATTTTCCATATCAACTACTTGCATACAATATACCTACAACTGAAATGTCTTATACTTTATAATATTCATAACTATTGAAACTAAAACTTCTTCGGAGATCATATAATGTCATTTAATTTTTTTTTTAAATTTCTGGTGAGTGACAATGTTAAAGGGAGATTTAAAAAATAATAATTGAATACTAGATACAGTTCACCAAGCATTGGCAACAGGAGTGAATGATCTTCCCGTCTGCGAAAGTTACTTGACAAAAATGAACTCAATTGACGTACATTTAAGAATCCAATTCGATCCAATGCGTCACTACACACTTTTTATTTCCCGCACTTCACACCATACTCAAATTGAAACGATTTCATTTTCCGAAAAGAAAATATTACTCACTAAACGCAGTTGCTTTATTTTTTTTTTTAAATATTTAAAAAATAAGTTTTAAACGTAGTTAGCGTGAATTATATTTTGCGCGCCATTGAACTCATAATTGAATCATACTTTGTTTCAAACATTTAGAATTATTCGTAATATGATAGCGACCACATTCGCTTATTAGGTAACAGAAGCGATTTTTAGGAAACACCCGGAAATGAAGGCAGTAGCAGTCCAGGAGTCACTCCAGAAGCGTAATATATATATAAGATATTAGTTTAAAAATAAATTTTGCTCTATTCATTAATATTGTACACATATTTATTCAAAATATTTATTCTTCGGCATTGAGTTTGGCCTAGAAAATTATTTTATAATAAACAAAAGCATCAGCATAAATAGAAACTAGAAAAAAAAAACATTTTTTTTTTAAATTTCAACGTTTTCTTTAAGAAATGAATACTTAGTATGTATGTTTACTGAAATGGTGCATTATTTTAAGCCCTGTCTATGTATACTATAACATCCCAACATACTTATAATTTTTATTTTCGATAAACCATAGCTTAAAAGTGAAAAATGTTACTTACTAATGTAGGACCCTTAAATCCTTAAATAATAAATATATTATATCATTAACCTTGTCCGTCATTTACATTTATTGACTTTTTTTCAATGTCACTTTTATTGAAAGACCAACATATAAAAACAGATGTTTGGATGCAAAAGTACAATTAATCTAACATGCTAATTGGTAAAAGGTCAAACTTGGAATTGTTTAAAATATTTAAATAAAATGTTTACCAGGTCCAGTTGTAAAGTTTCCTGTCACCACTTCACTGCTATCTCCATGTTTGTTGTATGCAATTATTGTGTAGTTGTATTGTGTGTCAGGAGTCAGTTCATCAATAGTCAACTCGGCTTTGCTCACGTCATACACATTTTCTCCAAGAGTTATCTTGTAGTTTGCTGCTCTCCCTTCAGCCAACTCGAATCTCAAAATGTATGGAGAACTCTTCAGTTGGCAATTACTCTCATTTAATTTGCCTGGAGTAGCTGGTGCTAGGAAAGCATGTTTACATGTTTATTTAGAAATGTGTCTGAGTGTTCAGTTTGCGAATTATTTTTATCCAAATCTGTGATTACATTAAGTATTCTGATTAAGTACACATTAAGTGCTCTCATTAAGTATACATTAAGTGTTTTCATTAATGATATATTAAGTAATTTTATTAAGTATACATTAAGTACTCTCATTAATGATGCATTAAGTACTCTCATTAATGATACATCAAGTACTCTCATTAAGTATACATTAAGTACTCTCATTAAGTATTTACATTTTCTTCATTAAAACATGTATAGTTAAGACGTAGTATAGTTGGAATGTCATAGTCACAATGATAAAAAAGGCAGTAACGAGGTCTCTGTATATACTTACGAGTTTCGATGGTGAAATTTGTACTGAATCGTGTCTCCTCATAATATGATTGTGCTTCTAGCTTAGAAAAAACAGTGAATATGTACTCTTGTCCTGGAACCAGCCCCGACACAAGTACTCCATTCTGATTGGCTAACATTTCACCACCAATAAAAGTGTCATCCGTGGTTCGCCAGGTTATAGTGTGGTTAGTGTGTGAACTTTGTATCCCGCTAGTCCACTTTAGTTGAACTTCGTTTGGACTGATTTGAGAATCATTGACCAGCGTGATGCTAAGCTTTGCAACTTAATTTAAAAAATATAAAAATATAAACCGATTGAAATTGTTCATTTATTTGTTCTGAAAAGGTTAATGCCATTAACAACGAGAACTGGCTTTAACTTGTTCAGAAACACTTTGTTATAAAAGCGTGTTTTTTTTTGTTTTTTTTTTTGTTTTTTTTTGTAATGTATAAATAAGTAACATATCCTTGCTCAATGTAAGTATATCAAGCATAGGAATTCTTTAGCTTACGTTTAAAAAATTTAGTGTTAGATTCTTTTTTTTATTGCATCAATGTATGTTAAGGCACCCGAAACAAATAATATGTCCATAAATGGTAACCCCAAGAAAGATTTGTTTAATACTTCAAATTGCAATAAGTTCATACCTGGGTAGCAACGGTTCGCCTCCATAAACAGGCCAGACAAACACAGACATCTACTGCCACCGTGCCCGTCACTCTTACACTCTAGACTGGGGCCTGAACACATGTAGAGTGTATGGGAATCGCAAGTGGTTCCATGGCCTAGAGCTAAAAACAAACAAAAAGAGAAACAAAGCTAGTCAATGAATAGATTGTTTTCTGATTTTTTTTTTTCATATGTAACTTTCAATATTTTTGAGAGTCTTAAATAACAATTCTTAGGAATTTGTCCAAAAAAAAAATTATTATTTTTGCCATGAACCTTAAAAAAAAAATTGAAAAAATAACTTAAAATTGTCTCCATAAATTTTTGATTTGAAATAGGAAAACAAATGGTGGGCTCAAGGGAAAAACCAGTGATGTCAGGTTTTGAGAGTTTTGAGAAAATTGAATTTAAAGTTTTAAAATTCCCCATAAAATATCAAGATGTCTACGCTGCTTTTTTCAGATGTACCTATGTATCATATTATTCTATTAAATGGAATGTAGCCACAAGGGAGATAACATAGAAATTTTGAAAAACTGACATCACTGGTTTTTTCCCTTGAACCCTTCAAATGGTCTCCGGTGAATACAAAATCAGAATTTCGTCGAAACTTCGTAGCGGAATGGATATTTCTAAAAGACATTGTTAACAAGACTTATTGCATACCCAAAATTAAAGTAGGGCCAGCTGAAATATGAAACAATGTTACATCGTCATGTTATGTTTAAGATTGTATGTGTTACATACCTATGGTATACCAAAAATGTAAAGTTCACTTAATATTTATCAAATTGTATAAATCTAACATATTATAGATTATAAAATAGTTATATTTTTTAGGGAAGAAAACAGAAATCAAGGAATGGGAGATCGTCTCTGAGCACAGCTCAAGCTGGAATAACAGCACTGTATGAAGGAATGAAAAAGGCAAGAGATGCGCGAAACAAAGCCCCCTGCAACACAAAGAGCATTACTGAAGGCCAAATCTAACCCGGAGTCCAGGTTCTACTGCAAGAAATGCAACCAAGACAGTCATTCTAAGATCGTCATTTGATGAAGTGTACACAGCTACTCCATAGTCTCTTGAAGATGGAAGAATGCAATATATATATATATATATATATATATATATATATATAGAGAGAGAGAGAGAGAGAGAGAGATTGTACAATGCCAGTTTTTACATAACTAATTATAAAAGTGTTGGTTACACAGCTACACCATAGTCTCTTGAAGATAGAAGAATGCAATATATATATATATATATATATATATATATATATATAGAGAGAGAGAGAGAGAGAGAGAGATTGTACAATGCCAGTTTTTACATAACTAATTATAAAAGTGTTGGACTACGATAAAGCTTTAAAGTAGATTAATTAGATTCTACAATCGAAAATTACATAAGACATGTACAAATATATACCAACAGTCCAAATATTATACTTATTTAAATGTTGTTGTTTTTTTGTACTAGTGAAGGAATTTCTTGTTTATTTTGTAAAATCATCATTAAAGCTGAACATATATGGTTTTATTTACACAAATTGTGTTTCTAATTAATCTAATTCTTCATAGATAGTAATTATTTCAAAAACTAAGAAGCAATAACTTATAAACAATATTCTTAAATTAAAAAAAAAAAACATGTCGAAAATTTCTGATTAACTCGTCTTAAATCATTGGATCTACGACTCATTTTACATAGAATATATATACATTGTTAAATTGATTTCTAATTAATCTAATTCTTCATAGATAGTAATTATTTCAAAAACTAAGAAGCAATAACTTATAAACAATATTCTTAAATTAAAAAAAAAAAAACATGTCGAAAATTTCTGATTAACTCGTCTTAAATCATTGGATCTACGACTCATTTTACATAGAATATATATACATTGTTAAATTGATGAGCCAATCGTTGTACATTAAATATGCAATACTTTACACTATTACCTGTATTGCACAGATAGGTTCTGTTATTGAAGTAATAACCAGGCCTGCAGCCGCATCTTCCAGCCACACAAACCAGGTGTTCGTTACAATGGGAGGTGATGTTGCACTTGAATTTATACGGACGTCCTGCTATCAAGACGGGAATTACCACACAAAAAAAATGGGTTGGAATCATTTGTAATAAGCTTACATTTTTTTATATGTTAGGTCATGTTTTAGATTTTCTGTACAAATAATATGTCTTATCAATTTTACTAATCTGATAATTTTAAATAATATTTTTACCAGTTATAATTATTTTGTTGCAACGTATTTATGTCAGAATTGTTTCCTTCGACTTTTATTAATAAAATTAAAATATAATTATTAAAATAGTATTTTTTTTTATTAAAATACTAATTGTTCCATAAATACTGTGACATTATCTTAGCACTGTAAACATTAAAATTTAGTATTCTACCATTAGTTGTAAATGTTCCATTGAAGCCTCTATTATTGATACTTCCGTCCGTTTCAAACACCAGAAGCATGGAATTTGTTGTGGAGATTATTTTGGGTGGCGCTGTATCACAGAAGGTACCCAGCAGTGGTGCAGCAGTATGTCTTCCGTCATATATCTTTAGGTAGTCTGCTGTACAGTTGTTTTCTAACTCGAAGTCGCTTACGCTGAATTATAATAGGAATTTTTTTTTTTTTAACCATGTTACAAAGGTGCCTAACTACCCTATGTTTCATAACTAATAAAGTTCATTAACAGGTTCATGTCGTTTAAGAAGTTTGAGATTAATACCTTTTAAATTTATTCAATTGTTTTGACCGTGTGGATACATGAAGAATAGATCCAAAAATGTATCAATAGCTTTTATCATAGACTCATCGTTAAGGGTGTTGAGTTGCTTTTGGCGTATTAAGACTAATTGAAGTCTGAAGAGTACGAATATTTCGGTGCAGATTTCAAATTTCACTACAGTTTCTAGGTAGAAGAGGGGTTATGATGAGCTCAAAAGATGGGCTTTTTCATGTATTCATTGTGAAGATGTTCAAACAACTTTTCTTAGATTAATTGCATATTAAATAACAACACAAGTAAAGCTGCATTACAATCATTGCCACAGACACCTCTCCTAGCCCCCCCCCCCTTTTTCTGATAAAAATAGAGGGCGATCTCAAATTTATTTTCTTTACCACGCTTTTTCTATGTCCTTGCTCAAACGATATTACTGAGACAATAAGCAAAACAAAACATTGAAGTTTTTTCGTTACCTAACATCTGCTGAAAAATATTAAATATAAGTTTGGGTCTCATTTAGCAAACATTTAACGTGCATCATCTTCCGATTTTTATGGATCCATTTGAAAAAAAATTAACTTGATTGTTTATTCTGAATTACTCATATTGTGTCCCCATCTTGAGGAAAACTAAAATGACACCTTTGGATTGTTGATGCATTTTTATTTTCCCTTTTAAAATGGCGGATTTTTTTTGGATTTTTAAAATATGTTTTGTATCAAGACATCTTTCAAAAGTTATATTTTTCTTTACATCATGGTTCATTGCTTCCGCCAAGCTTGAATATTAACTGAAATTTCCAATTTAAATGTAAAAATTGCGATGGACCGGAATTGAAAGTTTACAATATCGATTACAAATATAGATTTTTCTAACAGACAATTTGAAATTTTCATTTGAAATTCAGTGAATTGTTTTTGACAGGCCATAAACATACGTGTTCCTGCATTTGTGTATTTTTTTCCCCGAATAGAAAATAGCAATAGAAATAGCAAGGCCGGGTATATGAGCAATAATGTGAAAAAGTGCACGAATAAGATTCAAAAGACTGGCCGTCCAAAGCAATATGGGCCACTCTAGGAGTGTAGTCTCGCAGTCTTCACTAATCTTTTGTAGGGTGGTGGGTCCGGATGGCGATTTTTGGTGGGTCGATAGAAGAGTAGAAGGGCTTGGGTCACATATTGTATTCCTTATGTAGATTAGATAACATGAACGTTTCCCATTTTGTCACACGTTTGTTCTTCTTTCACCAAACAAAAGACACTCTCTCTCTCTCATAGTTTGCAACCCACACGTGATGCCAAGAACCAACTGTAAAATATTAAAATATCACATTCAAAATGATTTTAACTAATTTTTTTCCGATAGTCCACTAAGACGTTATATATTGTCATTGAATTAGGGCACGATTATTTTAGTATCTGTGGTAAAGTCAAGTGAAGAAAATTACAATTACTGTAATTCAATGGGCACAACATGTCCAGGTTAGCAGGAACAAGGGCATGTGAAATTGCCGTTACTTGTCCTGAAATTTATGCAATGGCTTTAAATCATTGCATTACCATTTACACAAGCTTGCACTAATGAACAAAAGACAAGCTTGAAACCTAACATGGTTTTTGCTGGTAAAACTTTTTAGAAAGCACTTGCACGCCCCCATCTGAAATCATGAATAAAAAGCTACTGGTTTATTGCGTTGCATTTCCGGAATAAGTGTAAAAGCAAGTGCAATAGTCAATAATTGTATATTATTAGACATGGAATAAATAAATTATTTGTGAGCTTATGTTTACGGATATATCTGAAAATGTTTCTAAGATACATAGCCATTGTGGGTTGAACGAACCTTACAATGGGTCGCCCAAAACCATCGGAAAACACATATTTATGAAGTAGCAAGGCAGATAACTTTATGGTTGGTGGGAGGATCACCATTTCACTAGGGACTGTATTAAAAGACCGCGGTCTAAGGAAGATTGAGAACCCCTGGCTTATGCCAAGAGTAACATCGTTTATTATCCAGAAAGGGGTATGCATTTTATTTTCCATTTCTGGGTTCTAAATTACTTTGAAACAAATGTTTCTTTTCTTAAAGTTTGTGCCTCTTGGCTGTAACATCAAATATTAAAAAGTTATGAAACAACCTCAAGAATATGAATTGACCAGGTGGAGCAATGATCGTCCACGTGCAGTAGAGGTTGTCAAGGTACTCGGCAGGAAATCCTGGGCTTACTATGTAACCTGAAGTGTCGGTCAATGTGAAATGACAATCTGAAACATTTTAAATAAATTAAACTTCATATTGAAAAAAAAAATGTAACTTCATGTTTATGCTTAAATTAATTTGAAATATTTTTTTTCCAATTTCTAATAAAATCGGCGAATACTTGAATTAATTTTTATAATTGAATTTAATATTAAAATTCCCATTAAATAGATAATCGTTGATTGTCAAGTGATTTCTGTGCATGGGGTATTGTGTTCAAATTGTTTTGCTTTTAAAATGTTAGCTTATAAAGTTTGTTTACTCATGTGCTGAAAATGAGACGGCTCAATTTAATCAGAATACATCCAATTTTATACATACATATATATATATAAAGATATTACCTTATGGTTATCTTAAATATATTTTTTTTTTATTGAAACTGCTGCAAAAGTTTTGTGAAAAAGAGTTATGTCTCAGATTAGATAACGGATCAAATGGAATATATTTGATTTCTCCCAGAACAACTTTTTTGGTACATTTCAAACTGATGAATTCTATCATGATATTCTGTATTGTTGGCATCCGTCCGTCACAATGTGACGATGGAGTGGGCTTTGGAGGACGAAATCCACATGGCCTGGGATTATACTTCAAGGATTATAGGCTGGTTCCCAACAGCAAATCGCCTCTCTCCACGCCGCTGGGTAGCCCAAGGGAACATCAATGGATGATACAGCTTGGCAATGTTTCATTGTATCAATTTATCCGCCTTTCGGGACTCCATCTCCGGGTTTGATTTCAGAGTTTCCTTCTCTTAGATGAGTTGCCATCCACACGTGATCTACCCGGGGTGCTGGTGGTGTTATTGCTTGACTGGGCTCTGGCTGGAATTGAACTCCAGACCACCAACTTGAGATTTTGCACAGTTTAGACCATTCGGCCACCCAGCACCCAATTCTGTATTAGTGACAACAAACAGATACAATAGTTTACCATTGACTTGATAACTTGCAACGAAACCAGTGTATTCATTGGAATAATCCGTTGCGAAAACGATATGTAGATATGGTGTTGATGACATAATGAGAGGAGGGTAGCTTGTAGAACACATTCTATATAGTGTCCTTGAAGAACTGCTGGGCCCATCATATACTTGAACATAGTCATACTGACACTGTTGTTCGTTTTCTAAATTAAAACTCATCATTCTGTAATAAATAAATGAAAATGTTTACCATGGCGTAATATTTAATGTCTCGCGATAACATTATTTAAGACTTAAGCTTTAAAATAATAATTTTTATATAATATTTTTTTAAATTTAATTTCTGGTTCGAACATGTTTAAATTAAGTAACTAAAGTAAAGGGTAAAGGACCTTAGTAACAAGACATTTCAAAATTAACTTTCCATTGTTGGTTAACACTACGTTCTAAAACTGACAGCAGTCGACATTTATCTTATATGTATGCTAAGTCCAGGTCCTTAAAGATAAAAGAAAGGAAATAGAAGCAAACATATCTTTAGTGTTAAATGCACTGTCCTTCATAATTTGCAGTTGCACTCTGAGGGATGTCATTGGTTTTGGCTTAAAATGGTGGAGGGAATCCATAAACAAATATGGCGGACTAAGCAAATTGTATAAATAACATAACTTTATACTACCCACAAATTATAATTAGACCCCTAATAAGTATGCCGTTTAAAACAACATAATAATACGCCGCTCAATGGAGGAAATTTAATCGGTTATCGGCTATTTAGATAATCGGTGCACTACCCTGGTATTCTCTTTAGTATGTCAATCCCACTGTGGAATGTCGATTAAGAGGCTCTGCCAACGACACCCTGGTGCTACCCGGTGTACAATACCATCATGTAGGGGACCTGCTCATGAGAGACACATTTCTTGCATGTAAGCTGCGTTAGAAAGAGCACAGACGCATGATAACTACGTAGTACAGTTAAAAATAACGCTCAAAACAGTTTGGGATAAGATTACATGTTGCCATTAATGAGTAATGGGCATGGGAGTGGGTTGTGGCTGTCCACGTCGATATTTCTATCACACAGCCTGTGAGGGGACGACTGTCCCCTGGAAACCGTTTCGTCCCTGCTACTGTGTGACTTAAACACAAAGTAGAAACCGCGTGTAGAATACCTACGAGAGTGCGTATGACCCCACCCCGAGATGGGAAGTTGTTTTTTCAGGAACGTAACAGTCTATACATTCCAGTTCCTAGATAAGGTCGATTGCTGGTGGTGCGAGAGCAGCACCACCATGTGTCGGCCCACAAGCATGGTTAATCTAGTGGAAGGCGTCTGGGGCATCCAGCGTTCTACTTCGCGGAACGACTAGTCAAGCGCTCTTCGGGTTTCTGAAAGATTTGTTGTTGTTGTTTTTTGTTGTTGTTGGTTTGTTTTTGTTTTTTTTGGGGTGTGGGGGGGGGGTGGGTCCTAATGACCTCTAGCTCGACATTCTGAAGTTTTTGTTAAGACATTAGTTTAGATAATCGATGCAACCCTAACGCTAATGGCTAAGATTTGTTGTTGTTGTTTTTTGTTGTTGTTGGTTTGTTTTTGTTTTTTTTGGGGTGTGGGGGGGGGTGGGTCCTAATGACCTCTAGCTCGACATTCTGAAGTTTTTGTTAAGACATTAGTTTAGATAATCGATGCAACCCTAACGCTAATGGCATGGTGGAGATGGCGGCTATAGCACATTTCAAAATAACCAATGTAAAGAAAAAACAAAAGGATTACCGTAAAGAAATAAATGTTCCGGTGCCACCATCTATAGTCCAAGAGAGATAAGAAGATCCAGGATATCTCAGTGGATATCCCGGACTTGCAATATATCCAAAAAGAGATTGGTTTATTCTGGCGTTGTAGTCTGAAAAGATAATTTACAAATTAAGCTCATCTTGTTATTAAATTACGTCAGAATAAGTTGACTTGATTTCATGCTCATTGTTCAGAGTCAGACATGACTGCTACAAGTAGATGGAGAATTGATTTCTGAGTGTTAGAGTCTGTGACAAGACGTTTCACTTTGCTTATGTCTACACAAAAATTAACAAACGTTATTTACTTTTATTGACTAATTTGACTTTTATGGTACGCCAGCTATCGCCTTGTTTATGTTTAATTACCTCACTATCCAATTGGAAAAAAAGTAACCTTTATTTTATGTTTTTAAATGATCAATTGAGTGACAGAGTTAAAGAGTTTCATTGAATAGTTTTATTATTATTTGTCATTTAGAGGTGTCCCCAAAGAATGTATGTCTTCCACTTGACCAGACAGAAAGGTTGAACATGAGCTATATTTTTTTATTGAATTTTGGTTACACTTTTAATCAAATTATGCATCTTGGCCAATGAATAATTCACTGCAAGGGCAACTTATTTCTCACAAGTTATTTTTGACGAGTTACTTTTTGGTATTTAAAGTTTTATTGAGAAAACATATAAAATGTAAAAGTAAATCTTTCACTTCATGTGTGAATGGCAGACATAAATGTCTGTGTACAGATTTTCTAGTTCTTATTTTACACCGATCTAGACAAGCCTTTCTTGCCACTAAGGTTAGTGAGCATTGTTCCGATACTTGCATCTTCAATCATAAAATGTTTAGTCCTACCATATAAGCGGTAGGATCCACTAAACCCTCTGTACACATTTGAACCATCTGTTTTGAAGACAACATGCATGGCGTTGGTGGTGGAGGACACAACTCTGACAGGGATGTCATTTCTGTTACACAACTGTGCGAGCCTCACAGACGACGGACTTGAACCGTTGTAAATCTCCAGTGAATCGTAGTGACAATTACCCTCTAGATCAACGTCAGTGATGCTGGAAATATGAAATGAATTAAACATCATTCCATAGGACTCTAAAGGGCATGCAGCCCCTTTTATCTTCCCACAAAGTCGAATTGTTAAAAAAAAATTTGGCTACAATATTTTTTTAGCAATTGAAAGTAAATTGTACATACGTAAGTTAAATTATATACATTATAAATTAACTATACGATCGAATATGTGTTATGTATATATATATTTTATTGATATACTAGCTAAAATACCCGGCGTTGCAAGGAATTACATAATGAAAAACAACAACTTGCACAGCTTTTTATTAACATTAAATTAAGCGTCAAGTAAACAGATCACCCTTCAGGTAAAAAAACAACAAAAGACTTAATTTGTTTCCTATAAAAAAACATTTTAAATAACTTATGTAAACATTCTGTTCCCCTATGGGATCCCGTTTCCCGATGGTATCCGGTTTTCCAACGATTTTCCTTTTTCCAGAGGGATCCCGATCCCTGTGTGATCCCGATACCCGTTGTATCATAATCCCAGTGAGATCCCGTTTCAAATTGGGATCTCGATCCTGGTGGAATCCCAAAACAGGTGGGATCACGATAACACTGGGATCATGATAACGGTTGGTTCTCGATCCCATCGGTTTTCATATCGCGGTGGGCTCCCGATCCTGTCGGCATCCAGTTTCCCGGTGGGATCTTGCTATTGGTTGTATCATACTCCTGGTTTGATCCCGTGTCCCGGTGGGATCCCGATTCTTGTGCAATACCGTTTCCCAGTGTGATCCCGAACCCGATCCCGGTAGAATCCAGAGCTCATTAGAATCCCGATCCCGTTTAGTGTTGATACCCGGTGTGATCCCATTTCCCGATGCGCCCCCGTTCCCTAGTGGGGTCCCGTAATCCCGTTACTCGATAGGATCGCGTTACCGATCGGTTGCGGTTAACTCGTTCCCGTTTAGGATCCAGTTCCTCTTTGGGATTTTGTTCCCAGTAGGATTATAAAGGGCATGTTTAGAGAAAATCCCCAGGAAAAATAGAAATTAATAGAACTAAACTGAAACTTTAATAAGCTTTTAGATATTATTTCATATCCCCGCAGACAAAATAAAACATTCTAGAATAAATTAAATATCCTTCTAGAAACGTGTAATAAAAATTCTTTTCTAAGTAATTATTTTCCGATTACGAAAAAATTATACAGCTAAATGCACTACTATAATGTAGTGCATTTAAATTCAAAGAGGTGTATTAGCGGAAGGCCCATTCAAAATCAGTTTTGCCTGAGATGGGGGGCCACAAAAAGATCATTCAGATGAATTGTGGAGTTTAAGTTTACAATCTGTGCCATAAAAATCTATTCAATAAAGCATAGATACAGCTTTTTTAAAGTGACCGAACTTTCTGGACGATTCTAGAGAGGATATTGTTGGTTTTAATTTTACCGATATTTTAATACGGACAATGAAGTGTATTGCTATGACGCTAGGCCTATATCCATCAATTCACATGTGACCTATAGCGTTGTCTAAGCCTATTAATATTTATAAAGCTTTTAATGAGGAAAAATGAAATGGGGCCCCAAGCCCCATAGGAATGGATATTATGAGTTCAGTACCTTCCGGTGTTTTAATATGCAAAATCAAGTGTATGTGTCCTGAGTTTTGTCAATATCGATCTATTCGTGTAGGGGAATTTGTTGGTCATTTTATTTATATAGCTTATTAAAGGAAAAAAAAACGAATTTGGAACCCTCGGCCCCCAACTGAATGTTACAAAAGTTCATAACCCCCTAGTATTTGATTCTGGATAATGATATATATATATATATATATGGGCCAAATTTCCTCAAGATATGTCGATCCATGCAAAAGCCTTTGTGGAACAAACCTACAAACAAACAAATGTGCACTTTTATATATATATATATATGAACTAGCCAATATATCCGCGCTTGACGGGACTACTTCTTTACATCATTGGTATCCCTATCTTGTTGGTATCCCGATACTGATAGGATCCCGATCCCATCGGTATTCCGATCCTGGTAGTTATTTTTATCGCTTATATAAGGAAAAATAAAAGATATTCTGAGTTCAGTACACTTCGGTATTTGAATATGGATAATCAAGTGTATGTGTCATACGTTTGGTCCAGATCCATCAATATCCATGTAAAAGCATTTGTGGAACAAAATAAAACCACACCATTTCACGTTCATACATAAATGGTGTCATATGATATATGTTTAGTAAAGTATCAATTAATTCGTCTTTGAGCGCTTCGATTACATGTGTCAGTAAATATTATTTAAAAATATTGTGCCTCTTTACATGAGGATAAGGTGAAAGGCATAAGGTCAATGGGATTAAAAACTTCAGACTGAGACGTTACATTCTACAATGACAACGTTGAATGTCCCACTACTCTGGTTGAAACTACTTAGAGCGTGTGTTTACCTAAACAGAAAATACGTTCTTGGGTTTCCATTTAAAGTCCAAGCGCAATGTTCAGAGTTGAAATATTGGAAAGGGTAGCCACGACTGACAATGTCACCTGATGTTGTTCGGATATTTGCACTACAAGCTGAAATTAATACAGATTTCGATATTAATAATAAAGAGTAAATTGTTTTATTTAAAAATTAAAGAGAAAGGAATTTTTTAATGAGATTTGATCATCTTTTCTTAAAAGGTGTAGTGAAGTTGACAATGTTTAGTGATGTCATCTAATATATTTCAACCTGTCAAGGTCATCTGCAATGTGCTTTAGAATCGTTATTTTAAAATCGGTTTTTTAAGAAAGAAAATATTTATTTTTTCAAGACAATTCCTTAACTATATTTTTTTTTCTAAGTTTTCTTTAAAAAAATGAACAATTTGATAACAAAAAACACAAGGATATTTTAAAAAAAAAATTATTTTAAAGGAGCAGAGAAAATATTTATTGGACAGATTTTGGAATTTCTGAAAATTATCAGACAACTCTAAATACTAAATGCATCAGTGCATTTAATCTTTTCAAATGAAAGACACCGACATCCCCATTTCGTAGGATTATTTCAGAAAAAAACTTTTTTTTTAATTAATCACTTACTTGGTACACAGGAAAATTTACAATCCTGGTAGTAGGTATTGGAAGGACAAGCACACTTCCTGCTCTGGCAGAAGTTGGTGACACACTGGGAATGCGTAGAGCAAGAATCTGTGTATCGGCCGAGTGAGGACGACGGTGCTGGACAAAATGTTATGCCCTGTGCCTGAACACTCTGTGCAGAGATTTATTTTAAAATGTTAAAATGAACTGCAGCGAGGCAAAATGTCTATCATGAAATGAGATTTATAAGAAAGATATTTTTGTGTCATTTGAAGAGGTCGACTATGTAAAGTTATCCATTAACTTTCCAAAAAAGCTAGGTTTTATTTAATCATAATTTTTAGAGTCAAATTGCCTTTAAATTGATCAATGTAAGTCGTAACACAGACTGCTCTTCACTTACCAAAACAATGTTCAACATGCAAGCAAGGATAATGAGTCGGCGCTCTTGCCAATCCATGTTCAAATGAGTCGTCTCTACAAGTTGCTTTAAATAGCAAAACGACCGATAACATTTTAAGATAATGGTTTTATACAGATATGTGTCTTTTGTGTCAAAATTAAGGAAGCTAAAGTTATAATGAATCATTCTTCACAGATTTTTATTAAAATATTTTTTGAAGTGGACTTCACTTAAAACGACACATTTGTTTAATGATTAGCGTATCTTTAACTTCCCGGTTGGAGGTGAATAAAAACCATGTAATCTCTAGCTCCTGGCAAAGTAGGGGACATTGGGGAGGGTGGTAGAGAGAAAAGGGGTATCAAGACAGACCATCACCTCCCCCAAGAAATTTCATTCTATAGATAGACTATTATTATCAGTGTTAGACATCAACAGTTTTTCATTTTTACACATGCACATTTAAAAAAGCAACAACACTCTTTAATCTATTGCATAGCAGTTGGGCACATTATGTGGTATAGCTGTTGAAGACTTCATGTAGTGTAGCTTCTGAAGACTTCATGTAGTGTAGCTGTTTAGGACTTCATGTAGTGTAGCTGCTCATTTGTCTAATGTACACAAGTAACGAACGTTAGTCCATTCTAATGTCTTTTAAAAATAGATGAAAAACTCACATTGTAAATACTGTTTTAATTTATTTTGTTTATTAATGTTATATAAGCTAAGAATGTTTGTTTCTATCTTGTAGACCAATATCTATAAAACCAGCTAAGATTGTTTGTCTCTGTCTTGTAAACCACATATCTATAAACTAGCTAAGAATGTTTCTGCCTTGTAGCCCACATATCTATAAACTAGCTAAGAATGTCTCTGTCTTGTAGACCACATATCTATACAACTAGCTAAGAATGTTTGTCTCTGTCTTGTAGACGACATATCTATTAAACAAACTAAGAGTGTTTGTTCCTGTCGTGTAGACCACATTTAATAATAATACTAAAGATTATTTGAAAATCACGCTTCATTCCCAAAGGCTCGAAGCGCTGTCCATTCCATATCTATTTATTTATTGAGGCATTTTTATATAGCGCTTACCTTAAAGCTCTAAGCGCTTTACAATTATTAAAAACATGTAAACTAACTAAAATAAAAATGAGACATTAGGATAGTAACTACTATACTATAGAAACAATTAAAATGGCCATAAAACGAGGACACTTTTATTTAAAGCTCTAAGCGCTTTACAATTATTAAAAACATGTAAACTAACTAAAATAAAAATGAGACATTAGGATAGTAACTACTATACTATAGAAACAATTAAAATGGCCATAAAACGAGGACACTTTTACACGTTTTGGCCTATAATACAGGATCAACCCGAGACAGAAAATGAGGCAGGGCAAGATGCAACATTACAAAAACTACAAACAAGAATACCCATTCTAAGTCTTTCATACCGTGCAACCATAAACAACACAGGCCAAAATACATCTACAAGATAATAGCTTGATAGACAACATCACCCCAGCACGTGTTTGTGAAATAGCTAAGTCTTAAAATCAGTTTTGAAAGACTCCACAGTCTGGCTGTTTCTGAGAGTGACAGGAAGGTTGTTCCAAATTCTTGGGCCAGCAAATGCGAAAGTGCGCCCCTCGTTAGTCTCAAGGCGAACATGTGGTATCGAGATTTTACCACTATCAGATAAGCGGAGTTGTCTAGTGGGTACATAAGCCGCCATGAGCGCTTGAGATAGGACGGCGCCAGGTCATGCAAGCAGCGGTAGCACAGGGTTGCAATTTTGTACTCTATGCGAGCGCTTACCGGCAGCCAATGCAACTCTCCCAGAAGTGTTTTAGCATGGTTAAATTTGCGTATGCGAAGAAAAAATTATTGTGATAGATCAGAGTTTGGTAAAGAGCAGAGATGTATATTGGTAATGTTTCTTAAAATGTAATCAGCCTTGATGTAAGCTTTAACCGGCATATAATTCAAAGTACTTCATACTGATGCAAGACGGCACACACACATACACACAACACTGCTGGGAGCTAAAGCATGTACACACATACACAGGCTCCTACACTGCTGTTAGCAAGACTCCCTTCCTCAATGTTACCCAATACATTTGACACTCTATTATCTTTAATAGTCAGTTTCAATTGTGAATAAAAGTTGTTCCCATTATATGCGTCACCGTGTTCTGGCGAGCCGCAACTTCAACAAATACATTTTAAAACTATTTCTTATTTACTAAAGTGAACAATTATAATGTGAAATAAACGTGAAATATGAAATGATGGTGTCCAAGTTCTGACAAATGTTTAATGATCAACCAGCTCATCATTCTTACTAATTACAAGTTGTTACATATGTTAAAATTACAATTCTTTTTAAAGAAATATTTCATTGATTTATGTTTTTGTTTTTTTTACAAAAGACTCTCATGACAAAATTAGTTCTTTTGTTTTTCAGTGTAAATGTTGGACTATGAAAATAATTGGGAATCATTGGTGTATTCACATGAAATGAAATAATCGATATTTTTAATATTTTATTTTCCATTACAGGTGTCTCTGTATCATGGTCCAACAGGAAACCGTGTGTGATTCAATGATTATAAGAGTATGTAAAAAGAACATATACGTCAAATAAATGAAACAAGAAGTAAAAACATAAAAGTATATTTGCTGATAAGCAGAAGTCGTGCTAAAAAGAGACTCGGAATAACGTTTGTTGAGCTGTTATAGCGTTACATTTTTTGTGTTAAGGCTATGAGACGTATACTAAAGACAGAAATCAATATAGAAAATGTATAACACATTAACTTATTTTAGTTGGTATGTATTAGAATTTAAGGTTTTCTCTACACCAGGGGTTCTCAACCTATGGCCATGACCTCTTTGGGAGTCAAACGACCCTTACACAGGGTTCGCCTAAAACAATCGGAAAACACATATTTTATGACGTAGCTACGAAAATTATTTTATGTTTGGGATATCACCACAACATGATGAACTGTATTAAAGGGTGGAAGCATTAAAAAGCTTGAGAACCACTGGTCTTCACTAAGCCTCGTTAACACCATTTTAAATACTAACATTCAGTTTTTTCTATTTTCTTTCTAGATTTTTCTTCCAACTGGAGGTCTTTCTTGTTTCCTTTGACCTAATCATTGCACTTATTAGTTGTCCGGCTGTCATCCTGTCTTAGCGGGGTCTTGGATTGCTCGGCTCTTTGAAATGTTCCTTGATTTCATTTTTTTTAAAATTTAAACATGCTAACGGAATATGAATGTTTGTGTTCCAGCATCTCCAAGTTGTCTTTGATGTTTGGCTAGTATAAGAAGCCAACAAATATTCGGTTTATCATTTACAAAAAAAAACAAACTTAATGACATTAAAGTTGGAGTAGGAACTCGACATAGCCAGAAGTGCTGTAGATCTGATAATAGGTCTTTGTAGATGAGAGTACGGTCCTCGACATAGCCAGAAGTGTTGTAGATCTGATAATAGGTCTTTGTAGATGAGAGTGCGGTCCTCGACATAGAAGCTGGTGTTGTTTTAACAAAGGCGATGTTGTTGTAGATGTTAATACTTGTCGTTGACAAATCCATTGTTGTTGTATATGTTTTCCGTCCGTTTGCCACCTGCTATTGTTCCTATTTTCGCATATATCCCGTCACTATAAGGAGTTATTTCTGAGTCTCTGATACAGTCATAAAATCTTTCATCTGAAATTATTTTTTTTTAAATTTCATTAAACAATTTTTTTCTTAAAATGCTTATTTTTTAAATAACTATATTGTATTGGCTATACTAACGTGTGATACATTTAATATAAAAATATCATATATTACATAAGCGGGAGTAAATTTGAGAATGTTTTACTTGGACAAATATGATTATTTAAACTTGAAAAATGGGGCTAATCTCTAAGGCACTAAGGATGCAAATCTATTTTTCTCACCCCCTCTCCCAAAATTACTTTTTTTGTTGAAGGAATTGGAAGGGTTAAAATCTTATTTTCACAAATAATAAAGTCAAAACTCTCAAATCCACCTTTCTTTTGTTGTCAGTTATACTTTCAGAAAGTACTCGAGGTGACATTTATTGCACCTATATCAAATGTCGCCCCCCCCCTTCTCAGAGCTCACAAAAGGTGCATCTCCATAGCACAAACATGCTTTTTATTATGTGATAGATCAGCTGTTCTCAACCTGAAGGTCGTGACCCCTTTAGTGGTCAAACGTCCCTTATACAGGGGTCGCCAAAGACCATCGAGACCATATATAAGAAGTGGCAAAGAAAATAATGTTATGGTTGGGTCACCACAACATGAGGAACTGTATTAAATGGTCATGGCTTTAGGAAGTTTTGAGAACCACTATTATAATTGAACCCATAAACCCAAATATGGCCCAAACTGGGGCGCTCCCCCCCCCCCTCTGAACCACCTAGTATGCAAATTAGTGCTAAATTGAACTATTTACCTTGATTGTTATTGGGAGAACTGTTACGGCTGTCAACAATGTTCTTATTTCTGTAATCAACCATCTTGATGTCACCAGAACTGTCACTGGCTGAAGTTATATTTGCTACGACAGCGTTGTCATCTGTGTCTGTCATCTTCGGACTTCCCTTGTCTTTGCTCCTAAAAAAAGACCATCGGAAAAAAAAATTTGATTGACTAAATTTGTAGCATTGCTTTTACCATGTGACAGATCAAAATGTAAGGTAGTTCTCATAGACACTGGTACGTTTCCCAACAGAATGAATCAATGATCTAACAAGATGTTGTTGGTGTCGGAATATTCATTAATGTCTCTCTATTCAAGATAAAGTATTTTTATGACTGTATGCAAAAGATTCGTGTAAATCTTTCTTTTTCTTTTTTTTTTTTTTAATCTGAAGTATAATAATTGAGAGACGCAGTTGAAGCCATGTAAAAGAAATATAAGAATAACATCTTTTAAAACCTAGCGTTGCCAGTCGAATTAATGAGAATCAAATTTGTTCAGACTTATGAACAGTTAGGGATGCAAAACCGGTCCCTTTTACGAAAACTGGTATTTTCGATAATAAAGTTTACGAATACCGGAATCCCGATATTTTCGATATTTTCGATATTTTCGATAGTTTGTTTAGCTTTAATCTTTGGTCAAATTAAAATATTACAACGGGTCTAATGTTTGACCACTTAATTTTCAGCGTAAATGGTAACAAAAGTAACCAGATGACAAAGAACTTCCGCTCAGACTCCACAATTCCAAACTGATGACTTTGTTTCCGATAGTTTCAAAAGCTTTCCACATTTTGGTTTATTTTGTTCAGTGTCCTTTATATTTTTAAATCAACATGAAGGGGAAAAAATCATTAACACAAATTATTTATTAAATCTATTTTGTTTGACATGTACAACTTTTTTTTAAAATGTTTAAATTTTCATGTAAATGTTTAACTAAGTATTGTACAGCCAAACTGGGACATCCAGTCATGCAAACTGTTGGCTAGGTATGTTACAGACAAGGTGGGACATTCAGCCTGGGACAAAATAGCTCGTAAAGCAATTATGAGGTGAATGTGAATTATTAATATTGTTTTCACAAAATAGACTTAACATACTTTCTGTTTGTCTTAAACTTAAGGTGTTTGATTATCAAAATGCGGAATTACCCATAATTGTAAATATGTAGATACTTGGGATAATTAAAGGAAGTCAATCAATCAAACATTTTTGTTATTAAAAGTTTACACCGTGATTCGAACGCAGCATGTTTTTATTTCCATACATTTCATTTAACAAACAAATTGTTAACGTATGTCAACATTCTATATTCATTCGACTATTTCAATCATTTATTTGTTAATAATATAAAAACATTCACTTTCCAAACATGTACCTTCACGTCGTGGCTCACGTCCCCACTTACACACTACACAAGCACTGTGTAAAAACTAACTAATCACAACTCCATGAACTGACAAATGAACAGTACAGAGATTTAGCCCGTCGGTCAGCTCTCTTTAAACTTGAAACACTAGGTGTGAAGGCTTCGCACTTTGCCCATCACATACATTCCAGCTATATCTTGCTTTCATTACGACACGGAAACTAAGAAAAGGGATACATGTTTTTTTTTTTTTTTAAATCAAATCCCGGGATCAACGAAAATCCCGGTTTTCATAAATTCGATTCCGGTTTTTTCGAGCATCGATTATGGTCCGGTATTCTGGTATTTTCTCGGAAACTAAGAAAAGGGATACATGTTTTTTTTTTTTTTTTAAATCAAATCCCGGGATCAACGAAAATCCCGGTTTTCATAAATTCGATTCCGGTTTTTTCGAGCATCGATTATGGTCCGGTATTCTGGTATTTTCGAGAGTCAGGATCCCGGATTGCGGCCCCTAATGAACAGTCAATTTGAAGTCAGACGGGGTATAGACCTCTACAATACTTTAAAATTTTACAAACGATATCAAAATCCCAAAGCATTTGTCCAGGGCTCACCAACCTGTCTTGTTTCCTACGCCTGACAATAACTGTGACTACAACGGTTATGATGATGACAGCCACGATGATCCCAAAAGTTACGCCTGCTATCAGTGGAATATCAACTTGTGACCCCACATCGTTCTCTGTAATCTCAGCTAAAGGAATCAGATCAAAAATATTTGGTAAAAGAAATAATGTATGTTAAGCATTTAGTATGGTTAAAAATTCAAACTTTTCGGCAAATCAGTACATCAAAAACCATTTCAATAGGTACTAACTATAAAATACATATCAATTACGTTACATAAATAAAAAGGACAGAAAAGAATAAAAATTTCACAAGTGCTAACGAAAATGAAGCTACGAAGACCAGTCAGAAAGTTGTTTGGAGACCAACTTAAAAACATTACAGGAAAAAGACACAACTTGTTTATACCGTATTGATCAACGTAACACGTTATTGTATTAATTTATTTGCCATATAAATTACTTTAACACAATATACCAACAACTGCAATGTCTTATATGTCATCATATTTTTTAATATTGAAATTAAAACTGCTATGCAAAACATTGAATGAGATTCAAATGAAAATAGAACCAAATTCTGGTGATTCACATCGTTCGGGCTAAAGGGTAAATAATTTCTTTTTAAATTAATTTTAAAATTTTGTTCTACTTTATTCATGTATATCTCACAAATCAAAATATTTAGTTTTCAAAATTTAGTGGAGGGTCGAAAATGAATTTTATACTGACAAGAAACATCAGCATATACAGAAACTAGAATATACAATAATTTCTAGAATGATTTAAGTTTCCGGAAAGGAATATTTAGATTATATTATTATTGAAGAGATTTCTCAATATCAGTCCTGTCTAATTTTAATAAATTCCCCTGCATACTTATAATTTCCTTTTGAATAAACAATATCTCAAGAGAAAAAAAATTGATACTTACTAAACTAATGTATGATCCTTAAATCCATAAATAAAAAAGTATAACTTCACTGACATCGTCTTACATTTATATTTTGATGATTGATGTGTTTTTGTTTTTCATGTCTGTTGGTATTTTGAACACCAACAGCAAAAATAACTGTTTTAAAGCAATGGTTTTAAAAATTACATCTCTTATTTGTCAAGGGTTACATTCAAAATGTTTATCTTAAATTTTAAAGTATGAAAATGAAGGAATGCGTTCAAGCTGTTTGAGGGAAATATTAGAACAAGGCATGTGGAAGCTTGAATGGAAAGTCAAGGCAATAAGAAAAGAACGTTACAGGTACGAGCCATCCTTGGTAGATAGGACGAATTCAAATATATTGTGGTATTTTCATTTTTCCTGTCTTTCGATTCTAGCTTTCACATAACTCGTTCTGCTATTTCTTAAATTGTTTTACCCGGTCCAGTTGTAAAGTTTCCTGTCACCACTTCACTGCTATCTCCATGTTTGTTGTATGCAGTTATTGTGTAGTTGTATTGTGTATCAGGAGTTAGTTCATCAATCGCCACCTCAGCTTTGCTCACGTTATACACTTTTTCTCCAAGAGTTATCTTGTAGTTTGCTACTCTTCCTTCAGACAACTCAAATCTCAAAATGTATGGAGAACTCTTCATTTGGCTGTTACTCTCATTCAATTTACCAGGAGTTGCTGGTCCTGGGAAGCATATTTTAAATGTTTATTTAGAAATAAATAGTGACTCTTTAAGTGTGAGAAATACATTTATCCAAATCCGTGATTAAATTCATTACTCAAATTTAGTATATATTAAGTACTTTTATTAGGTATACCTTCAGTACTCTCATTAAGAGTATACATTCAGTTTCTTCAATAAGTATTTAAATCGGATAAGCCCATATTGTAAATGATGTTCATACACATTCTACGGGTAAAACTATAAATATGTTGTCATTGGATGGTCGATAATTAAAATGTGACATTAGATGGGTGATAAGGTAAATAAGTTATTGGATGGGTATTATATTATGGCCCGGGTCATTGGGATGAGATAATAGTATATGGGTAACGTCTTCTTTGTACATACGTACGTGTTTCGATGGTGAAATTTGTACTAAACAGTGTCTCAGGATAATATGAGTGTGCTTCTAGCTTGGAAAATACAGTGAAGATGTATTCTTGTCCAGGAATCAGACCCGATACATGTACTCCATTCTGACGTGCTAACATTTCTCCACCAATAAAAGCGTCGTCCGTAGTTCTCCATGTTATAGTGTGGTTAATGTATGCACTTTGTATCCTGATAGTCCAGTTTATTTGAGCTTCATTGGTACTGATTTGAGAATCATTGGATATCACAAGGCCAAGCTGTGCAACTTTAAAAACAAATATAATCAGAATGAAATTATTCATACATTTATTCTGAAAATTTTAACGTCATTAACAACAAGAACTGGGTTTAAGTTGTTCAGAAACTCGTTGTTATAAAGCGTTGCATTTTATTTGACAAATAATATATAGGTAAAGTATCCTAGCTCAGTTTAAGTAATTCAAGCAAAGCCATTCTTTAACTTACGTTTTTTTGTTTTTTTTTAAAATTGTGTTTGATTTTATTGCATGAAAGTATGCTAAAGCCCCAGAACAAATAATGTCCCTATAAAAAAAAGTAACCCCAAGAAAGATTGGTTTAATACTTCAATTAGAAGATCTACAGACCTGGGTAGCAATGGTTTGCCTCCATGAACATACCAGACAAACACAGACATCTAGTGCCACCGTACTCGTCACTCTTACACTCTAGACTGGAGCCTGAACACATGTTAGGTATATGGGAGTCACAAGTGGCTCCATGGCTTAAAGCTAAAAACAAATAAGAAAGAAACTCTTCGAGTCAATAAATATATTGTTTTATGATTTTTTTTTATAAGCATTTTTTTAGAGGATTAAATAACGATTCTAAAGAATTAGTCAAAATTAATATTTTGTTTTGTTTTCTATGAACTTGATTTTTTTTTCTAAACTTAATACTGTCTCCTTTAATTTGATTTGAAAAAGAAGAGCAAATCGCGTCCAGTGAAAACAAAATCCACATTTCGCAGAAGTTTCGTTGAGGAAATGATGATTTTAAATGAAATTATTAACCACACTTAATACTTACTCAAAATTTAAACATGACCAGCTGAAATATGAGACAATGCTACGTCGAAATTATATGTTTAACATCGTATGTGTTACACACCAATAGTATACCTTCTGGGCCACTCCGAAAGTCAATGCGGTTTCCACAAAAAACGCGTAACTACCATTATGGTGTTTGCTGCTAGGCAGCTTCAAGAGAAATGTAAGAATCAAAATATCGTCCTATATTACATATTTATCGACTTGAATAAGGCTTTTGACACTATCCTACTATTGTTGAGGATACTTTACCTTCACAATCGACAGGCCTAAAAAAAATATGCCCGAGTGCTTTTCTTAGACTTCTTAACAGCATTTAACACTATCCAACCACGCCTTATGAAAAAGAAACTTTCCTCGTTAGGTGTCAATTTAAATATTCAGTCTTGGATACTGAACTTTTTAATGAATCGACCACACTATGTCAAGGTAAATGACCAATTATCTCTAACCAGAGAAAGAAGCTCTGGGGCACCACAAGGCTGGGTTCTTTCCTCTGTACTGTACACAATATATACCCATGATATTTAAAGCTCAAGCGACACCGTTCCAATCTTAAAATTTGCTGAAGATGCCATCATCGCTGGCTTAATATCTGAAGAAGGCCTATACCACAACTTTGTTACATTTTTTATAAATTTTACAGATGAAAAATTGTTCCAGATGAATGTCTAAAAAAACAAAGTAAGTGGTTGTTCATTTCAAGAGGGGGGAAACACAAGATCACAGATCTCAACATAAAAATCAAAGTGTAGAGAAATTAGAGGCATATAAGTACTTTGGTGTCACAATATATATACGAATGAGCTAGGGTGACACAACGCCATAAGGGAGATACGATTTAGTTACGTTCGGATTCCTAAAAACAATAATAGATTTATTTAAAAATTATTCTACGGATATCGAATAAAATTGAATGCGCAAAAAATATGTAAATCCGCTTGTATTTTAGTAAAATTCTAAATATTATTACAATAAATTACAAATACATTTAAAGTATCGACTAAGGTATTTTTAAGCATTTTATATGCGCTTGAAAGTTATGAAAAAAAAATATTTAAAAAAAATGTTCAAAGAATTATACCGTAATTACATTAATCGGGAAAACCCAAACATAAGTTGTATTAAGTACGTTTTTTAGTGCGTTTTTAATATTGCGAAATTTATTTTAAAATTGTGTTAATAGCCTAAATGACGTCTGCTGTATTTAGAACATTTGAAATGTATTAACTTAATATCTATGAATTACTATTAATTCAAAAGAAATCAGATTAATTTTATGAATTGTAGCTCTTAAGTATTTCATCATTGTGAGTACTTGATAAAAATGGCTTTATATTTTTACTACAACTTAATTTAAGTGTAAATTAGTGCCATAGTTAATAAACATGTCGTAAAAAATCGGGCAAACTCTTTAAAAAATAGTCATGTTTATTTTGTTCAATACCCATGTTTAACTTCAGATTTTATTATTAAAAGGTTATTCTCCAGGTACCGCATTTTGAATCGTAATTATAAAACTTCATTCATTAAATAAATAAGGATATTAGACAAGGGATCACCCAAATTTGGTAGTTCACGTCTTCAAGCTAAAGGTAAGGTCGCTGATGGAGGATTTAAAGGTACATGGAATATTTGGTCAGTCAGAAGTTTTTGTGCACAGCACCGAGTTTCAAAAACGTGGTTTACCAGATGCACATATTTTGATCACGTTACGAGCTCAGGAGAAATTTATAACACCTAAAAGGATCAATAAATTTGTTTTTTCTAAAATCCCAGTTGGAGTGGAAAACCCAAGACTTTTTGAAATCGTCAATCGCTGCATGCTACATTGTCCATGCGGAAACATCAATCAGTGAGCACCATGTATTGAAGACGGTGTATGCCCGAAGAATTTTCTGAAGCTTTTCATTCAAGAGACCGTTCCGAATCTCGAGGGATACCCTCTTTACCATCGTCGGTGCAGAATGCAGGTTAAAGTTGAAGGAATAGAAATGGAATAGAAATGGAATAGAAATGGAATAGAAATGGACAATAGTCATGTTGTCCCTTAAAATCTATAATGGTTACTAAAATACAACGTTCACATTAATATTGAGGTTTGCATATCGCTTAATTTCATTACATACATATAGAAGTACATTTTCAAAGGATTCGATTTTGCAAATTTTACAGTCACGACAGGAGAACAGCAGGAGGTACGTTGCAATGAAATTGACAACGTCATAAACACCCACTATGTTAGTGCTCCAGAAGAAATGTGGAGCCTTCTCGAATCAAAAGTGCATGACCGATCATATGTTGTTATGCTACTTCAGCTACATCTCCCGCATCAGCAGAGAATCATGCCCGAGAGAAAAAAAAATGAAGAAGAGGCTTTGCAGGCAGCTCGAACTAGCAAGACAAGGCTTGAGTCTTGGTTTCAGCTCATCATAAAGGATGAAAACGTACGACAGTTTCTGTACACTGAAATCCCTTACCAGTATGTTTATGTTCGTGGAAACTGGCAGCCAAGGCAAAGATGTGGAGCTAAGATCGTTTCAGGAATGTTCACAGTTGGCATAAAAGCTCAGGAGTGATTTTTCCTAAAACTGCTATTGCTTCATGTTCGAGGTGCCACAAGTTTTGAGTTCATTTGTACTTTTAATGGAGTAGCTTATGACACCTTCAATGAAGCAGTGGCAGCACGTGGGCTTCTGGAAAGTGAGGATGAATGGAGTAACTGTTTAGCAGAAGCAATAATCTTTCATGTGCCAATACAACTTAGAGAAACTTTTGCTTACATATGTTGCTTTTGTCAACCTTCAAGACCTATAGATATATGGAACTAGTAACTAGTTTTCAACCGACATGGCTCTCGATTACAAAAGAAACCAAGATGACGATGCCGCAAAAAAAGTTGCCCTCCACGACATAAATGCTATCTCTAAGCATCACGGTTTTTCTTTGCGCAAAGCTTGGTCTGCTCATTCCTACTGGAAATCCCATAGGCGTTCAAGCATTTGATCATGTTCAAGAAATGAATGTCACCTAAATCGAAAATTCTGTGTGAAGCTTCCCTAATTATTATAGACGAAATCACAATGCTTTCAAAGAATGGATTGCGTTGTATTTAAAAGTTATTGCGTGAAATTATGTGCAATGAAAAACCCTTTTCTCCAGACTGCATTATTCTCACATGGTCAGCTCTACGTTGCATTGTCCCGATCGAGGAACTCAACACAAATATTACAGAAAACCCACAGCAAGGAAAGCTGCAGAAAGACGTTGGCCATTTTACTCGACGTATAATTTTCCATGAAGTTTTGTAGATGTAAATACAATATTTTGCATACATTTAAATTTGTTTTGTTATAAATAAAAGATATTTTTTTAATGCTTCAATATTCTGCTGAGTTTTGGTGGCTTAGGCCACACGGAAAGTACCTAGTTAATTTTAAGCTAACATGGCATGAGTACGGCCAAATGCTGTATATGAAATTGAACAAAAAACTACTCTACCTCAAAAAACTGTAAAATTTCGGCGTAAAAATACAACATGTTAACTTATTCTACCGTGCAACAATTGGGCGCCTGCTTAATTCCAGTATTACCTGCTGGTGTGGGAATTCAACGTCTGCTTTTAAACACCGCATAAACCGATTAGTCAAGAAAGCTAGGAACATAACACAAACTAAACATCCTTCACTTGAAGAACTATTTGAAGAACATTTTTTTTGTAAAACTAAACACAATTTGTAAAACTAAACACATTTTGGATGATACATCCCACCCTCTTCTTCACAGAAACTTAGAATTGGGACGAATTATTTCTCGCTGGGCAAGGACTAAGAGATATATACATTCTTTTGTTCCTCAATCTATAAGAATTTACAAGCGTGCTTTCTCTAAAGTCAAAAATCTTAATGAGACCTAACAATTCCCTTATATCGTTAAAAGAATCCATTTAATGGCTGTTTTTTTCACTAGTGAAATAATTCAATGTGGGTGTCTTGTGTTCAATTTGTTTTATTTATATGCTGAAAAAGAACAATGCCATACAAAAAAAAAATCCATTTGTTTGGATCAATAAAAGCATCGTATCTTATTGTTTAATTGACACAAAATGTTTGTGTCTAATTAATCTAGTTCTTTACAGGTAGTAATTATTTTAAACACTAAGAAGAAATAACTTGATCAATCAATCAATATTCTTAAATGAAACAAACCGTGTAGATTTAGCTTTGAACATTTCCGTTTAAGTAGTCTTAAATTGTTGGATCTACCAATTAATTGACATCGAATATGTATAATTTAATACATTAATGCACCAATTGTTTGTACAGTTTATTTTTTATAATGGAAACTTTTACCTGTATTGCACAGATAGGTTCTGCTATTGAAGTAATAACCAGACGAGCAGCCGCATCTTTCAGCCACACAAACCAGGTGTTCGTGACACTGGGAGGTAGTGTTACACTTGAAATTATAAGGACGTCCTTCTATCAGCATGGGGATTACCAAAAAAATACGTTTTGTAATTACCTATAAAAATTGTATATTGTTTACGATACGTAATGTTGTCTTTACAAACAATATGTCTTATCAATGTATACTAATCTGATAATTTTAAATCATATTTTTACCAGGCATAATTATTTTCTTCCAAAGTATTCATGTTAGAATTGTTTTCTTTGATATTTTTTTAAATACGTAAAATATAAATATTTTTTTTTGTTGTAAATAATGATTGTTAAAGAAATACTTTGACATTGTCTTTGCACTGTAAAAATCAATATTTAAGATTCTACCATCAGTTGTAAATGTTCCATTGAAGCCTCTATAATTGATACTTCCGCCGGTTTTAAACACCAGAAGCATGGAATTTGTTGTGGAGATTATTTTAGGTGGCGCTGTATCACAGAAGGTACCCAGCAGTGGTGCAGTACTATATCTTCCGTCATATATCTTTAGGTAGTCTACTGCACAGTTGTTTTCTAACTCGAAGCTGCTTACGCTGAATAATGATAGAATTTTTTTTTTTTTATTTTACAAAGCTGCCTAACTACCTCATATTTTATAACCAGTAAAGTTTATACGTTGTTTGCGAAATTTGACGTTAATATTTTCAAATATATATTTGTATGACCATGTTGACACATAAAGAATACATCTAAAACTTTAACAATAGCTTTTATTTTTGAATCATCGTAAAAGTCGTTGAGACCTTTGGGCGCAGTGAAACTAAATGAAGTCTAAGAAGAATACATATTCCGGTGCCGAATGTTAAGGATTTCAATGTATATTGTGATGGCGTGTTGTTTACAGATTCTTTGTGTTGTTTTATCTATTATGCTTAATATCTTGTGAGGTATTGTATGAAAAGGGATATGACTTATTATTATAGTGTAGTTTGTCGTCTTTTAGTACGGTAATGACAGCTGACAATTTAGTTTGTTAATAAAGATATTTTATTACAAAAATATATTGTTTGTGTAATTACTAAAACTCATAGACAACGAAGCCATCGAACCTTTGGGTTCGAATAATAAGCGACAAGCTAATTGCTCTGCATTTCAGGTATAAGTGTACAAGCAGGCGCAATAGTCAATAATTGTATATTATTAAAGAATGGAGTAAATTCGATCATTGTGAGTTTCTGTTTACCCTTACATATGAATACGTTTTTAAGATACATAGCCATTGTCACGTATAAATTACTGTTTAGATAATAATCAGAGAATGATCTTCGAGATAAACATGGTGCAAAGGAAAACTCAAATAGCGGTTCTCAGCCTGTGGGTCGTGACCTCTTTGAGTGTCGAAGGAACCTTACGCAGAGGTCGCCCAACGCTATCGGAAAACACATATTTATGAAGTAGCAAGGCAGATAACTTTAATGTTGGAGGAAGGGGTAACCACAAAATGAGATACAGTAATAAAAAGTCCCGATTTTGTGAAGGTTGAGAACCACTGGCCCAAAGCCTGGAGTAACATGCTTTATTATCCAGAAGGGATATGTATATTATTTACAATCTCGGTGTTCTAATTCATGGTGCAAAAGTTTACTTTGTTATAGTATATGCTCTGTGGCTGTAACATTAATCATAAAAAACACTTTAACTTATGAAACAACCTTAAGAATATGAATCTATCAGTTGGGGCAATGATCGTCCAAGTGCAGTACAGGTTGTCGGGGTACTGGGCAGGAAATCCTGGGCTTACTATGTAACCTGAAGTGTTGGCCAATGTGAAATTACAATCTGAAATATTTTAGAAATCAATTTAACTTCAAAATTTATTTCTAAAATTGTGATTGCATGGTTATGTTTAAAGTAATTATAAATTTTTTTTTTAGAATTTTTAATAAATCGGCGAATATTTAACGTTTTATTTAATAATTTAATTTAATTTTAAAAGACGCATTAGAAATCACTTTAAAAATAGATAATCGTTAATTGTCACGTGATTTCTGTGCTTAAGAAACACAAATGTCTCGTGATTTAATTCTGCTTTATTAAATGTTAACTGGTGAAGAATGTTTACTAATGTGCTGAAAATGAATATGTGCAATATACTCAAAACACGCATCCATTTTGTTAATATTTAAAAGGATATCGTCTTATGGTTAGCTTAAATATCTTTTTCTTTTAGTTTAAACTGCTGCAAACGTTTTGTGAGAAAGAAGGATGTCTCAGATATAAGTTACACGGATCCAATGCAGTTATGTTTTTTTTTTTTTTGGTACACGTCATTCTGATGAGTTCTATTCTGATTTTATTCTGTATAATAGACATGGAAAAGTTGAAATAGTTTACCATTAACTTGATAAATTGCGGCGAAACCAGTGTATTCATAAAAATTTTAAACTGCTGCAAACGTTTTGTGAGAAAGAAGGATGTCTCAGATATAAGTTACACGGATCCAATGCAGTTATGTTTTTTTTTTTTTTTGGTACACGTCATTCTGATGAGTTCTATTCTGATTCTATTCTGTATAATAGACATGGAAAAGTTGAAATAGTTTACCATTAACTTGATAACTTGCGGCGAAACCAGTGTATTCATAGAAATGATCCGTGTGGAAAACGATATGTAGATAAGGTGTTGATGACATAATGACAGGAGGGTAGCTTGTAGAACACATTTTATATAGTGACCTTGAAGAATTGCTGGGCCCATCATACACTTGAACATAGTCATATTGACAGCTTGATGCGTATTCTAAATGAAAACTCAGCATTCTGTAAAAAATTAATATAATTGTTATCACTAGCGTATAATTGAATAACTCGCACTAACATTGTTTAAGACATTATCTTGAAAAAATAATTATTAATTAATATGTATTTTTTATTTTATCTTTGGTGAGAACAGTTTAAATGAAGTAAGTAACATATAATTTAAAAAACCTTAACAACATCTCGATGCCTATAGCATACAGCATGGGAGGGGACTTCCCTATGCAACCGTTACGTCCCAGCTACGGCGAGACTTAATCACAAAGTACAAGACACGTGTAGAATCCCTACTAGAGGGCGTCTGACGCCATCCTGTTTTTGGCACGGGGGTGTTTTTATGGACGTTAAAATATGTCTATCCCAAATCCTAGAAAGTTCGACTGCTGGTGTTCCTTGGTTAGGGTCGCCCCATATTCCTGGTTAATCTAGTGGAAGACGGCTGGGGGGCTGTCTCGGTGAAGCATGCTGCTTCGCTGACCGACTAGTCAAGCGCTTTGCAGGGTGAGGGAAGGGGTGGTATGTTGGGGAAGTCCTAATGACTTCTGACTTGGTGGTCTGCTGTTTTCCTTATTAGAATAAATTCGATATTTGTTGCATCCCTAACGCTAATGGCATGGTGGAGATGGTGGTTGTAGAACATTTCAAAATAACCAGTGTCAAGAAAGCACAAAACGATTACCTTAAAGCAATATATGTTCCACTTCCACCATTTATCGTCCAAGACAAATGAGAAGATTTAGGATAAATCAGTGGATATCCAGGACTTGCAATATATCCAAAAAGGGATTGGCTTATAACGGCGTTGTAGTCTGAAAGGATTATGTTCAAATGAAGCTCATCTTTGTATTAACTGATGTAAGAACATTGTGACTTGATTTCATGCAAGCCGTTAACAGTCGTCAGTCAGGACTGATATAGATCGATGGATAATTGCTTTCTTAGAATTATGTTTTGTGACAAGACGTTACACTTGCTATTGTCACAACTATGAAATTTAACAAATAATATTTACTACTATTAACTAATTTTCTTGTATGTTACTCTAGGTAACGCACTGTTCGTTTTAAACAAAGCTGTTACGACCCCAGTTCTTCCCAAAGGTTCGTTGGTTTCGATCTGGCTAGGGGTTTAATTTATTCCCTTCACAAACTATATATTCTTACAATAAAATATCTTTAGTACACAACTAAACTACATCTTCAACTGTCATTAGTCAAAAAGCTCACTACACACAATAATAATTCTACGTCACATCCCCTTTCGCGCACTGCGTCACAAAATATCGAACATTTAATGACAACATCTATTCAAATACTCTCAAAACAACACGCAATCACAATATACATTCAAGTCCTTTACACACTCAACTGTCCATTAGCAAAAAGTCAACATTATTTTTTTTAAAGCTCAATTGAGTTTTATTGAACAGTTTGATTATTCTTTGGATTTTTTCTTAAGTGTATGTCTTCCACTTGGCCAGGCAGAATGGTTAAACATGATCTATATCTTTTCATTTATATTTGGTTAGGCCTACGCTTATAATCAACTTACACTTTCGGGCCACTGAATAATTCATTCGCTGTATTTGCGACGTATTTCGCATGAGTCATTATTGATGGGCTATTTATTGCTAGTTAAAGTGCTATTGAGAAAATATTGCCTGTAAAAATAAATATTTCACTGTAAATGGCTCTCATTTGTACAGAAACATTCAACGCTGATTTAGCGTAATCCTTTCCCCCCGAGGTTATTGGGCATCGTTACGTTTAGAGACCGAACAAATTTGAGTTTCTGGTTTCGGCCCAAACCAAACCCAGATCTAAAGTTAAAAATGACTTTCGGGCGAAAACGAAGCCGAAATAAAATTTTGAAATATTTTAAAATTCGTTCAAGGGAACATTCTGCATTCATCGAAAAATGATTTGCGGAACGTATCAATATTACCATTATTTTTTATAAAAATTAGATTTTCGATAATATGAACAGAAAAACATCTGATGAATGGTTTTTTTTTTACCATTTAAATAAAAAATAATTTAAGTTTTTAAAATTTATTTTAAAATTGTAGTGGTAATAATGAATTTTTTTTAATTTTTTATGTTTTTTTTTGTTTTTTGTTTTTGTTTGTTTGTTGCTTTTTTTTTTTTTTGGGGGGGGGGGCGTTTATGTAAAAGGGGGTTTGGGTGCCCTTTGTTTTAAAATATAATCACAGCGCTTTCTAAAAAAATGGTTTTCGATCAAAAGCTTAGCCTATGCATTAATAATTTGTATGATCCACTAAAATGTCCAGACATCAGCCTTTAAGGAGCTCTTTGTTCCGCTAAACATTTTCATTGAAGCTAGCTTTTTTATTGGTTGACATTTTAAATGTATCGTTTATCTGCAAGCAGTATTTATCGGCTAGCTCGTATTTGACCGAGGTCAAACAAACGTTTGAACTACGTTTAGTATGATAATACAATAGCAGATTTTGTTACGCTGTAAATCCCAATACAGTACAATGCAATCTCAGAATAGTACTTTACCATCTCACAATCGTACACACCGTATTGTAACAGTAAAATAATAAACATATAGTATAATTCATACAACAGATATTCCTATCGCATCTCAACTTCAGGTCACTTCTTAAAGTAGATGACTGACGTTTATATATTTATATACAGTGCATTGCTGCTAATAAAAATGTACTCTTGATTTACCTCTTTGATAGACGAAGATGTGGTGGAGGAGCGGAAATTCCGAACAATCACCGGAAGTCAGCCTAACAAAAGTAGGGTTGCGGTTTGTTGAAGAGGCTGACGATTCCCCCCACCCCTTCCCCCCGCCGTTGCCCACCATGCACTTTTTTTTTTAAATTCAAAACGCCTGGATGAACTGTTGTGTATAGCTTAATATAAGTGTGCATCATTCTAGGCTTACTCTTAAATCTTTATAAAAAAAAAGTTTCTTCTTAATCTAGCTGTATTTACATACATCTTTTTTTTAGTTTAGTAGTTGATCAATACTATTTTGTAAACATTTATGACGTATTTCAATGTGATGTATGATAAATATAAAAAAATGTGCGTTTCTACAAAAAAATTAAAATACTCGTTATTGGAATAAAGATTAAAAATGCGTGATAAATCCGGCGGGCAATATCCCTGGATTAAGCCAAGGAGCCTAATTTTTATTTTCCATTGAACGTATTGGAACAAAACTGGTTATTAAAATTGTACAGCTGTTTAGTGACTTCTAAAAATGGATTCCAAAATGCCACTAAATAGATCTTAAAAAATATGCCAAAACATAACGCTGCTCTGCGGAACTGTTCAGAACTCATTTTTAAAAATACGTTGTTTTGAAAAAAAAAGCTCTGATTCAACTCCGATGATAACACTAAAATCATCCATTGCAATGTGCACGTCCGTCAATGCAGCCCAGTGTGAATGGCAGTCTCTAATAAAGCAGAATGTGATCTAAATATTAGTTATTAAAGCTATAAAAATATCAAAACAATGTTTCGCAGTTATCATCATACAAATGCTTTGTGTTTTCGTAAATAGTGCCCTAAATATCGTAGGTTTGCTGTAGGCCTACTACATGACTCTAACACGAGCCAGTGATACGCATGTTATTTCGTCACTAACATTGTTTATTGGTATGATAATGATGGTTTTCAAGAAATGAAAGAATTGAATAAGCTTAAGTTTCCTTAATTTTATTATTATTTTTGTTAATAAAAAAAAATTTAATGGAAATATTACGGCTCTCTAAATTTATTCAATATCATTCAGCTTTGTATGTGACAACATTGATGAACACAATAATGGTAAATAAAAATGAATTGGACAAATGAATGAATTTAATTAACCTAAGGTTCCAAAGTTTTACTTTTTTTTTTTTAAATTAACAAAAAAAATAACCATCTGAGGGGTCGTCCATTAATTGTATCTACAAAATAGGGAGGGGAGGGGGTTTTGAAAGGTTTGACAAAGTTGACAAGTGGGAGGGGGGTAGATTAGTTGACATCAAAAATCATGTTTTCACTATTTTAATATTCAAAATTGACTGGTTATTACATTATTTTAAAAAATGTAATGAGTATAAATTAAAATAGATATATAATTTTTACTGAATTAACAATTTAAGATTTTTTTAAAATATCTGTCTCTATGTGCACTGCTGATTGCTGGTCAAAATATTAGCTTATTTAGTTAATGCAATAGAAGTCAAAATTTGGCATCTATTCGACTGTAGATTCTGTTTCTGGCAAATGACTTGGGCGGTATATTTGTTCATGTTGTATTTGTGGAACAAGGACAAGTTTCATGAGTTATTTGCGGTCAAGATAAATGATAGTGATAGAGTTGGAAGAAGATATTTTGAGAATTAGGGGAAATTAAATGGAAATTAAATAATAACATCACCGCCTGAACGGATTTGCAAACTCTGTAACATCTATTTTGTACTAAACGTCATGTTGTAATAGCAAATTCAACAGCATCGAAGATGCATGAGAAATTACCACTTGCTCCTCAACAAAAATATCGACTGATGCAATTAGCTGCCAGTAGACAGAGAGATCTTATGGCAATTATTGCACACACTGGCAATGCTCTGTTTTAAGTGCTGAATGGTTAGATGATGATTTTGTTGACTAGTCTGGTATATCAGTTGCGCAAGATGAAAATGATAAATCAGCTACTAGGCCCATTTTTACGATA
Organism: Lymnaea stagnalis; assembly: GCA_964033795.1. Lineage (NCBI taxonomy): Eukaryota > Metazoa > Mollusca > Gastropoda > Lymnaeidae > Lymnaea > Lymnaea stagnalis. The sequence goes on along the minus strand of CAXITT010000603.1, from coordinate 157,357 downwards.
GAGCCACAATTGGCTACTCCTGCGAAGATGAGAGAAGCTAGAAAATATGCTAAAATTGTCAGCTATACTGACAATAATATATTTCTACTTCCGCAAACAAAGATAATTTAGTCTTTAACAAGCTTTTCATTGATTCTTCATCGCAAAATTTAAGTGTGTAAATCTTTGTTAACTTGACTAACAAGCTAAAGTTGAATTGAAAGGTTTTTCCTATAATGTTATGTTATAAATATAGATCATCACATAGTAGGATTTATTTATTTTTTATTCATATTATAATAAATGCATGGTGAAGGGGCTTTATACAAATTTGGATATATTTACTTGACGAGGGGTGGGGCACAGAATGTTTGAAAATTATTGACAAAAAGGTGAGGGGTTAATTTTTTTTTTTTTAAATTTGACTTAATTAATGGTATACCCCTAAATTATTTTACCATTTCCAGCAGTTTTTTTCAACAAAATTATTTACATTTTCATAGGCTTTGTCAAGTACGTCATCATGCAGCTTTGAGCTCTTTTCGAAAAGGATTAATCATATAACATACGATGACAGCAAGACGTCGAGCAATAGTAAATATTCTATTGCTGGACTAGTCTCAAACTTTATCAGCCGAAACCGAAATAAAAGCGAAACTTAAATTTTCAGTTTCGGCCGAAGCCGAAACTAGGGCGAAAGGGATCAAATGGCAACTTTCGGTGCAAAAACCGAAGCATAAATAAGGTCTCTAGTTACGATAATTACAGTTTTAATCATAAAATATTTAGTCATACCATATGAACGATAGGTTCCACTAAACCCTCTGGACACCCCTGAACCATTGGTCTTAAAGACAACATGCATGGCGTTTGCGGTAGTGGACACAACTTTCACAGTGCTGTCATTTATGTTACACAACTGTGCCAGTCTCACAGATGAAGGACTTGAACCATTATAAATCACCAGAGAATCAAAGTTACAATTACCCTCAAGATCAACGTCAGTTAGGCTGAAAATATGAAATGATTTAAACATCATTGTAAAAATGTCATAGGATTATAAGGGTATCAGACCCTTTTTAAAGTTCATACAATGCCGTACTGTGCAAGAAAATTTGGCTACAATAAATTTAAGAGCGAAAAACAAATTGTACATACTTATGTAAAATTATATACATATATAAATCACCTGTAAGGCCTTAAATATTAAGAAAATCTCATAGCCAATTGTTATTCAATGTAATTGAATTTATACTATTTTGTTATTTATGGATACTGGAAATTGGCATGTAATGGCGTCAAATATAGGTATATATAGGTATATAAGCAAATCAGTAAATAGTATATATATATAAATATATATATATATATATATATATATATATATATATATATATATATATATAGATATATATATATGTTATATATACTATTTTGTTATTTATGGATACTGGAAATTGGCATGTAATGGCGTCAAATATATATATATATAGGTATATAAGCAAATCAGTAAATAGTATATATATATAAATATATATATATATATATATATATATATATATATATATATAGATAGATAGATATATATGTGACATCCTTCCGTCTTCGTGAGACGATGGAGTAACTATGTAGTCCTACTTCGACAAGTAGCTCACTAGGCCAATCCTAGTATGATGATTTCATCTGCACTTTTCGCAGAAAAATATTGATTTCTGGTATTATTTTGACTTCCGTATTGTTCTTGTTGTTGACAGGGTCTCGTCTCGCGAATCTTCTGCCTTCTTTACTACTTCATACACTGCTGTTCGCCAGCTCGGATGTTCTTCGGTAATAAGTCTCAATCTATGTTTTCAATATTGGCTTCCCTCAGGCTAATTTTGAAAAGTCCATAAATCTCAGGCATGGCCGTCCAATAAGTCTTTTCCCTTCTTCCAACTCTCCATACATTGGCATATTTGGGATAAGGTCTTTCTCCATTCTCCTTAAATGGCCTAACAGGCGAAGGCGCCTCTTGCTAAGAAAGGAGAACATGCTAAACATTAAAATGTGTGCTAAATATTCGTTCACGTTCCAAGACCTCCGTGTTAGGTACCTTTCTCTTTCCATTGAATGCGTAAAGTGCGACGCAGACATGTTTAATGGAAACTTTTGTATTTCCGCTCCAACTAATTATTTGTGTTTTATCAGTTAGATTGAGATTATTCCACACCCGCTTTTTCAGTTTAGCGATAGTTGTTGCTGCTGGGCAATCCTGTTATTTATCTCTTCCTCAACTGAGAGAGAACTAGACATATTGGACCCAAAGTATATGAAATGCCGAAAAACCGAAAGATTATGACCCTAAATAGATATGATTTTAGGCCACGGTGCCTCTTTATCATTACGGGTATTTTCTGTAGACTATTTGGAAGTCCAAAGTCTTTATTAGCGCATGAAAGGCAATTAACCAGCCCCTGAAGATCTTCATCTGTGTGATATATTAAAGCGGCATCTTCAGCGAATTTGTAACAGTTCATGAATGAGCACCTTTTTACTTTGATTTTTGCACGAAGGCGGGCGATAGTGATCAGCCTACCATCAGATCTGGTATGGACGTACACTCAATCTCCATGGTCCAAGGAGGCAAATTGAAGGAGCATAGAGAAGAAATAGAAGAATATAATTGGTGCTAATACACAACCTTGTTATAATCCGCTGCTGACTGGGAATTACTCAGAGACAGCGCCATTGAAGGTTACTGTACTGTGCATGTTTGTGTGAAGTGATTCTATGATTGTGAGAGGTCGTGGGGGACAATCCATTCTTTGAAAGATACTGAAAAGGCCTCCCCGACTTAACAAGTCAAATGCCTTTGTAAGGGCTATGAAAGCAATATAAAGAGGCATATGCTGTTCACGACATTTCTCTTTCATTTGGCGCAACGAGAACATCATGTCTATTGTTGAGCGCCCACTCCTGAAGCCACACTGGGACTCTGGGTAGATGCGGTTCACAATACTCTGCAATCGTTTAAGAGCAACACGGGCAAAAGTCTTTCCAACTAAGCCAATGAGTGAAATTCCTTGGTATCTATTGCAATCACTTGGGTCCCCTTTATTTTTATGCAATGTTACGATGTTGCAGTCTCTTATGTCCTGGGGAATGTGACCTGTTTATCCAACACAGACAGAGTAAATCATGTAAGGGGTGAAGTAGAAAAGGTTTTCCCTTTTTGAGGATTTCCGCTGGAATGCCGTCAATCCCTTTTGCGTTCCAATTAGCAAGGTAATCAATGGCTTTTCGAGCTCCTGTAAAGTTGGCTCTTCATCCAGCTCGTCCATTACTGACAGCACGGGAATAATATTCAGAGCAGTCTCGGTGACTACATTCATTGTTGAGTATAGTTCAAGATAACGCTCTACCCAAAGCCGGAGTCGATCATTTGGGTTCTAGATAATTTGACTCGTCTTGGAATTGAGTAGTGCTATTTTTGAAGAGTGTGGACATACTGCCATCTTGATTCCCTCTTACATGCTGCTCTTGCATCTCCGTTGTTGGAAGCCATTTGTATAGAGTTGCAAAGTTCTAGCCATTATGTGTTGGCATAGTGGTGGACCGTCTGCTGTGATATTTTTTTTTGTGTGGATCGGAAAACCTGTAGTGTACTAGCACAAGGTGCATCGGGATAAGCAAGTAGGGCTCTTCTTTTCCTCTCGATTTCTGTTTCCATCACATTCTAAAGTGTCTCGTACCAGCAATTATTGTATGCTCCATTTTACCGTAGGCAGACATTTTCTGGAAGATTTGAATCGTACACAGCATCTCGTAAACAAGTCCACTTAGAGTCAATAGTAACATCAGAGGACCCTTTAGCGAGGTTATCCATTTGTGACTTGCTGCGCTTTTCTGGGTTGTTTGAGCAGTGGATGATAATTCGTGGACGACCCTTCTTTTTAGCATTTTGCAATTTTTTAAGCATTAGTCGCATCCTGCTCGCCACTAGAGAATGGTCCGTGTCACAGTCGACACTATGGTAACTGCTGGTTTGAAGTACACTTGAACTCCATGCACCTGCTAATGACGAGGTCTAGCTGGGGCCAGTGGCGGAAAAGTGGGTGTCGCCATGACACCTTTTGGATTTGCTTAGATATGAAAGAAGGTGTTGGTAACACAGAGACCATGGAAGCACCACATCTCCAGCATACGTCCGTTATCATTAATCATTCCTAATCCTTGATAACCAAGACATGAAGGCCAGGCTTCCTGATAAGCTCCTACGCTAGCATTAAAGTCTCCCAGAGTGGTTAATGCTTCTCTTTTTGGGAACACATGATAATTTTTGGTCCAGGGCCTTAAAGAAAAAATCTTTTTCTTATGGAGTCGAATAAAGAGTTGGAGAATACACAATGAATACGCTGATCTTGCCTGCAGATGAGGACATCCGTAATCGCAGAATACTCTGAAAGAGGTTCAATACAGGTCAATAATTTTTTACGGCAAATCCAACACCATGCCGCCAAGGTTCATCTGCGGGTTTCCCTAGCCAGTAGAATGTTTAGCTGGCTTCCTTTATAGTTCCACTATCCTTTATTTGGTACTCTTGAAGGTTAGGCACTCTCAATGTTAAGTCTTGCGAGTTCTTTGTCAATGACGGCAGTCTACCTTGCGTTGTAATTCTGTTCAATGTCGTTGTCAAATCCAGGACATATGGCTCTCACATTCCATGTTTCGAAGCTGAGTGGTCGAGTCTTCCTTCTATTTACTTTATTTGCTTTACAAAACAATGTCTCTCCTAGTAAAGTAACAGCACCAATACAGCTACTTAGCCTGGGCGTCGATTTATGGAGAGCAGCTGTTGCCCAATGCAGCAGATCCCCACTTTCCACAAAACCAGTGGACCCAATAGAATGACAATTGTCAATACAGCTTGGCACTGACTGCATCACAGGAGTCGCAAAAATGACATTGTTATTGGCGTCAGATCGACATCGGGACTCCATCTCCTAATTTTACAGTTTGGGTTTACTCCCGCATTCTTACCCTAGATCCCGCATTGAATTTGCATATATATTTCAACATATATTTATCACTTTCCAACTATTTGAACTATTTCGGTATTCATAAATTTGCGTGTCAGCCATCTTGTTGCTTATAAATATAAGTTTAGGATAGTTTCGATCATTTTTTCTTTGAAAGTAATATCTTTGTTATTATGACAGTAAGTATTGTAAAAGATAAAGTGTTTCCCTTTTAGTATGTGCATAAAGTGAAAAGCATGAGATAAATGTAACTAAATATATGAGACTGAGGCCTTACATTCTACCGGGGCTACGTTCAGTGTCCCACCGCTCCGATTGATTTTTTTCTTAAATGGATGTTTACCTAAACACAAAGTACGTTCTGGGGTTTCCATTCAAAGTCCAAGCGCAATTTTCAAAGTTGAAATAAGTAAAAGGGTAGCCACGACTGACAATATCACCTGATGTTGTAGTGATATTTGCACCACAATCTGAAAGGAATAAGGCTTTTGATGTTAATAATGTTGAATAAATTATTTGTTTGTAAACATTAAAATTGAATGCAAATTTGTATAAGATATTATCTTCTTTGTTTAAAAGGTGTGTTCAATCTGACAATGTTCAGTGCTGTCATCAATCACATTTAAAACTGCCATTTACAGATTGAAATAATTAAACAAGTTATGTTGAAGCTTGAATCAATAGACATGACGATAAGATTTTCGCTAATGTTCAATGCAGTCCTTCAATTATTATCCATTTACAGTTTGTTTTAGAAATTTTATTTTAAAATAACCTTTTCAACAAAAAAAAAGTTTATGTCTTTCTTCATATTTTCTTAATTGTATTTTTTCTATGCCTACTAAATAAACATTTTGAAACAAAAATAGGTGTTGTTTCTTTTAATTAAAAAATATTTTAAAGGTGCAGAGAAAGGATTTATTAAAAAGATTTTGAAAATCCAGGTAACTATTAGAAAACTCTAAAGATAAAGACAGCGACATACACATTTCAAACGATTGGTTGGTTAAAACCTTTTTTAATTCAATTAACACGTACTTGGCACACAAGAAAATTTACAATCCTGGTAGTAAGTATTGAAAGGGCAAGCACACTTGCTGCTCTGGCAGAAGTTGGTGACACAATAGGAACTCGAAGAACAGGAATCCATGAATCGGCCTAGTGAGGACGACGGTGCTGGACAGAATGTTATGTCCTGTGCCTGAACATTCTGTTCAGAGATGTATTATCAAATGTTTAAATGTACCGCAGTGCAGGAAAGGTATAGCATTAACTAACATTTCTAATTTAAAGAATATTTTTTGTTGCAATTTTTTGCATAGGTCGGCTATACAGTTCTTAAATACTTTCTAAAAGTACAAGTTTTTTTTTTTTTTTTATTTTTTTTTAACATTCTTTAAAAAAAAAAGAAATTAAAATTGCCTTTAAATTCATCAATAAAATTTTGAAAACAAATTGCTCATCACTTACCAAAATATTTTTTGCATAGGTCGGCTATACAGTTCTTAAATACTTTCTAAAAGTACAAGTTTTTTTTTTTTTTTATTTTTTTTAACATTCTTTAAAAAAAAAAGAAATTAAAATTGCCTTTAAATTCATCAATAAAAGTTGGAACACAAATTGCTCATCACTTACCAAAACGATGTTCCACATGCAGGCAAGAAAAATGTTTCGGAGCTCCGGTAAAGCCATTTTCAAATGAATCGTATCTACTAAATGCCCACTTAATCTTTAAATGACAAAACGACTGATAACATCCTAGTTCCAATAGTTTTCCTATAAATGTGTGTCGTATCTTTTGCGTCACAGTTATGAAGCTAAAGCTAGAACTTTTTTTGATTCATAGATTTTTGTATAAACTCGTTCTTGAATCTGGTTTCTGTTTAATACGACAAATGTGTTAATAATAGAATGTGTCTAACTTCCCGGTTGGGCAAATCTCGAAACTATCTTAACTTATTGGGGAGGGGAGAGAAAAGGCTCTCTGTCAGGACCATCTTTTCTTCCAATGAATTTCCTTGTATATATATAGAATATGATTTCCTGCGTTAAGCACGAGTAGTTTTCTATTATTACACATGCAACAAGGACATTACAGTTGTATCTTATTATAAAGCAGCTAGGCATTCCATGTGGTATAATTTGTGTGTGATTCATGTGGTATAGCTTTTTGGGTCATCATCTTGTAAAGCTTCTGGGTACATCCTGTTGTATAGCTTTCGGGGAACTTCATTTTGTATAGCTTCTCTGGACATCATGTTGTATAGATTCTGGGAACATCATTTTGTATAGCTTCTGGACACATCATTTGGTATAGCGTCTTCGCGCATTATGTTGTATAGATTTTGTGCACATCATGGTGTATAATTTCTTAGGATATCCTGTTGTATAGCTTCTGGGCACATCATGTTGTATAGCTTCTTAGGATATCCTGTTGTATAGCTTCTGGGCACATCTTATTGTATAGCTTCTAGAGTAATCATGTTGTATAGCTTCTAGGTACATCTTTTGTATAGTGCTGGAGACATCATGTAGTAAAGCTTTTGGGGATCATCCTTTTGTAAATCTTCTGGTTACATCTTGTGGTATAATTACAGGAAACATAATTGCTATATTGTATCCAAGTGATTTCATATGATATATCTGATAGCGACATACTATGGTCTAACTTCGTGTTACAGTATAATCATTACGCAAGTCGGTATACAAAAGCTTGGCAGACTCAAACTGTGACGTTTTATTAATAGACACTAATTGTCATTGATTTAGCAGTGATATTCCTAGAAAACAATCATTTAGTTTTATTTTGAATAAACAAAATCTAACAGCATTATAAAAATAAGTTATAAGGAAAAATAAACAACAACATGTGGTGGAGAATGGTGTCGACATATTTTCTTGTGGTTTCTGAAGGTTTCATGAAAATTTTACCATTCAATTACATTTTTGGTCTGTTTATTTTCTTTTCTTGTATGTTTGAAGTACAAATTTACCAAAGCCCTTTACAGCTAAAAAACAATAACTATTCTTTAACACATACACATTAATACATCGAGTCATGATACAAAACATAATCACAATCTCTTCTTCAATACTGATTCGAATGTTTGACGGGTGCACTAACATGAAGCTGATAATATTTTTTATGCTGTCTATGTTATCTATTCCCCAAAGAATTAAATGGTTTGCTCAAGAGAAGCACATTATTTCTGAGTTGTTACTGACGCTTGCTGAAACACTTTACACATCTCTACCGAGAAGCAGAACTGCTTCCACAACTTTCAAAAAAGTGTTGACTTGAACAATTTGTTATCTTCGTTTTCATTTACTTCATAGGCTTTCTTCGAAGGTTTTCTATCAAATATAGTTAGTCCGGTGTACACAAAGATGCAAAGTCTTTTTTTTTAACCCATTACATTAATTTCGTTTTTGTTTGTGTGTTATTGGAAAATCTGCGGACGGCTAATTGTCTCACTTCCCGTCATTCTATAAAACTGAAACTCGGCCCGTAGACTCACTGCCACTGAAAACATATTCTTTAACATATTTTCAACCGTACCACAATGTCTAAAAAAAAATTATTTTTTTTCTCTTTTTAAATGGGAAAATTAATTGAGATCTAATACGATTTGTTCAATGGGTGGGTGTTTTTGAGTGGACATTAATTGTGTGGCTGTTGCTATGTGTTTTGTATTTGTGACGTATTTGGTGTTACGCACTGGCTTCTATTGTGAGCAATTAATCTCTTGGTTTAAGTTATGGCTCGTTTACACAGTGCACAACAAAGGACAATAACATAGAGCAATACAATAATAAAGATACGACACGCAAAAATATTTGTCAATTACAATTAATAAGATTTAATTTAGTAATAATACGATTACAAAATAAAAGAAATATAATTACAAATCATCAACTTTCAGAGTGAGGGAAAATCTTGTACCGGTACACAATTAGTACAATGTGCCTATTAACCCTGCTCTGGTACCATGAACAAAGTCACTCTTACGAACTGACTTGTATTGGGATAAATTAATCTCCTATTTTAATCCTAATTTGGCTCGTTGTAATCAGTGCCTAACAAAGGACGATACCATAGAATCAACAATATTAAATATACGACCCAAAACAGTTAGGCACTGTTTACAACGAGCCAATTAAAATTAAAATAGGATATTAATTTCTCCCAATACAAGTCAGTGCGTAACGAATTAGGTTGCTCCTCCGGGATATAGCGGACTCCATATTATTATTTTTCTCAAGTACCCAATTGTAACAAATTGGACTGCTCGTCCGTGATAACTGAATTCATATTATTATTATTTTCTCAAATCCCCAATTTTAACAAATTGTGGGCTTTTCCGAGGATTATTTTAATCCATAATTTGTATAACACCAATTATAAATTGAGTGTTTTTCTGTGGATTTTGACCAACTGTTTACTTTAATACCCTCAAACTAAATTTGATTAAACGATACCATTTTACGATACCAACAACAGAGCTGATTACAATTTTTCTTTAAATTCAATTTACATTAGTGTATGCACTAAGCTTAATTTTTTTTTTTTTTTTTATAAAATTAATTGTTGTTTTTTGCCTTTTTAAAAATGGTTTTTAATGTTGAAAACCCATCAGTGGAGGCATTAGACAAATCCAACAACAGAGCTGATTACAATTTTTCTTTAAATTCAATTTACATTAGTGTATGCACTAAGCTTAATTTTTTTTTTTTTTTTTATAAAACTAATTGTTGTATTTTGCCTGTGTAAAAATGGATTTTGATGTTGAAAACCCATCAGTGGAGGCATTAGACAAATGTTCTAGGAAGAAGCTTTTTTCGTTAAATAAGATTTAGGACTAAGTGTAACTCATTCGGCCGTAAAAAAGACTATACGAGACATGATCATCGTTCACTTAGTGGATGAAGACATGTTATCTGAGGATGAACTGGCCTCAGTCACACAATCGACTGATCCAAGTATGGAGCTCCAACTAAAGCTCAAACAAATGGAACTAGATGCCCAGAGAGAAAAAGAACGAGAGCTTAAACAGCTGGAGCTAGAAGCTCAGAGAGAGAAAGAAGAAACAGAACGAGAGCTTAAACAGCTGGAGCTAGAAGCTCAGAGAGGGAAAGAAGAAAAAGATAGAGAGCTAAAAATCAAATTAAAAGAAATGGAAATAACGGCAAATTTAGGAGCAATGGAAAATAGACTCACGGCATCAGCCAGTCAGGGTTGTCATGCAATTACATTTGCAAAGGTAATCCCTAAATTAACAGACAAAGAGGTTGACCAATATTTTGCGCAATTTGAGATAACTGCCCAAAATTTTAAAATTCCTGAAACTGTGTGGTCCAACTTACTTCAACCAGCTTTGACCGGAAGGGCATCCGAAGTCTTTGTGTCAGTGAATGCGGAACAGCGCTGGGGCTATAACCTAGTAAAATCATTAATACTTAAGGTTTATGAATGTGTCCCCGAAGCATACCGTAAAAAGTTTAGGGAACTGTGGAAACGTGATGGCCAGACTCATGTTGAGTTCCTCCGGGAAAAAGAACGGCTCTTGAACAAGTGGCTGCACGCAACCAACACTGAGACAGACTTTAAGAAATTCAAAAACCTCATTCTGATGGAGGAGTTCAAGAATTGTGTTGGTACAGAGGTGCGAATATATATTGCAGACCGTGGCGAAGGTGACGCAAATACGGCAGAAGTGTTAGCTGAAGACTTCACCATCACACGTCAATTCTCAGGGACCCAATTTGACACCAAAAATGACAGGCACAATAAGACAACAACATCAGTCAACTTACAGTAAACCTCCACAAAAAGCATACAGGCCTGGTACAAAAGAAAAAAGTGCAAAAGACACATGTGCCTACTGTAAAAAGGAAGGACATACGAGGGATGATTGCAGGAAACTCAAGAAGAAAATTGAGAAGACCACACATCCTGGTACACAAAACAAAGTCTCCGCTTGTACGTCTCGTTATACATCTGGAAACACATTTTCAAAATGCAAGAGTTTTTGCTCTCCAGATGTCCTTACAAACTTCAAAGAGGTTTGTCACAACTCATCAAAAAGTTCCATTATGAACAATAAGGCTAGTTTTACTGACTCCAGCCAAGTTCCTGCTTCGACTGCGAGTTTTATAAGCTTGTCGCCAAGATCATTTTGCTCCAAGAAGAGGTCTACCTCCAGAGGTTGTCTTACCGAAAACTTGTGTGCAAGTTTTGACGACTCTACACATAGTTTTACTTCTTCTACCCTAGCCGAATGTTCTCAAGACTCCAACAAGAGTTTACCTACCAAGGTCCAAAATTCTACATCAGAAACTATTGATACCATACAAGACTTCATGCCTTTCATATCGGAAGGATTCGTATCACTGCCAGATGATTTTTCCAGTCTACAACCAATCAAAATTTTACGAGATACAGGTGCTTCACAGTCCTTGCTACTTGAGGGTATACTACCTTTGTCTGAATCTACTGCTTCTGGAAACAACATCCTGTTACAAGGTGTAGAGCTGGGATGCATATATGTGCCTTTACATCTCATCAACCTAAAATCAGACTTAGTCTCAGGACCTGTGGTTGTGGGTGTCCGACTAACATTACCATTGGACGGCATCTCGTTGCTTCTAGGCAATGACTTAGGTGGTAGGAAGGTAATAGCCGAACCCATCGTTACTCATGAACATTTTTAACTGAAAATCAGGAAGAAGATCAAGAATTATATCCAGCATGTGCTGTGAAAAGGGCAATGAGTTCCAAGATCTTCACAAAATCGATTGCACAAAAAAACAATAAAATTCTTCCTGAAATTGTCCTAGGAAAAACGTTTAATGAAGAGGCTAGTAATTACAAGACTCCAACTCGAAAGCAACTTATTGAAGAACAGAAGAGTGATCCAGAAATAGTCAAACTTCGAGAGAATTTTTTGACCCAAGAAGAAGCTGAACATATCCCTGCATGTTATTACCTTAAAAGATGACATACTTTTGAGAAAATGGCGACCGCCAGACGCAAAGGCTGATGAATAATGGAGGATACTTCATTAAATAGTAGTTCCTACCCCATTCCGGAACGAAGTCCTGAACTTAGCCCATGACTCACCACTTTCAGGCCAGTTGGGAGTAAAGAAGACACATCACAAAATCATGTCGCACTTCTTTTGGCCCCAGTAGTGGTTGACTACTGCAGATCATGTCATACTTGTCAGATGGTAGGAAAATAAAATCAGAAGATACCAGCAGCTCCTCTTCACACGATTCCAGCATTCGAGGAACCTTCAGTCACGTTATTATTAGACTGCGTTGGACCTCTGCCAAAGAAAAAATCAGGTCACCAATACTTGCTGACAGTCATGTGTGCTTCAACAAGTTTCCCAGAAGCTATTCCTCTTCGCAATATCAAGACTCCAAACATCGTCAAAGCCTTGACAAAGTTTTTTACATTGTTTGGTCTTCCGAAGTCTGTACAGTCTGACCAAGGAACCAACTTCAAGGCTGGAATATTCAAACAAGTGATGAACCAGTTGGGCATAGAACACTGCTTGTCGAGTGCATATCATCCTGAGTCACAGTGAGCACTTGAGCGATTCCATCAGACGCTGAAGAACATGATGAGAACCTACTGCCTAGAACAAGAGAAAGACTGGGATGGAGGCATCAACATGCTACTGTTCGCCAAAAGAGAAGCAGTTCAAGAATCACTTGGATTCAGTCCCTTCGTTATTCGCGTCTATAACAGATTAGAATGTTTTGTGTGTGTTTTTTTTTTTAAATTTCAATGTTTAATCTCATAACATAGACATCTCTTTACTTTTGCGAAGTAACAAAAAAATATATGAAAATATTTTGAAAGCAAATCTTAAACCATGCTTATTTTTCAAAATTAATTTCCAAATTAAAAATCAAGATAATATGATTGTTTTAAGGAATTCGAACGTACTTAAATCTTTTCTGCTCTTTGGAGTTACGGCAGTATAGCTCATTCTTATATATATATATAGTATATTTTAAATACCTACTTAACAAATTTCTTCACCGCGAAGAAAAAATGACTATTCTTTAACACAAACAGATTGATACATCGAGACTTTGTAATGCCGGTCATAATACGGAACATAATCATAATCTCTGCTTCAAAGCTGATATGAAATTTTAAGTTTTTAAGCAAACGTTAACTGACGAAACGCTACGATACATTTAAGGTAGGTCTAGTAATATGGATCTGAAGATAATATTTTCGTTATGTCTTTGTTATCTATTCCCCATAGAATGAAATCGTCAGCTCAAGAGTTGCACATTATTTCTAATTTGTCTCTGGCGCTTGCTGAATTCACTTTACACATTCACTTTACACATTCACTTTACACATTCACTTTACACATTCACTTTACACATTTACTTTACACATTCACTTTACACATTCACTTGACACATTCACTTTAAACATTCACTTTACACACTCACTTTACACATTCCCTTTACACATTCACTTTACACATATCTACTGAGAAGCAAAAACTGCTTCCACAACTTTCAAAGAAATAGGGAACTGAAAAATTAGTCATCATCCTTTTCATCTACTTCATAAGCTATCCATAAATTAAAGCTTCAAAGATTTTTCTATCGATTATAGTTAGTCCAGTGTACACCCGGAAACAAGGTCTTTTTTAAAATCCGTTACATTAATTTCGCTTTTGTTTGTGACTTTGTGGCTAAATTTGCGGACGGCTAATTGTCTCACTTCCCGTCATTCTAACGAACTGAAACTTGGCACGTAAGTTCATTGCAAAATACAACATATACTTTAAAATTTTCAACCCCACCCCAGCTTATATCAGTTTTTGTTTTTTTTCTGTTTTTTAATCTGAATATGAATATATCATATGATTAGTTCAATGGGTCCGTGTTTTTGTGTAGAGATTAATTTTGTAGCTGTTACTTTGTGTTTTGTATTTGTGACGTATATGGGGTTAAATATATATATCTCTAATTTTCTTTTACACGCACTAAGTTTGATAAAAAACATTCCCATACAAAAAATTAGTTACTTCTATCACATAAATGAAAAATCACGTACAATTTCTTTAAGGCGGATAAAAATGCATACATAGGATGTATACGAAAAACAGTGTTTTAGTGGGTTGTCATTTCAATTAGGTGGAATCCTCATATTTTCAGTGCGTTTGAAATGACATCCGAAAAGCACTGAGTCAAAACGGACCCAGGCACGCAGCGCCGCCATTCGCACCCGGGTATCATTAGACTCCAGCTATTCGGATGTCATTTCATTTGATACCTCATTTTGTCTTGCAAACCCAAAAATAATCTTTAAACAGTTTTTTTTAAATCCCAACCTCTCACTTCTGGTACCCGGGTACGAATAGTCGCAGCTGTTGTGTAATGTGGGCTATTTGGGTAATACCTAAAAAGTTTTTAAATTTTAAATACACATTTTATAAAAGCCCACTTTTTGAAATCCGCTAAATGAAATACAATTTAAAATGTGCAGCTCCAATTTTAACACACAGTGTACACCATTTTCAAGAAAATGAATATTTTAAAGCATTCTGACGCAAATTGTTCTTTAAACTGTTTATTTATTTTTAAATGGGAGAAAAAAAAATTAAATTCACCCCCGCACCCTCCATTTTTTCCACCCCAACAGATCCATTTTTAAAAATTCGATCTTGAACGTAAAAACGAAAAAAAATTGTAACTGTTACGCACTGACTTGTATTGGGAGAAATTAATCTCCTATTTTAATTTTAATTGGCTCGTTGCAAACAGTGCCTAACAAAGGACGATTCCATATAATCAACAATATTAAAGATACGACCCAAAACAGTTTCTAGTTACAATTAATTAAGATTTATTATGTCTAAAGATAATTACAAAAGAAAATAAAATAAAATTACAATCTTCAACTTACAGTATGGTGGATCTCGTACCGGTACACAGTTAATACAATTAGAAATAATGATGCCAATAAATAATGCGAAATAAACACATATAAGTAGGAGCACACAAATACACAAAGAATAAAACACGCCTCGTAATGTTAAGAGAATCTATAAGAAAATCTCCGTCCTCGTCCGTGCCTGTCAATCCCTTATATAGGTGGGTCTACCGACGCCCAAGCCCTGCCTTCGAGAAATTTCTAGAAAAATCAAAATCATTCTACAAAATACTATTTGGAACAGATTAATTATTTTTATTCGTTGGCGGCGTAAACAAGAAATACATCAAAGACCTAAGCCACACCCCTTTGTGAACACAGCGTCTCATGCGGGGTCAATCAGAGGGCACGCACGAGAAATATGATGTAAACAAGCTCTCTATAACAGTAACATTCAAAGTTCAAATTTTTATTTTAAATCTATATACATACAGATGAATGTATTTCTGTCAGTATGTAGGTCCCTAAGCGCTACTACGCCATTCATGCGACTGCGATAAAACTTACGTGATTTATGGGTCAACAAGCCCACGCAGTTTTTTAAGACATTACAACCATTTAAGAATGTTTCGTTTTAAGCCAGGGACTCTATGTTAATATTTTTTTCTTAAATGAGCAATATGAATATAATTTCAAACGGTATGCGCTTCCATGCCATAAATCCGAGTGCGATCAATTTTCGTGACGTCTTGTGATCACCCTCGAAATGGTTTCTGAATTATTACATCCATTTTAAGATATTCTATTTTGAGCCAGGCGCCCTAAATTGATTTCTTCTAATATGAGCAATATAAATATAATTTCAAACAGAACTAATTCATAGGTGGATGCAATTTTAAACAAATACAAAAATCAACCCTATTTTATTTGTGTTACATAATAAGTAGGTTTCTGAAGTAATACAATCATTCTACAATATTCTGTTTGTGGTCGGTGGCCCTAAATTCGTTTTCCCCATTATATTACAATCTTTTTAAAATATACCGTTTTGGATCGTTGGTCCTGAATTCTTTTTTGTTTCCTCATATGATCATTTTGAATATTATTTCCGTATGCGCTCCTTTACCATTCATCCGATTGCGATAAAACTTTGGCTACTTGATATGCGCTGCCAGCAAAGGTTTCTAAATTAGTTCAACCATTTTAAAACATTCCGTTTCGGACCGGTGGCCCTTACTTCCTTTTTTCTTATATGAGCTTTATAAATATATTTTCAAAAAAGAACTAATGCATTGGTGGATGGAGTTTTAATCAAATACAAATAGCGACATTTCAATTTGTGTGAGACATAATAAGTATTTCTGAATTAGTATAACTATTTTAATATATTTCGTTTGGTATTTGGACCCCTAATTTTAATGTTTATTATATAAAAATATAATTTTAATAATAATAATGATAATAATAAAGTTGATTTTTTTTTTAAAATTACACTTCATCCCCAAAAGGCTCCAAGCGCGATACAAAGTCAATCATATTAAAGATAAATGAAACAATATATATTTTACCACATTTAAACACAAAACGCAACACTAAACAGCTACAAACGAGCATACCCATTCAAAGTGTTTCATCCCTTTCAACTATAAACAACACAAGCCAATATACATCTAGGAGGTAAAGCAAGCTGGAAATGATGGTAGACAACATCACCCCAGTAGGTGTTTGCGAAACAGATGATTTTTCAAATCGGTTTTGACGGATTCCAGTGTCTGGCTGTTTCTGAGTGCGACAGGCCGAATTGTTGGCCTGGCAAATGCGAAAGTGCGCCTTCCGTAAGTCTCAAGGCGAACACGCGGTATCAAGAGTTTGCCATTATCGGATGAGCGGAGTTGTCTAGTGGGTACATAAGGCGTCATGAGCGCTTTAGATAGATCATGCAAGCAACGGTGGCACTGAGTTACAATTTTGAACTCTCTACGAGCACTGACCTGCAGACAATGCAACTCTCTCAAAATTGTTTTAGCATGGTCAAATTTGCTTTAACGAAGATCAATGCGAGCTGCAATATTCTGTGCTTTTTTAATTGTATCCAGGAGAGTAGCTGGAAGACCAACCATGACAGAATTGCAGTTGACCCTGCGGGACAGCACGAATACAGACATCAGTCTCTTTGATGCATCAAACGTTAAGAAAAGTTTGATATGACTAATTCTGCGCAGCTCTAGAAAAATCGCCTTGCAAGGCATGTTAATGTGATTTTCCAGTTAGTTTTCTAAGTAGAAACCAAGGTTTCGCACTTGAGAGAGTAAGAGATCGTGTGGTACTTATAGATTTTAACTTTTGAGCAGTAGCAATGGGGATCAGCTCGGACTTTTCATCGTTCAATTTGAGCTTGTTAATGGTCATCTAGTGCTTAACTGACTCCGCTGTCTTCTGTGTAATACTAAGAACCCGAGGGAACTGAGAGGGGATTCTAAACAGAGCTAATGCATGAGCGGATGAAATTTAATCAAACACAAACAGCGATAATTCCGTTTGTATGTGACATTTTATTATCCTTTTCAAATATTTAGTTTGTACCGGCTTTAAATTCGTTTTTTTTCTGAGATGAGTTATTTAATATATAATTTACGTATTCGTTCTTGTACCATTCATCTGTGCTATTCAACTTTGGTGAGTTGCTGTGCACACGCCAGCAATAGTTTACTGAATAAGTCAACTCATTTTACAATATTTCGTTTGGGGCCAGGAGCCCTACATTTTTTTTCTTATATGTTGTATGTAAATATAATTTCATACAGAGCTCTCCATGGGTGGATGGAGTTGAACAAAATGTGAAATTTCAGTTTGTATATGACATATTAAGTATGTTTATGATTTTGTACATACATTTTACGATATTCCGTTTGGGGCTGGGTGCCCTAAATTTTTTTATTCATACCAAATGAGCTGAATAAATATACTTTCATATATAGCTGTTGTATGGGTGGATCAATCGTTACAAGTGCGTGGACTAAATTTTGAAACTTACGTGGACAGCAGTGTGTTGCCTGCTCACATGGACAGCTGTGTGTTGCCTGCTCACATGGACAGCAGTGTGTGGCATGCTAACATGGACAGCGGTGTGTGGTATGCTCACATGGACAGCAGTGTGTGGCATGCTCACATGGACAGCAGTGTGTTGCATGGTAACATGGACAGCAGTGTGTGGCATGCTAACGCTTGGAAAAACGTTCTAATTGGTGCGTATAAAATGTAATTCAAAGATCATAATTAAAACACCAACACTCTATATCTTTGAATGGCATTGCAAAGCATGCCGGGTACTCGCCAGTTATCTATAAGTTCTTAATACGCCCATATTTTAGTTTTCTTGATTTTTGAGCGACATGTCTACTACCTATGGCACTATAATGAGGATTGCATATGTTATCATTTTGTACCTTTAATTAAGTTGCAATATTTATTCTATTTCATAGAATGTCTCTTATACCAAATATACTCACATTGATGTAAAAAAGTTAAGTTCGATAATCATAAATTTAAATTTGAATTATTAAATAAAAAATGTTTTCAATTGCTATTCATAAAGGATTATATTGATGAATATCTAATGAATGTTTCCTTCTAATTACAGATGAACGTATTAAAACTGATTCGTTAGTTAAATGTTTCGTGGTCAATTTACCTCCTTTTTGCTATATACAATTTCTCAATCTACAACGTTTAAAGAACATAACGCTTTTAGGTTAAGCATTAATGAACCCGACACTGTTATAAGAGTTTGAACATCACCAGCACATCCTTCCTCTGTTACCTAAACCACTACCTTTCGCCCAACATACGTCTTGCCCTCCATTGCCCCTTATAATTTTTTTTCCCTGACCTTCACCTCTAGACCCGTTTTGTCTTAACCCAAACAAACACCCCAGGTCAACACATCTTCTCACGACTACTTATCAATAACTTTTATTTACATAATTTCCCGACTCTAACTCTTTACAATGTTAATGTCACAATGACAATCTCGTTATCAATCATAGTAGAGGTGATGTGGTCAAAAATTGTGACGAATATTTTATCATATATGATCACAATACAAAATACATCTCACGAAAATCCTAGCAGTGTGTGGCATGCTGACATGGACAGCAGTGTGTGGCATGCTAACATGGACAGCAGTGTGTGGCATGCTAACATGGACAGCAGTCTGTTGCATGCTCACATGGACAGCAGTGTGTGGCATGCTAACATGGACAGCAGTGTGTGGCATGCTAACATGGACAGTAGTGTGTGGCATGCTAACATGGACAGCAGTGTGGGGCATGCTAACATGGACAGCAGTGTGTGGCATGCTAACATGGACAGCAGTGTGGGGCATGCTCACATGGACAGCAGTGTGTTGCCTGCTCACATGGACAGCAGTGTGTTGCATGGTAACATGGACAGCAGTGTGTGGCATGCTAACGCTTGGAAAAACCTTCTAATTGGTGGGTATAAAATGTAATTCAAAGATCATAATTAAAACACCAACACTCTATATCTTTGAATGGCATTGCAAAGCATGCCGGGTACTCGCCAGTTATCTATAAATTCTTAATACGCCCATTTTTTAGTTTTCTTGATTTTTGACCGACATGTCTACTACCTATGGCACTATGATGAGGATTGTATATTTTTATCATTTTGTACCTTTAATTAAGTTGCAATATTTATTCTATTTCATTAGAATGTCTCTTATACGAAATATACTCACATTGATGTAAAAAAGTTAAGTTCGATAATCATAAATTTAAATTTGAATTATTAAATAAGAAATGTTTTCAATTGCTATTCATAAAGGATTATATTGATGAATATCTAATGATGATGTTTCCTTCTAATTACAGATGAACGTATTAAAATTGATTCGTTAGTTAAATGTTTCGTGGTCAATTTAGTTCCTTTTTGATATATAGAATTTCTCAATCTACAACGTTTAAAGAACATAACGCTTTTAGGTTAAGCATTAATGAACCCGACACTGTTATAAGAGTTTGAACATCACCAGCACATCCTTCCTCTGTTACCTAAACCAGTACCTTTCGCCCAACATACGTCTTGCCCTCCATTGCCCCTTATAATTTTTTTCCCTGACCTTCACCTCTAGACCCGTTTTGTCTTAACCCAAACAAACACCCCAGGTCAACCCATCTTCTCACGACTACTTATCAATAACTTTTATTTACATAATTTCCCGACTCTAGCTCTTTACAATGTTAATGTCACAATGACAATCTCGTTATCAATCATAGTAGAGGTGATGTGGTCAAAAATTGTGACGAATATTTTATCATATATGATCACAATACAAAATACATCTCACGAAAATCCTGCCGAATTGTTGGCCTGGCAAATGCGAAAGTGCGCCTTCCGTAAGTCTCAAGGCGAACACGCGGTATCAAGAGTTTGCCATTATCGGATGAGCGGAGTTGTCTAGTGGGTACATAAGGCGTCATGAGTGCTTTGAGATAGATCATGCAAGCAACGGTGGCACAGAGTTTCAATTTTGAACTCTCTGCGAACACTGACCGGCAGCCAATGCAACTCTCTAAAAAGTGTTTTAGCATGGTCAAATTTGCTTTAACGAAGATCAATGCGAGCTGCAATATTCTGTGTTTTTTTTTTAATTTTATCCAGGAGAGTAGCTGGAAGACCAACCATGACAGTATTGCAGTTGACCCTGCGGGACAGCACAAATACAGACATCAGTCTCTTTGATGCATCAAACGTTAAGAAAGGTTTGATATGACTAATTCTGTGCAGCTCTAGAAAAATCGCCTTGCAAGGCATGTTAATGTGATTTTCCAGTTAGTTTTCTAAGTAGACACTAAGGTTTCGCACTGTTTAAGCAAATTTAATCAAACCTGAGAGAGTAAGAGATCGTGTGGTATTTGTAGATTTTAACTTTTGAGTAGTAGCAATGGGGATCAGCTCGGACTTTTCATTGTTCAGTTTAAGCTTGTTAATGGTCATCTAGTGCTTAACAGACTCCGCTGTCTTCTGTGTCATACTAAGAAGCTGAGGGAACTGAGTGGGGATTCTAAACAGAGCTAATGCATGAGCGTATGAAATTTAATCAAACACAAACAGCGATAATTCCGTTTGTATGTGACATTTTATTATCCTTTTCAAATATTTAGTTTGTACCGGCTCTAAATTCGTTTTTTTTCTGAGATGAGCTATTTATATATAATTTACGTATGCGTTCCTGTACCATTCATCTGTGCTATTCAACTTTGGTGAGTTGTCGTGCACACGCCAGCAATAGTTTACTGAATAAGTAAAGACATTTTACAATATTTCGTTTGGGGCCAGGTGCCCTACATTTTTTTCTTTTATGTTGTATGTAAATATAATTTCAAACAGAGCTCTCCATGGGTGGATGGAATTGAATAAAATACAAAATGCGAAATTTCAGTTTGTATGTGACATATTAAGTATGTTTATGACTTAGTACATACATTTTACGATATTCCGTTTGGGGCTGGGGGGGCTTTAAATTTTTGTATTTCTACCAAATGAGCTGAATAAATATACTTTCATATATAGCTGTTGTATGGGTGGATCAATCGTTACAAGTGCGTAGACTAAATTTTGAATCTTGCGTGGACAGCAGTGTGTTGCCTGCTCACATGGACAGCAGTGTGTTGCATGCTAACATGGACAGCAGTGTGTGGTATGCTCACATGGACAGCAGTGTGTGGCATGCTCACATGGACAGCAGTGTGTGGCATGCTCACATGGACAGCAGTGTGTGGCATGCTGACATGGACAGCAGTGTGTGGCATGCTAACATGGACAGCAGTGTGTGGCATGCTAACATGGACAGCAGTGTGTGGCATGCTCACATGGACAGCAGTGTGTTGCATGCTCACATGGACAGCAGTGTGTGGCACGCTAACATGGACAGCAGTGTGTGGCATGCTAACATGGACAGTAGTGTGTGGCATGCTAACATGGACAGCAGTGTGGGGCATGCTAACATGGACAGCAGTGTGTGGCATGCTAACATGGACAGCAGTGTG